>OX101786.1:6069138-6259138 GCA_944452715.1 Ophion slaviceki | reverse complement strand
TTTACCTTTTTTTCATTACTCGCTCTGGTCATTTTATTCTTCATTTTTCACTCTAGCGATTTTATTTACGATTTTTCATTTTCCGCTCTCGCCATTTCTTTACTTTTAATTTTTCACTCTTACCCCGGCGAAAAAATCGATCTTTTTCTCCTATCCATAATAAACGAACGTTTCGAATATTATTCTGGTCGATACTAAAACGAAAAGAAAACCAACGAGGGAAATAATTGAATTGCACTCTAGAGCTGCAAACTTCGTCATCGTAACTAAACCCAGTTGGGTAAAGAGGCACAGGCCATTTTTCTTCGCGTGGTATTGCTACGACATTTATTGCTCGTTTCATTTAATCTCACAGCACTATTCACCCTTACGTTGTATCCTCCATTTCCAGCTATCCGGAGACTCTAATTACGTGCAAAAAAATCATAACTATATGCATTCAAAACGCTCGCGTAAATTATACGAGATTTTTTTTCGGGCAAGCGAGAAAACGCGATGTGTAGAATGTGGGAATGTTTGGAGAACACAAGGTTGAGTAAAAAAGTAACGTGTGGAGTGTGGGGTACGGAAAAAGAGAAAGGAAGAGAGAGAGAGAGAGAGAGAGAGAGAGAGAGAGAGAGAGAGAGAGAGATACACAAATGGCAAATTAAATGCCTCTCGAATTGGAAATTGAGTGAAATCGCTGATGGGAATATTTACTCTCTCGTATCTCCTGGGAGGGCAGTTGCATGTTTTGTGTCAATCAAATAATTGGCCTCTAAAAGCCCCATTTAATAATTGCCCCACAAAATACCACGTTGCCATTATTTACTCGTTTATTTATTGCAGAAGTTCCTCTTGCATTGATTCTATTTATTTTATTCGTGCTTTTCTTTTACATTGTATTTTTTTTAAATTACATTTCTAAACTTTCTAAATTTTATTCACTTTGTAATCAATTTTTAGTTGTTTTTTCTTTGTTTCGTTCATTTCTGTCAGTTATTTTATAATAATAAACGGATGAGTTTGTTAATGTGAATGGCTCGGTTTCGTGTTTCTGGGGCTTTGTAATCAACACCTTGTTCACTCTCACGCCCCCCCCCCCCCCCCCTCTCTCTCTCTCTATATATATATATACATATCAGAAATGCGTCACGCGATTGCTTGCTGGATTAAGCAGCTTCTATATCACATGTGACCCATATGCATTTTTTCCCGTGTATACCGCTTTTTCACAATCTCTGTACTATCCTTCGTACGTTTTCAACCTCATTTCGCCGACGATTCGAGTTCTCGCCAGAACTCGAGCCTTCGTTTGGATCTTCAATCTTTGTCGTTGTTCACTTTCCGCACTGTATTGAAACGCTGGAGCTGATTAATATTCTAGGGTGTTCTATATATATATATAATGCTTTAAATATGTAATCGAGAATTTTAATCCAATTTTCATCCAATCGAGAATTACAATCGAAGCACAAGAATTTTGCAACCTTCAACTAAGAACATGTGTTTTTAGGGGTCTTGTGCGGAGATTTTGCGATTGAGAAAAATATGACATTTCGAGTCCTCTTCGAAAAAAAAGTACAGCGTATTTTTGTATTGAGCAATATTTGCCAGAAATAATTGAGCGTTTTGGAAAAACAATTAAAAAATCAATTTCAGTACAGGAGAATGAAGATCATTAAATTCGGAATGTAAAACACTCATGCGAAACTTCTTTGCGTATCGCGCAATCGTGAAAAAAATTGATCAATGATGCATTTTAAATCGGACAAATGGGGTTTAATGCTATTCAAAAAAAGTTTCTTCAGGAGTGCTTCGTATCCGCGATTTTTATTTTCATTCTGCAAAACTAAAAATGGAATTTCGATTTGTTTCCCGAGTGCTCAGTTTTTTTCTGGCACACACTACTCATTACAAAAAAACCCTATATTTTTTTAGTTTGTTTGATAACGGAAGTGAGGAACCGCGGAGACCGAATCCTTGTTTGGCTTTGTTTGCGTTATCAAACAAACCCAAACAAATCAAAATACTCACACCCGTGGTACATTCCAGATAGCGACAAAATAGTAAAAAATGTTATTTTGATCTAAAATTTACGAACCTCATCAAAAAAACTTTTTCTAAAATAGTTGTCAGTTTTGGCCTGACTAATTTTTTGGCGAAAAAGAATGCATGATGTCATTTAATAAAAACATGTCGGTCATCTTAACGTCGCTATTTTGAATTATTGACCAAAAAACTTTTTTTTTAACGTCCCTGTTCGAACCTCGAAAGTCTTATGGGACTCAATACTTGATCGGAGCAGTATTTTTCGAGATAAATCAGGTGTAACATTCAAATGGGACGCCCGGACTTTTATAAGGTGTATATATGGGTCATTCCATGTCAAATCGACAAATTTTTTACCTGACCCCCTTTGATTTCGCTGAAAATTTTCTATCTTTTTCTACCCCCCGAAAGTTATTTTTCAGAATTTTTTCAAATTTTTTTTCCCGACTCAAGAAAAGTTATGAATTTTTGAAAAAAACCGCTCTTTTATTTTTAAATTGCCAGAACTTTTTCAAAAATTGACCGTTTGGGAACTTTTTTTTTTCAAAATTTTTGTTTTTAAATGTAGTTTTCGAAAAAAAATATGAAAAAATTTTCAGAATCCCAGATATATGAAATATTTTAGTTTTTTTGAAAAAACCGTAATTTTCTCAAAGTCCGACCGTTTTTTTTTTTTTTTTATTTTGCTCTAAAAATACTTCAACTAATTCTGCAATGATCCCCGTTAATCAAAAGATGTGACGACAATCGCTTCTAATTTTTTTTCTTGATTATAAAAAAAATTTTGTTGAATTTTTGCTGATTTTATATAACTTTGTTATGAAATTTTTTTTATTTCCTCGTGAAACCTCAAAAGTTGAAAAATAAAATTTTATTGGAGAATTTCAAGTGATTATCGTCCAAGAAATTGTTATTTAAAAAAAAAAAATAATTTTTTTCTCTCATTGACGTTATTTTGTCATGTTTCAGTACCAAAATGACGTTAAGTTGTCATATTTCAGTACCAAAAAAAAACGTCCATAAGAGTAAAAAAATAACGTCAATGAGAGAAAAAAATTATTTTTTTTTTTTAAATAACAATTTCTTGGACGATAATCACTTGAAATTCTCCAATAAAATTTTATTTTTTAACTTTTGAGGTTTCACGAGGAAATAAAAAAAATTTCATAACAAAGTTATATAAAATCAGCAAAAATTCAACAAAAATTTTTTTATAATCAAGAAAAAAAATTAGAAGCGATTGTGGTCACATCTTTTGATTAACGGGGATCATTGCAGAATTAGTTGAAGTATTTTTAGAGCAAAATAAAAAAAAAAAAAAAACGGTCGGACTTTGAGAAAATTACGGTTTTTTCAAAAAAACTAAAATATTTCATATATCTGGGATTCTGAAAATTTTTTCATATTTTTTTTCGAAAACTACATTTAAAAACAAAAATTTTGAAAAAAAAAAGTTCCCAAACGGTCAATTTTTGAAAAAGTTCTGGCAATTTAAAAATAAAAGAGCGGTTTTTTTCAAAAATTCATAACTTTTTTTGAGTCGGGAAAAAAAATTTGAAAAAATTCTGAAAAATAACTTTCGGGGGGTAGAAAAAGATAGAAAATTTTCAGCGAAATCAAAGGGGGTCAGGTAAAAAATTTGTCGATTTGACATGGAATGACCCATATATATATATATATATATATATATATATATATATATACCTTATAAAAGTCACCCTGTATGTATAGTTTATTGTTTATATATATATATACGGATTCGAATCGCAAGGAACGGCGATCCCGGAAAGAGAGAAAGAAGTCTCGCACCGAGTTTGGTCAGCGTAGCGCATTGCATATCCTGTGAGCGAAACGAGCTTTTTCTGCTATCTACTCGCTAGAACAATTCGCCCGACCGACGCGATTCGCCGTAGCGAGCGGAGCAGAGCGAAAGAGCAGGGACCCGACATGAGGCAAAGCAACGTACGCACACACACCCACCCACACATACCCACACTCACACACATATATTCATAAATAATAGAAAAAAAATTAATATATACTAGCTTTTGCTCTACACTGAGTACTTGATAAAGACCTTCCTCCCAAACGCTGGTATCGTCCGCCACTACCCTTCGAGACGATAATCGCGTTTCGTCAGGTTCTCCTTGCTGAACCTGGACGAAACAAACTGCAGAAAAATTCCGGGTGCCTTTACAATCACATGCCAAAGCTTCGGGAAAAAAGCTTCAACGATTTACACGTCACTTTGCAACATGCAGGCAGACAAAAATTCCAAAAATGATCGGAAGTATTAAAATCGTATCCTAACCCTACTTGATGTCATCCTGTAGGGAATCTACAAAAAGTCACGTCAAAGTATCCATACTTAAAATGCAACGGAAAATAATAGACTACGAAAATCACTGGAATGCTTTCACATTTTCTCATCAGAGATTCACGACCCAAATTTGCAAAAAAGGCTCTGGGTAAAGAGAAAAATAAAAAATGATAACAAAAAGTCGTTTCAATTCAGCGATGCAAATTTCAACTCCATGTTTCTGATGACGTTGAAGCTTGCATGGTTGGAATGCAACGAAAGTTCTCAAATTTGATGTTCCAAATTTTTTCTCATTATAGAAGATGATTTTTTTTTTATTTATATTTTACACCGGTACATAAATATCTCAAATAATGGTTGAGCGATTTTTGCAGGCAAAATTTGCCCAAAGAAGTGGAAGGAATTCAGAAATATTGATTTTCATTGCATTCCAACCATGCGAACTTCAAGCTCATGCGGAAAGACACCCTTAGACTCTATATTCTAACTGTCACGGTAATTAAGATATGATTTTTTTTTTTTTTTCATTTTTTTTTATCACCCGAAATGTCGCCTTTAATTCGTCATAACTTTTTTGTTTGTGGTTGTAACAGCACGAGATAACTTTCGTCGTATTCTGCAATGTACGTTTATTATAAATAAATCATTATCTGATACAATTGGTTCACTCATGAGCTTCCAAAGTCTCAAAAATGCGTAAATGTACGAAAAATGTCAACTTCTAAATGCATTATAAAAAATAACGAAAAGCTACTTCGAGCTTAACTTTATTTTAAAAATTTCTCTAGTTTATATCCTTTTCGACGGTACGCTGTATGTCATAGAAATGCTATATGTCATAGAAATCATTCATTGTGTGGTCAAAATAAAGAGAATACGTGTTTTTTTTATAATGAATTTAGGAGTTTAGGAGGAAATTTTACGTACATTTACACCTTTTTAAGACTGGAAGCTCAAGGGTCACTTTCTTGAAACCAATTGTATCAAATAATGATTTATTTTTAATAAACATACATTGCAGAATACGACAAAAGTTATTTCGTGCTATAACAATTACAAATAAAAAAGTTATGACGATTTAAAGGCGAAATTCCGGGTAATTAAAAAAAAATCATATTTCATGTTACCGTGACACTTAGGACATAGGGTCTAAGGATGAAAAAATAGCAAATGACTCCTCCAATCCTCCAAAAAAATGTGTGGGGCCATGCGCCAAATACCCTGTGTATATATATATGTGGGTGTGTGCGTAGTAAGAACCACGGAAATTATATGTACTTCCCATTCAAATGTGGCCGTTCGTGTGTGTGCTTCGCCCTCGTATCGGTATTAGTAGCAGCTGGAAGTATAATGAGCAACCGGTCGACCACCGACGCGTGGTGGATTTTCTCCAGCAAGAAAGAGCGTCGAAGCTTATATATATATATGTATGTATGTATTATGTATATATATATATATATATATATATATATATATATATATATATATATATATATATATATATATATATATACACACACACACACACACATATATATACATATATATATATATGAATATTTAATATATGAATCACGAAACGTAGCCCCCCTGGAGCAGCTTGGCCAAGTGCATTGGGCCAGTGCGAGATGCACGCGGCACAAGTCCCGCGTTCCTCGCTCGAACACAGGCGAGAATCTTACCTTTGTGATCGTCGAAATGTTACGCAGGAGAGAAGAAAAACACGCGGCCTCGTACTACGGCTTGCTCGCTTCGGGGACCAAATCGCGATCAAGGATTTAACGGTAATTCGCGAACGAGATCCAAGTGGTACCAGGCTCATGTATACGTGATCGATTCACCCGGACACGATTCACTGTACCTGCCGGCTGACTTATATTTTTACTCGGACAATTTTTGGAACTTGGAGCGGCAGACGATCTTGAGATTTTAGATGGCATCGAGACGATGGGGCATCTGTTGATATTCATTTTATTTATACAGTAGCGGTCAAAAGCTTAAGACCACTTTGGATATTTGCGACATTGTATTAGAATAATAGTAATTCATTTTATAGAGCGATATAGTATGTTCGTAAAATAAGAAATAAAATGATGCGTATAATTCGAATATAATTTTGAAATTATCCAAATGATCGAAATTTGTTTACCGGTACTGTATATATATATATATATATATATATATATATATATATATATATATATATATATATATATATATATATATATATATATATATATATAAATGGAGAGCCCATAACATTTGATGGAATTGAACAAATTCTTTTCAATTTCTCATTTTCATTATTATCCACAATTGTATTTTGCAGTTTTAGGTTATCGATAACTAAATAACAATCCTGAAAAACGTTTGCGGGTTTTTCGTAGCTCAAATCTGCCAAAGGAAAAGTGGAACAATAAAAAAAAATCATTTTCGTTACCACGATCCAAACTTCAACGTGATCAACATTTGTCATGCTGACGCTCAGCACATCTGCTTATTTTAAAGGCGATCCTTAATCTCTTTTCAAAACCTCTCGTTGATTTCATGGACAGAACGATCCTCCAATCCTCGAAGTTCAACGTCTTCAAGATCACACTTCCTATTCTAAATACACATGACGAGGATTTCATAGCTTTTGGGAATTCACCGTTACATCCCTCATTCAAAGCCCAAATCTTCCTCGACGAATTAATCGATAATTAGGATGAGTTCAGATGACGTTGCATCGAGGAATCGCGTGTCGGAAAAATGATGAGCGAAGAGCTGAGCTCGAAGAATGGCGCCGTTTCCGAAGCAGGAGTGTTTCACGCTGGATAATATTAACGGCATCGCGCTCTCAAGTTGCGCTCGATGAGAGAGACAGGCAAGGGTCGGGGGAGGGGGGGGGGGGTTTCTTTGGGAATGGATGCTCGAGGATACAATACGTGTACGTAGGACGTAGGTATATATACGTTTGCGGTACGAAGCGCGGCAGCCGGGAGAAGCGCGCGGTCTCATCGCCTCCATAATCCGTGTACATACACGTAGGAGTAACGGGGAGCCGTATAGGCTCTCACCCTGTGCTCGCGGCAATTAGCTCAGCGGCTCGCAGGAAGTACACGGACGAATGAGTATTCCGCGAGGGTAATGAGCGCCAGAGCGGTCTTGCTGTTCGTTGCACTGTGCCGGTAGTTCTGGAGAGAGAAAGAGAGAGAGAGAGAGAGATAGAAAAGGTGGGAAGGTATAGAATAACCGCAGCAAAGGTAGAGTAAGAGATCAGCTTTTATATATATATATATATATGAGGTATTTCACGTGAATCCGGTGGACTTTTTTCCCGACCCCCGCCAATTCGATTAATTTTTTTATCTAATTCCCTCGACTCTAAAAGACACCCTGCATTTTTTACATTTTTCTAAACAACCCTTAGTAAAAAAAATATGTTCCCGGAAAAAAGACGACCCGATTCAAAAATCTGAAAAAGTTCCCAAAAATGCGTGATTATATGTAAAAATTTTCAAGCTATCACTCGCAGTGAAGGTATGATTTTTTCTGTACTTTCTGAGCGAGTATCGTTAAAAAGATCCGAAAAATTGACTGTTAACTGTTCAAGGTCCATGATTGTGATTTGGTTATTCAAAAATGGCCAACAAAATTCATTGTGGGTATCAAAATATTTAAGTGTCCACTCGAAGTAAGCGGTTTAGGAACTTTTCGGATTTTTTTTAACGTTAATCGCTCAGAGAGCACAGAAAAATCATACTTCCACTGCGGGTGATAGCTTGGAATTTTTTACATATGATCACGTATTTTTGGCAATTTTTTCAGATTTTTAAATCGGGGCGTTTTGTTCGGAGAATTTTTTTTCTTTGATTAAGGGGTGTTTCGAAAAATGTAAAAAAAATTCAGGGTGACTTTTAGAGTCAATGGAATCAGATAAAAATAATCGAATTGGCGGGGGTCAGGGAAAAAGTCCACCGGATTCACGTTTAATTTTATATATATTAATTTATTTGAAAATAAATATATAGATATAAGGTATTCCACGTGAATCCGGTGGACTTTATCCCTGACCCACGCCAATTCGATTTTTTTTTAAATAAATTAATATATATAAAATCGAACATCTCCGTTGCCTTTAGAGTGACGAAAAAATGTCAGGAGGTAATTTTATTGATTACGCAAGGCTCGTACAGTGGTGAAAAAAATCATTTTTGTCAAGGACATGGTTTTTGCGTTCTCAAGGTCATCAATGGTTTTTCAAATGAGAAGCAACGAGGCAGCTCCTCGAAGACGAACGTCTTCGAAATCACCTTTCCCCATATATACGTAAATAATTACACGTATACAGTGCATTAACCGGAGCACTCTCACACCGAGAGAGAACCGAAGACCGGTACTATACTTATTATACCTTTGCCTCGAAACCGTTTCAAAACACGAACTGCCACGCCATTTTCCGAGACCAGCAGACTCTACATTCCCGTTTTCTTACTGGACAAAATTCCCTCAACTTTCATGTCTAGCATGGATGTATTATCCAAATTGTTTACTAATATTGAGGCCTCTATCAAACGCTCATGAAGTTTGTGCCATCGAAACGCAACTAGATTGACCAGAATCTTGTAGGAATCAATGTTGCAAGACATCTTGACGATTAAGACTGTTGATCACGAAAAGATCGGAAGAAACAGTGTGATCAACTATATTTAACTGATTTTATTTTTTATCGTTGATTTTCGAAAGCTTCTCGCTACATTATCGACCAGAGTTAAGGGGTTAGGCCACTCTAGAGGCCGAAAAATAGGCTTTTTGGGGATTGTTTTTTTTCAGAAAAACTACAAAATAAATCAAGATTACAAAAAAGGGTGTTTATCATACATATCAGTAACAATAATATTTTTGAAACAATTAATTTCAAAATGGCGGCTCTGCAGCGTTCATCTCAAAACTGAATTTTTTACGTTGGCCGGAAGCATAACACGGACAATTTTCAATCGATTTACTTGAAATGTTGACCATATCTTGAGAAAAACATTGTCCATGGAAGTACGTCGAATTTTTTGTTCATATTGCATAGTTCATTTGTTATTAACGATTTTTTAGGCAAATTTTTGGAAAGCGAAAAATTTGACTGAAAATTCGTCAGATAATTGTTAATAACAAATGAACTATGTAATATAAAGAAAAATCCTACGTACTTCCATAGACAACGTATTTTTCAAGATATATTCAATATTTCAAGTGAATCGGTTGAAAATTGTCTGAGTTATGTTTCCGGCCAACTTAAAAAATGCAGTTTTGAGATAAACGCTGCACAGCCGCCATTTTGAAATAAATCGCTTCAAAAAAATTCTTGTATACAGTCACTGATATGTATGATAAACACCCTTTTTCATAATCTCGATTTATTTTGTAGTTTTCTGAAAAAAAAATCCCCAAAAAGCCTATTTTTCCGCCTCTATAGTGGCCTAGGCCTTAAATCCCTCATTCGAATGAAAATAAAAATCAAAGAAGACTCGTTGTTCCCTTGGATGAGGCTGAGACCCAAACAAATTTGAAGCCAGCAAGAGTAATCGAATTTCTCAAGTGGCATTCTTCTATCGTACAAACGCGAGATGTCATTGGTATTCGCGCGGACACGGAGTTTCGTTTGGTGAAAAAGTAATTTAATTCCGGGCAGCGTGAAAATCGCAGTCTCCGCAGGATTCAATATCATACCGATTTTTGTGGAATACGTGGATTTGCGTGAATCGACAACGACAGGATCGAGAAGGAGGCAAGTAGAGCGAGCAGAATGGACACACGAGCGTGGTGTATAGTCGTCGCGACCGGATACCATAAACACACGGGATGCAAAGTGCGAATAGCTGAGAGCAGCGAGTCTCCGAGCTGCTAACAGTAATCCGGCTTTGCCAGTTCCCTCCGTTCGTTCTCACTTCGTCCCGTCTACACCTATGCACGTAGCGTGTGCACGTTCCTTTACACTTGCACGGGAAGCGAGACCTGGTAAACGTGCTCGTACAGGAGAGCAAGTTCTCGATGAAGTTGACGAACGAACGATTGGGTTATCCAGGATTGGCCGCGACAGGCAGTCCGGTATTGCCGAAAGCTTCCACATCCTGTGTGAGATCGCACACATCCGAGCCCGGATGTTCGGCCAGGAATCCGTCGAATTAGGAGACAGCCAACAACCAACTGTCACGGGAGGCCCATCCGGGAAGTGTCATCACGAGTGATCCAAATATCCCTAGGCCAGAGAGGATCCCCGGGATCGAACGTTGTACTCATCCGACTTGTTCGCGACAGATCTGTTTATCAGCTTGGAAAATACGCGGATGTCCTCGGATGCATCCATTTTGCAGTTTCGTAAAGCCCCAGTCAACACGACGGCTCGTATCGTCGAGTTGAGGCAAATTCCAAATTACCGTGACGTTTGCTCTGCATGCGTAAGCTCGAAGATCTTTGATCCGCGTCGTGCAGACGCCTTGATTCGTTGTGGAGATTATTCATCACCGTCACCCCAGCTCCCATTCACGATAGAGCGTCATGTAGATTGAGAACGCAAGACGAGGACACCGAGTGAAGAGGGAGCGAGACTATGGTGGGTAATCAATTTCCCTGGGGAAGAATAATTGAAACGGTCCTGTCTTCTCATTCGCCCGTGGAATAACCGATACTACGTGATACGCGTCCTATTGCCATGTTCATCAACCTACGCAACCTCTTGCTCTCATTCCCGTATTGGTCTGACGTACGTATTGCTCGGGCTAAACCGCAATCTCCTTCAAGTTCTCCCCCACCCTGGCACGAAGTCGACACACTGATGTCAAAGTTATCAACGCGAAGGCCTTGTCGCTTAGTGAACTGGGAACTTGCAAACTTCCATATGATGCTGTACTTGGACCAGGAATGGAAGTGAACAGGATTACCTGATACACAAGGACGTTCTTGTCCAATATCCCGTTGAGAGGCCGAACAGTCATCAGAAGAATTCATTATCAAGTGATGATATTCAAACTGAAGGCTGCAGGTGTCGTCAATGATGTGCAATCTGCGTCCTTGTCGAGATAGTGTGGATATTGGAATGTTGGTGGCATCGTTATTAAAGTGGTATGGGCTATGGGTGTAACCAGTGATCTGGAATGTCCATTCTTCTTGTCAAAATGGTGAGACTTGTATGTTACAATCATCGAGGCATCCAGATCAAAGCATAATCAAAGGCTGCAGAGGCTAGGTATGTAGCCAGTGATTTGGAATCTCCATTCTTGTTGTCGAGATATTATAAATATTGTAATCATAGGAGCATTGCAGTCAAAAGACAGATGAAGGCAGCAGATGTGATCGATGATCTCCGTCCACCTTGTTGGGACACTTCGTACATTAGAGTCACAGAGACATCATGATCAAAGTAGGATCAAAGACTGCAGATATGACCGATGATCTAGCCTTTTCGTCCTTACCTTCTGGCTGGTGTACACGTCGAAATCTCAATCCGACACCAAATCCAATCAACCAAGAAGTTCCGGGATCAAACGTAGCCATTTTTTCAGTCTGCAGTTTGGATTCCGGTGGAGTATCAGCAATGCTCGCGACCGTGTCACTGATAGTAGATTCATCAGCCTCCACAGACCGAACCAAATCGCAGATGATCCAAATCGAACCTGATAGTCGTCAGATTATTAATATACCGGAGTAATTCAACTCCGACACATCAACGGATCAGCCTATCGATGCACTTGCACTTGCAACAGTACGAGGATAGATCGAGACTTGCGGAACCGCTCTTCCATCGCCCATCGACATATTTCATTATTCCTGTTTCTCGTTTTTGCGCATTGCGGCGTCTCTTCATCGACGAACATTGGATCTTGCCGCCGTCCGCGGGAAGGTTGCTACACGCGACATGCAACAGTGGGTTACATTGGTGCGGACTTGAATAAGAAAATGTACAGAAATCGCGCCGGTTGATCGTCCAAGTAGGGGCGACGTGACGCTGAGAGGAAGAAGAAGAAAAGGAAGAATAAGAAGAAGAATACGAAGAGCACTAATACGAAACGATCCAAGGAAGAAAACCCGACGCGATCCTTCGGCGAGCGTTCACGTGGACCGATTCGAAGCGACAGCTCTCATTGTTTACCCCGAGAACTCGACGTATCCGCTGATTCTAGCTGGCTTCTCCTGATTTTCTCGTTCTCCGTTGCTGACTATAACGTGGGGAGTCGGGGAATCAGGCGCGGCGTGCACACGAACCGCGTATGTACCGCTGGCAAAACGATCCGAACGGGGGATAGCGGTGAAGCTGAAATTCCATGTCGCGTTTAACGTCCACCTTTCCTCTTTATCATCTCCGTGGATGCTGGCGTTGACCTCCCGGCCGCAAGGAGGTCTCGCGGTTGATTCACGCGGATCCATTCGCCAGGATTCACCATCCACATCTAGATTCTATCGGCTTTTCTCGGTCTTCGTGTGTCTCGAGGGTGGCATTGCCGAACTGCCGGACGGATGTTCAACCGATGATGACTATAGATCAACGAGCGCTCGAAATCAAAGCTACGTTCAATATTCATGCCGGGGGTTTGCTCTCGAACGAGCAAAGTGATAACACAATGAATAACGAGTAACAGCATCCCTAGGGCGAGAGATGCATGGAGATGAGTTTCCCTCATCTCTCCCTCAGCTCTCGCGCATCGACTACAATGGCGTTTACCGACGGAGTTGGAACGACGAAGGCGAAGTTGGAAAAATTTGTTCGGGAATGGTACACTTCGTTCAACCTTTCCGCCACCCCCTCCCTCGCTGCAAACGTAAATTTATAATGAAACGTGCAGGACACAATAGCACGGAGGAGGATACCGAATCCGGTATGACGCGAGGGATGAGCGACAAGAACATTGAGCGAGAGGAAACGAAAGAGGATAGCCAACGAAGCGATTTATCACGAACGCGATGTGATCAGGCTCGCCTACAGCGTTGGACGTTAATAACGCTTCGCGGATCACTGAAAGTCCCTATCTTCATAGTTTCTTTGCTTCTTCTTCGTCTTAGCTTCGCGTTCTCCATTTCTCTTCTTCACCCATGTAGCAGCCGAGTCTATATTCTCCTTTACTATTTTGCCTACAGCCCGCTGCTCTCGTATATAACGTTATAGGTGTATCGGATGCGCCGATGCATCGGCTTGCTTTCCTGTACCGGTGTACCTGCTTGCACGATCCTCGCGTTCTTGCCTCAAACCCTCCCCTCCTTCCTACTCCTCTCACCCTATTGCCCGGTGCATACCTAATAAAGCGAACGCGCGGCAACTCCTTCGTCCAGGCGGCCCTGCCCGACCTGCCCGATACTCCTCCTTTTACTCCATTTCTTTCAATCAACTATGCGTGCCGCGAGCACAAAAAAGGTTCCACGCTGTATAACTACCCGGGAGGAGCACGCGGCCTTACGAATGAAAACCCGCAAGGTCGATCGCCCCGTGACTCGGTAACGAGACTTGACGTCTGTCCATAATGCAAGCCGAGAAAGGCGGAGGAGCGCATACACCTTGCATGTTCTTGCAAACTCTATTATAATCCGGTTATTCAAACGTGTGATAAGGGCACCTTATCTGTGCGATAATGAATCTGGTGCATCGCTCGCCCTGCCACGTTTCCTTGTAAGCTTTAAGCATTTGGAAACGTTGCTGCCTCAGTGAATACCAATTAGTTTCTGTAGTTTATTCATATTTTAAAGTCAATTGATCATCTACATATGAAGCTTCTTCACTGAAGTGCGGTCACGTGCGAGGTGATCGTGGGATCATGACGTGGTCATCAATGCTCCATGAGATCGTGTTCTGGTCCTCAATTATCATTTCCTGGTCATCAATGCTTAATACGATCGCGCCCTGGTTATCAATTATCATTTCCTGAGGTTCAGTGATCAATCAAATCATGGTCTGGCTATCAATGCCCAATTAAATCATATCCTGGCCCTGAATTATAATTTCCTGGTCATCAATGCATAATGAGATAAAATCCTGGTCCTCAATGATCATTAGCTGAACCTCAGTAAACAATCAAATCATGCCCTGGCTATCAATGATCAATTAAGTCATATCCTAGTCCTGAATTATCATTTCCTGGTCACCAATGTACAATGAGATCCAGTCCTGGTCCTCAGCCATCATTCAAATAATGCAATGGCCACCAATGATCAATTGAGTCATATCCTAGTCCTGAAGTATCATTCCCTAGTCACCAATGCACAATGAGATCAAGTCCTGG
The DNA here is from genome assembly GCA_944452715.1 of Ophion slaviceki. Taxonomy (NCBI): domain Eukaryota; kingdom Metazoa; phylum Arthropoda; class Insecta; order Hymenoptera; family Ichneumonidae; genus Ophion; species Ophion slaviceki. The sequence continues at coordinate 6,244,546 of OX101786.1, read as the reverse complement.
TCCTCAATGATCATTTGCTGAAGCTCAGTGACCAATCAAATCATGCTCTAGCCATCAACGATCAACGAGATCATGTGCTCATCATAAATTCTCAATAAGATCATGCCCTAGTCATCAATGATCAATCAGCCCATGTCCCAATCCTCGTCCGACCCAACCCGCGGTCTTTCGAACAAACCCAAACGACCCAACTTCTCCACCGCGAACACCAGTTATCATCGCACGTGTTACAAACTCGCCCAAATTTCATTGCAATTAGTTGGGCGCACTCACCCCGTTCGTGCCAACTGTCCCCGATTACTTCTGCAGTTTGTCAGCCACCGTCTATTCGTTCCGCGCATACCAATGTGAGGTCCTCCCGTTCGGAAATAGATGTACGATGGGTGCACGGCATAACTCTTGAACGCAACTGCCCGCGGTACATCACAGCAAATAGTAGTAATGCCTGATCGTGCTGGTATACTTTTGATGCATATTGCATCAATCTTTCCTTCTCCGACGTTGAGTCTTATCGCGGAGTCAGTTGTGGATCTTGCATACCAGTATCGATACGGTTCGCGACGGCAAGAGCAAGGGATGGGTATGTCGAAGCAAAGGAAGCACATGTGGAATGTGTTCACAGCCGACAATGTACTGCCTCTTGTTTGCGCTCTTATCCAACATGTGTGTCTCTCGCTCTCTTTCTACGGACAATGTCCCAGGAAACCTCTCTCTTTCTAGACCCACACACAGAGGGAGAGAGCGAGAGAAAGGGACGTTGTCGTATGCTTTCAGCAAACTGTATTAAGGCCGCAGGTAGATTTCTTCCTTTCTTTAACCGCTACCATTTATCTGCACCATGGATACAGTCCACCCTCGAGGATTGTGTATCTGTCGGTTTAATCTCCCTGTCTTCTTTCTCCCGCTCTCCTCCTTCGTCTCCTATACAGAGAACGGACTCCAGTTGGACTGTGCTCGTATCTGAGGCACAGCCAAGTGTGGCCGCATGCAGGGACTAGGACGGCGCATAGGAATCTTGCAGGCGGGCATCCAGCGATTCACCGGGCGTCCCGCGAGCTTGTAGCATACCAGTGCACACCGAGAGTAAAGACCCCCCCCCCCCCCACCTCTCCGGATCGGTGCAGTGCCTGGTGCCTAGAACGAAAGGCGCTATGTGTAGCAATCTTGGCGATTGCTGTATTGGCCATACCCCGTGTGCCATACAACTGCCGGGTTCGACGCTCGACGGATCCCTCAAGGGATAAAGGCACGAGATACACTCGCGGATATACCGTACCGGGCATCCGCGCTGAGAGCTCGGAAACACCGGCCACCAAGGCTCGAGATATCGCAGCGAACTGGCCTCGATCAACCTTCTTTGTGATCATTACTCCTCGCTATATCCCACTCTATTCGTGCCCCCAAGCGGATAACTCAAGTACGCAATGATTTTGGAATTACATCCTAATGTGACAAGCCGCGGTCTCGATAAAATTGAACGCAGACTAACCGTAGAGAGTCCATTTTTTACAATTTCATTCCTTTTATTCTACGCTCTCTTTTACCCCGCACTCGGCACTTCACTTTTCAAAGTTCCTGACGGAACCTCTTCCGTGATGCACGAGGGCACAGGAAAACTGGAAAGCTAGTGCTTCGACGGGCTCCCTCAATTAAGTTCCAGTTGTGTCACCTTCGGAAACTCAGTAACGCCAGTTGGTGGCGCGCAAGCCAGCTGCTGAACGGTCACCCATCCAAGTATTGATCGGAGCGAATGCAGCTTGATATGGAAGATCGCCGACCACACCAACCACCACCATCGCTGGAAAAAAGGAGTCCTCCACAGTTGGACCCAAGTTTGCTACTATCTGGGAATGATACCGGATGCTTGTCCAATGGCAACCAAGATCCGCAAATTAAACTTTCCGGATCAATTCCCCAAGTTCAGCTCTTCGGGGAGACATTCGTACTTACATATGTGTACACATATACGTGTATATATACGCGAAACAATGTCCAGACGTTCGATTCCATAATACAGCTCGCATACATTCCAATCAACGGTAGCAGAAAAGGAAGAGTGGAGATTGGTGCAAAATGAAATTGCTGATGTTCCCATGAATCCGGACGTGAAATTATGAGAGTTGGAGAGGCGTTTTCATTCCCAGTTCGAAACGAAACGAGGAACAAACCAACGAATGAACTCAGTGAACGGATGAGAGGGGGGGGGGGCAGAAGAGGAAACGAAACGCGCCATGAGACTCGAATCCAATGTTACCAGCTATAGAAACTCACTATCGAGTTCCAGTCTCGCTCTCAACGAGTTGGCAAACTGTTCCCTCACGCGAGTTAGTCAGCAGGATCACATTGGGGGTGAAACTCACTTCTACGCTGACCTCACTCTACCTTCAACGCTCCTCTTACTCTCCTCGTACAGGCGAATCAACGCTCTCATCGAGCCCGGCGTATAACTACTCGAAAAGAAATTTGAGCATTGAATTTTTCCGGCCTCCGACTAACTTCTATGACTGCTAGCTCGTGAGCGCTGATACATATGCTGGCCTCAATTTTTTATCGGCAGCCCTCTTTCAGTTGCTATCCTTTGAACCGCTTCCTCTTGGGCATGAAACAGTTAATGGTGAAGAGGAAAAGCCACTTTTCACTTCTTCGCGTTATCGCGGAACCGTGGAGGATCTCTAGACTGCGTTTTTGAAATAATTTTTTTTAGATAGGCATAGCATTGAATTATTCGAAGGTCTATTTGAGAAGTGATTTTTATTTATTTTTATCAATTGCTGAACGAGTGAAGAATCGTCTTTTGAAGTACTTTTTGTGGTGATTTTTCGAAAATGAGACGAAACAATTCGATTGTTTTAATTTGAAAATGTTTAGAAAGACCGTAGATTTTATAGGTTTTTTTTTATGTGCGATTCGTTTCGAATAGCTTATAGTCGGCAGTTTAATAAATCCTTGTGTAGTTTTTGGCAAATGATCATTGGTGTGGTAGATAATCTTCTAGTTTAGAGAATAATCGTATAATTTAGTAATTGATCTTGTAGTTTCGTAAATTGTCGTTTAGTTTGGTAAATGATTGTGCAGTTTGGTAAAGAATCGTGTGGCTCAATATTAAAGTGTAGTTTAGTAAATAATCTTGCAGCTTAATAATAAGAGTGTAGGTTAGTAAATGATGGTGTAGGTTGGCGGATAATCGTGCAGTTTGGTAAACTTATCGTATAGTTCGGTAAACAATCATATAAGTTGGTAAATAATCGTGTGGTTTGGTAAACCATAGTGTAGTTTGATGAATAATCGTGTAATTTCGTAAATAGTAGTATAGTTCGGTCAATAATCATATAGTTTGGTAAATAATCGTGGAATTTGGTAAATCGACGTGTAGTTTGAAGAATAATTATGTAATTTGGTAAGTAATCGTGGAGTAATCGCCTGTTAGTAAATAATCGGATAGTTTGGTAAATACTTTAGTAGTCTGGTAAAAAACCATGTATTAGTTTAGTCAATAATCGTGTAGTTTGGTGAATAATTATGTAGTTTAGTAAATAATCGTGTGGCTTGGTAAATAATCGTGAAGTCTGGTAAATAATCGGATAGTTTGGTAAATACTTTAGTAGTCTGGTAAAAAATCATGTATTAGTTTAGTCAATAATTGTGTAGTTTGGTGAATAATTATGTAGTTTGGTAAATAATCGTGTAGCTTGATAAATAATTGTGAAGTTTGGTGAATAATTGTACAGTTAGGTCAATAATCGTGTATGTCGGCAAATAATAGTGTACTTTGTTATTAAGCTATTTCGAGACCGATATGTTCGTAATTGCAACTATTTGATAGCGTCATTATTTATCCGAGATTTCCCCTGCGATTGCTGGCACGAATGTTTGGTGTTCTGGTGTGCCTCGATCGATTGATCTCCGGTTGTATTCACGTACCTATAACTTTATTCGGTACTTTGATCTTTTCTACTGTCCGACATCGTTTATAATACGCTATAGTTACAAACGTAAATCGTTTGTTTCGCGGCGCACAGAACGCAGCAGTTTCCTCTTCACCTTTCTCGAAATGGAAAATGTGATTTTCCTCATCGCTCCCGTGGGGACTGGAGGTAACATAAAGGAGCTAGCAATCGGAACGGGGCACAGTTGTGTACGCGGGAGAGTCACAGATTGGACTTGAATCGATTTTCTTGTGGTGGTACGACGGAAGCGATTTGCTCCTACATTACGTACATTCGCCGACACGTATATATTTCGCTTTTCCACGATGCACTTTGCCTCGAAACCCAGTTTCGTTCTCTCATTTCAATCTAAAACGACAAGTAAATTCGTGCATGCTTTTCAACGAACCCCCTTCGTACACGATCATTTGTGTCGATAAACGGTAAATCGGCGCTGATCGATTTGCACGAACGAGAAAATAAACAGCCGCTCCTGCATGTCAAATAAATGTACGGAGCTGGAAAATACTTCGAGGCTACGGTCAAAAGCGAAATCGATTAGAGCTCTAATTTCATCGAACGATTCTCAATTTCAAGGAGAAACTCGCATGATCACGACGGAAACATTTTTTTTCTTCGAAGAAAAATTATATACTTTAATGTGAATTTTAAATACCTGCATTACTTTGATTCGATGCCAAAGTCCATCACCAAAGCTGATGACCATCCGACGAATTTACATTCCTCATGTTTTGTCACGTGACATCAACATGCAAAAAAAACTTGACTGGCCTTGCAAGTCACTCGAGACTTTACTGCAAGAGCACCCTTTGCGGGAAATAAATCACAAGCCAATCAACGTTGAAGAGTTCTGATGTCCTCGATTATCATCAGTCACGAATCGTTGCATTTTGATATACCGGATTCTCTATGGTTTCTCGACTTACCTGAAACAAAATAAAAAGAAAAGTGCATTTTACGTGGTATTCGAAAGGGTAGAAATGCCCATATCCCCTTAAAATAGCAGTCACGGGCTTTGGGATCAATCAGTTGGACATTAGAAACGTTAGATTGGGAGTTCGACCGGGCGCACAAGAAGCGTGTTTGCCGTATCGCGGACCTTGGCTTAGGATACCTTACGCCCCGTGCTCCGAGCTAATCTTACGAAAAGGATCGATTAAAAATGTATATCGAGCTGCTGCAATCTCTCACGAAACCTACAGCATCGCAACCTACAGCCCCTAAGCCAAAGCTGGCATTTTTTGCTACGCCTTCACCTTTTCGCCTTTCCTTTTTATCCTTGAATATTCTGGGAGGTTATATTTTCGTTCAGGGCCCCGAATTAACATTAATTCTAGGGTCCCGGTTCTCGTCGATGTTTGATGTATAGACCTGCACAGCTTATACACACTAAGCAGACGCGCTATAATTATCATGCAGCATGTCCGCGGGCCCTCTGCTTATTTTCCCTATTAACCTTTGTTTTCGTAGACCCTCGGAATATTGGCTGGAAAAATTTCATTGTTGAATTCAAGCAAGGATAGAAGAGAAGGGGCTATAGGGTAAATTTATATATGGGTAGCGCAATTCAATGGTAATGATTCAGAACTTGGGTGATCATCTCCCAGTGACGAGCACAGTTGGTCCTTGACGAAGTTTCAACATCCTTCAACTTCTATCGTTGACTTATTGCGATAAAAAGGTACCATTTCGCGCCTAAAACGCTCTCAAGGCGAGCCCTCCAGGCGATATATCTTACCAACGCCCAAACCGTCTGCACGAAGCACCCCAGCAACGTAATAGCACTCCAGTCATCTTAATTACTGGTTTCGTAGGCCGATTGCCCAGGGGTGGAGAACGCGAAAAATTATAGTACACGATGGATGAGTGACGGTAGGAGGAACGAGACGGCTCATTGTCGACGCGGCTCAAGGTTGCAAAGGTTAAGGAAGCTTAGCCAAAAGAACCATTCAAGATCTACATCTAGATTTCACTGCCGCAACGCAGTGATCCCGATGGACCGTTCTAAATGCCAGACCCATGGTATACCCTAAAGTTGGCGCTGTTTTAGGCAATGGTGTCTGAAGATGAACTGAAAAAGCCCAACGATCAATTCAGGCTCCATAGGTGTGAGACACATAGGTCATCATGTATCATAGATGTTGCAGGAATATCTTACACTACCACAATAACACAGATGGACCTTCCCAAACACTATCCATGGTACATCCTAACACTGATGCTGGTCTAGGCACTGCCTGAAAACAGCCCTATGATAACTAGCTCAGGGTCTGTGTGTGGGCCATGACGCACCATGTATCATAGATGTTGCAGGAGTATCCTACATTGGTATAGTATCCATTGTTTCATGATCATCTTCAACGTAAATTCCAATACGCACTATTCACATGTCATTGGGTCTGCCCAGCTAACATCTTACGAGTACAGCAGTCAGCCGAAGCTATATCACCCCCTTTCTCGAGATCCTCAAGACATTTGTGCATCACAAAGTGCAGTTATCCAACTCGGTATATCATCAGGAATCCACGATACTGTTTCTTCCGGAAGTTGTTCGCGCACAGTTTGCGTCTATGTTACGCCCCCAATATCGATTACTAAAACAGCCCAGATATGGTAACTTAGAATTTAACCTGGAGGTTCTCTATATAAAGCATCTCATTCCAAAGATCCTGCAATACTAAAGAACCCGCTTACTGCAATGCAACCTCGCCAGCAACTCGTGCAACCTCATTATTAACCTTTGACTGGCTGCAAACCGTTAAGCGGCTAGGCCGATACCCGAATGCGGGTCTACTTAGCCGCGGATTGACTTTAGTTCCGACAGCTAAGCGGAAAGCAGTGTTACTAATCTTTTAATGGCGACACTACTGAAACTCAGTCCAAGTATACTCGCATTTCCCAAAAGAGGTTTTTCGTAGTTTCCCTATGCCCGTCTGCAAATCCGATGCAGTGATGCATTAGGCAAGAAATATCTTCAGCTGTCTCCTATCTAGCTCTGGTACAGATATGTCACAACATATGATGCTCAAGAGCGATCTGTCCTCAGTGATGTACGACCTTTACGATCGCAAGAGCATTGGCAATTTACAGTCTTCTTTTTTAACGTAGAACCCGTGGTTGTTTCATCGCGAGAGGCTTGCTGATGATGCATAATCTTTATCGCGTCATCAACAATATCTGTACAACGTATATGCAGCATGGGCACGGTTGCCAAAAAAGTGAGCAAGGTGGTAGTGCCCGCAACGTCATTAAATCTCAGCGTTGACCTGTAACGAAAAAGCAAGGGAAAACTACAAAGTAAAAAGAATCGGTTGAAGAGAAAAAAAAAGGAAAAGTGGACAACAACGAAGCCGGTAACAGCGGCCTCGGTGGAGAGCGGCATTTCCGTGCACGTGACGCTCCAGCCGGGCGGTCTCCGCAACGCTGCGGCAAATTCGCGAGCGGTTACCGTGGCCAATAAAGTTTAGCCTGCCGCAAACGGCCTCTACTCTATTGCATCTCTATACATGTATATGAATAGTCTTGTCGCATATACACGTATATTTATTGCTCGCTCTTTCTCACCCTTCTCTCCACCGTCAGGATTGCACGTTCCAGCGATTTTGACGGAAATACGCGACAGATACGCCGGGCGGGACCACAGCGGAAACGACTCCGTGATCCTTGCGCGGGCCTTGATATTCCAAGCCCCCAGCATCGTCTAGCCGTCAGATTGGCAAAGTGATTGATTCACTGTAGACTCCAAACGCACACCAGACGGCCCCCTCTTGTTTCGTCGCACATTGAGTTGTCGCTCGGCTTTTACAGATGGTCACTCGTAATGGCGAATATCTGGATGGCTGGATAGCGCTAGGGAGATGGACAGCAAGGGGAGGAATTTGCGCAACCGGAGGTATTTCGCGCTGCTGAAGGACTTGACGCCTATACCTCTGCCGTATTATTAGCTGACGGTTCTTCTTCCTTTCGATCAAGTGCATTACACGAATAAGGCGGAGTTTCGATTGCGCCCAATGGGGATTACCTTTCGTTTCGTTTTTTTGCGGAGCTTCCCTTCGGATTGATTTTTCCGGATGTTTCGTTGCGAGTATTCGGAGGTTTGGGCGGAAAGTTTTGCTGACGTATGTGCAATGAATCATCGGTCCTGGGGGGTGGTTTGTTCTTCTTCGGTGATCACCTAACTCTTGATTCCAATGAGATACAATTGCTCACCAGACTGCTGCTTTTTCCACTCGGTATCAGGAAAGCTCACAGGCTGCTGCACGCAGCACTTAAATTTCATCGGACAAATGTGGGAAGTGTGTTCATCAGCGCGACGTGTCCCTCCTACCTATCGATTCTCGTCCTTTTCCCCCCGTATCGATGCATCCTCGCATAAAATCGTACGGAACGATATTCCGTGGGTATGTAAAAGTAAATTGATATCAAGTTGACGGATTTATGTGGCGAGCGTGGGCCGCAGAAAATTACTATCGATCGAGTGTCTCCCGTTTCCGGTGAATGTGGCGAGTCACGCGACGCCATTCCCTTCCCTCCGCATCTTCTTCGTCTTGCTCGTCCTCGCATCCCATTCCGGATCACGTTCTCTTCGTGCGAAGCCGCGACGAGAGTTTCTCTTCCATTTTCCGAGCGAACGAACGCGCGACGAGAGGTTGAACAGCTCCGGGCGTATTTTCCCGAAGGAGACGCTCCTACGGATGGCACACGCCTACAGACTTCGCCTTGAACATCGTTGGAGGCGGTAGCGCAATGCGCGGGTGTCATTCGAGCCGCGACTGGTTTCACTGACCGCATCAGACTGTCTCCTCGTCAGACTGTCTCCTCGTCAGACTTGTCAGCGTTTCGTTCTTTTCACTTGATCGCGTTCTTAGGGACGGACCAGGTCATTGGGTTTGGAACTTCAGACGGATTCAGTGAGTACGTCTGAGCAGCTTTGATCCGCTATTACGTGACGGGAAGTCCAATCGCTGATAACAACTACCAAAAATTCGCCCGGATTCGGACCAATGAGGGTCCGAAGCAGATTCATTGGGGAAAGGTATCATCACGGAGTGATCAGCCGATTGAGATGAATCGCAGTAAAGGTTCACGAAGAAGGGATGAGTTCTCGAAGAGTGATTGGGCGAGAACACATACACATCCCAACGTCTCGATCAATTGCACATTTAGCTCCCGTGCCTATCTACGCTGATGCATCTTGCACCCTCGCTAACTCGTATGCAAATCCTCAGGTTGAAAATAACAGGCGGAATAATGCATAGATTGGGCGGCAAGTTAGCGATGGTCTCCGCGCGCGAGAAACGAACGATATATCGTGTTGCTATTTGGTTCCCGGTGGATTGCGGAGCCATTACGGAGAACCATTAGACAGCCGAGCCGTTGAGATAACGAGCATTAGCCGGGCAACGAGCTCACAACGACCGAGCGCGCCCGCGCTCTCTTCGCGCTAGAAATACAGTCGCAAAGGGACCAAGATACACACCAGGAGAAGTGCCAGGAAAATCCGTCCTCTCGAGTTCTTCCTCTACGTATAAATTCGTTGCCCACACGAATATCAAGCCACGCGATGATGTACGGAGCTCTTCCATTTCCTGCAGCCTTTTACGCGTTTCCTGCTTGAATCCAGTTTCCTCGTCACGTTACTTTACGGTCGAGGCTTCATTGAACGAGGAAAGAAAAATGAAGAACATAACGGGATATTCACGAACACGATTGTACTCTGATCAGGCGACAATGATGACGGGACCGAAGTGACGTTGCTTTTTAGAAGTATTCGCCGCTCCTTTCATACTCCAGGGATGACTCGTTCAAGAATAACTGGAGAAGGCACATTGAGGTCGGAGCGATGGAATAGGGTGACTCATAATTCGTGATCAAAAGTAATCCCTACCCTGACGAGACCCAACGAGAAGGGAGCCTCGGACGATTTTTCACCAGCAACGAGTACTGGATACCGGTAACGAAATGGAAAAAAGTGTCTTGGCAGGTATTCAAGACGTGAGAACAACACGTCCACGTTGCCAGAAATTTGCGATAATTCTTTCGTTGACGAAAACAAAGTATCGGGAATCTCGCCAATACTTGGTTACTCGTATTTGATTGATATTTGGTAATGATGTTACGAACGCGTGTTCGGATGTGCTAAGGTTGCGGAAAAGTTGAAACTCATGAGCGAGCAACCGGAATTGTCGCTGATAGATGGCCCTGTTCGTGCAGGAACGAAATGTCGATAGGACTCTATCATGATTCCATCAGAAAGTGGAATATTCGAGGCACACAATCACCTATGGAACTTTTCATGGCCAGGGTGTATGGAGGCCTGTCAATCATAGATCAGGGTAAATCGAAGCCGTTCAGTAATACGCCTCTCTCTATGTTTTTTTCCATTTTTGGCTGAGGCACAAATGCATTGAAACTGCCAAATACCAATCAATTGCGGCATCGCTGCTGAGATCCACATCCGAGTCACAAACAGTGGTTACTGTGAGGGAGCTATCGACACTTAGCCCTGGAAGCCGTGGAATTGACACGCTCATACGTCTTCGCCGCATAATGAATGTATGCGGACATATAGAGCCAGGTGGACAGTCTATGCAGACGTGGAACAGCCGCAAACTGCTCGAGAGGCCATGCGCCCCATTGGAATGTAAATTGACCAACGTTCGTTTGACTAAACAGTCAATGGGGACCTTAGTGTGAACGGGGATGGGCACGAGCGATCCGTGCCATACCTGGTCCAACGACTCCCATACGTTTCCCATTGCTGTATACACACATTTATCTACGGCCTGGTGGCTGCGGAACGTGGCAGAGCCGTGGACGGAGTTTGCCTAATGGTTCATTCCCTTTGAGAGGAAAATGTATAGCCGAATCCCTGAAGGCCTTGTCGCAACGTGGTTGGTCAGGAGTGAGGCGTGTTACACCGCAGCTACATTTATTCGAGCTGATCGTTCACACGTCCCACCGGATGTGTACCAAGCTATAAATGTTTTTCCGGCAAATTTTCCACTCGAGTTAGTTCATCCTTGCTGTTTTATTAGGCCACGGGGAATAAGCGGAAAAGTTTTGCGCCATCGGCTAGACCAATCTGGAAATCTCGAGCCGTTTAAATAATGGCGATCGATAATTGCGTGATTGCGATTCTTTAATAACTATGTTCAATGGAGATTCTCGGTGGTACTTGGGTTGTCGAAAGTTGGCATTGACCGTGATCATTTGACATCAGTAGTTTTCCATGGGCTAGAATTTGTGGCATTCTCGGACATCTTGTTCTTGTTCGGACCTGGTTGATTTGGATTTCAGCAAAAAACCTTTCCCTTCACTAAGGTGTCGACGTCTTACCACAGATATTCCGGAAGCTCGTTGCTAGATGTCACCAACAAAATACATTACCCAGGAATAGTGCGTTACCCAAGAAGAAACTATATTACCCAGAAGTGGGAACGGCATAAATTAAAAACTTCCATCCATCCCTTGTTGTCACCAACAAAATGCATTACCCCCGTTAGTACATTACCTGACAACAAAACGGATTACCCCGGGGTTGTGAAATCTTTGGTGACTAAATAACACTATACTGAAATTGCACATCGCGGCTGATAGGGAGGGTTTAAGGATCTTCAAGATCCGTCGTAACGAGTTCCTCCATTATCAAACGTCCTGTAGTGACTTCGTTAATGGAAATGCATACATGAAGGATCCTCGAGCGAATGAGAGTCGTGCCTCGCGTATCATGCGTAAATAATCATTTGCATGCGATACGTAGACGAGAGGACGGTATTGAATCAGCAAGGAAGTGTGGAAATGAAGTCGAAGAGAGAGAGAGAGAGAGAGAGAGAGAGAGAGAGAGAGAGAGAGAGAGAGAGAGAGAGAGAGAGGAGAGATGAAGACGTCGAGGGCGGAGAAGGGCTTGTCACAGGCCTCGTATCTGTTGTCATCATTTCGCTGTGAGACTTTCTCGATTACCAACGAGACCTTCCGGCGTAATAAATTCATGGTGTAGTGCTCGCTCATTCTGGCTTGGTTATGGCTCAAGGCTTTTCCACCGAAGGATTTCTATCGGTCGAGCAGGGTGGTAAGAAACGCGAGGAATACAGGGCCCCGGAGTGGTGATGACGACGACGTCAGGAACGCTAGGCAGCATCGCAGAACGAATGCCGAAGGCGGAAGTGAGGAAAGTACGAGTTGTAAAGCGGGCGGGAGGGGAGGGGGGCGTATAAAAGCAGTAGTAACAGAAGCCTCGAAGAACTTTGTCCGGGTACAGTGAATAAAGCGCCGGGAAAGTGCGAGGGAGGCAAAGTGTAGGCGTTGGATCGTAATAAGGAAAGTTTGAGCATGGCCACTCCGCGACTCCGCACTTCCTCCCTGACACACGAGTTACAACGGCGAATTCGGCGACGCGGGTGGTTAGTTTTTTTTTCCTCCTGAAGAACGTTAATTACTTTTGGCAAAAGAACGAGTTGCGCCACGAAATACAGAGGAAGTCACATTCGAATTGCTTCGCTTGACATCTGTATAGGACAAAAAGTATCCAAGTGCGGATCGACGCCCTATGGAGGGTAGCGTTCCATGAGACTAAAGCTTGCATCGTTGGAGTGCAATGGAAATGATTTTCTTTTGTCTTCCTCCAATTTCTATTGGGTTTTGTAACACGCTTAGTTGGGGATCTGCAACGAAAAGTTGGTACAATAATGAAGATGAGGAAATGAAAATATGAAGAACTTTTTCCGCATTCCAATATGTTTTGATTAGTTTCCACACCATATGGTTTGGTAGCTTTTGAGGTATGCCTACAACTGTAATGTTGTTCATGAAACAAGTGTCCTGCAAACACTGATGATAGTCAAGATTTGGCATGTAATATTTTCCAAGAAGCTTTGCAAATAGGAACTAGAGAGGATACGTTCAACTCGTAAGCGCTTCCAGTGGCTAAGGCAGTCCAAGAACAGCAGGCACGTAAAAATTGTAATCAAAGCAGTCAAGTAAGAAATCAAATCTATCTTACAGATCCGATGACATGTGTGATTGTGATTCTCAGATTCCAAGTACCATATAGTGGTACTTATCTGTATTATGATACTGTTACCAGATGGAACATCGTCACATATTGTATTACTTTGATATTCTAACCGTTTTCATATCGAAATTGATTCGGTACCGGGGATTGGAGATTCCATTGATGAATTCCTTCAACAACAGACCCCATGTAGGATACGTTCTTCATAAAGGGAAATTACTCACTCCAGTCGAGGCTCCAACTTCTTTCTTTCCATCCTCTCTCCCCGTCGCTCTTTTGATTACGGCAAAATTGCTCGAACCGGGGCGTGAACATGGTCCAATTTACGTGTGCAACCTGTACGTTATTACGCGAAGCGTGTGGAGTGAACGCAGCCGTGATGCTCCGTAGTGACTTGATCCTCGTGAATACGTAAGAGCGTTGCGCGGAAGAAACCCGCGTAAAACAGACATACATCTGTAATTCTATTTTAAATGCCTGTGGCATGTGGTTTGTGCTGTTACCACAGTGACGTGAATGGTAGCCACGGCAGTTGAGCTTCGAGAGTTGAAAACTGGTAGGAGTGATTTAGCCGAGGAATGCGTTCGTTGGAAGAAACTAATGCGAAGCCAGTAAACGACTTTGCCAAGACGTTAAAACGGCGGATCGGGCGACGGGGCAAAAGGAGAAGAGTGCAACAGCGAGGAAGATGCGAGTGAAAGAGGGGGGGAGTAAGATGAGAGATCGAGGAGTGAAACGGTGAAAGGAATGGATACCAAGTATACACGAGTAATCTCGCTGGTAACCATTGTACGTGGAAAACCCGGCGATGCTCTACCTTGGTCAGATGGACAGGGATGGAAATACCAACAAAAAAGAAGGCAGAGCAGGTCGCAAGAACGAACCGCAAAAATACCTAGTCAATCCGCGTGGTAGCCTTGGTTTTTGCTTTTGGCAACGAATGTCACGACTCTTCTCTTTGTGCCTTCTCCTGTGACTCATCCCAACCCCTGACAATGCTCGCTCTGACCCTTTGCCTCGTTTACTTCTCCTTTTAACGCACTTTTTTTAACCTCCCCGCGGAACGGTGAGAAGATTAATGCGCCCACTTTGACACCTCCAATTGATCTTTCCAAACAGGACGATCTTTTGACTGCGATGAAAAGGGCTGGTCATCAGTGAGCGCAAATGGACCGGGGCAATCAATTGTCTCAAATGCGCCCGAAACTTTTCGTCACGTGGATATTCCATTCTGGAGGACAGTCCTTTTCGGAGCCAATCAAGTATCATGGCTTGTGCGGAAGTTCTGACATTCGTACCTTACAACTGCTCTTTCACTAGTGAGAAGAGCAAAAATACTTTGTGGACTCGAATGCGTTTTGGTGTATTTGGGGTTGATTGCGTATTTGGTGGAACAAAAAAAAACTTCTTAGACTCAGATTTGTTTGGATTTGTTCGCATCTTCACTGCCAAGAAGAGCCAGAATAATCCGAGGACTTGATTATGTTTGAGTACGGTTCGACTTGCGTTTCCAGTAATGAAATAAGCAAAACTACATCGTATACTCAAATTCGCTTGGGTGGCCTCACGTTTTGACTTCAAGAACAGCACGTAGGTATAGTCCGTCGACTTGATGGTGTTTGAGGATTATTTGGATTTATGTTTCCAGTAGTAAAATAAGCAATACACCTCGTAGACTCAAACTCGTTTGGGTTGCCTTGCGTTTTGACTTCAAGAAGAGCGAGCCTCTATTTTTGTCGTAGTCATTCCCTGTAAAACCGGGTAACTTTGGTACCCCAATACTTTCGGTTGCGAAAGTTCCCTTATTACAATGCCACCTAGCGCCAAAAGCAGGCCAACGCAATCAAACCAATTAGTATTTGCTACACTCATTTTCGTGAATTCTCAAACTCCAAGATTTTGGGCAGGAATCTTTTCCGCAACTTTCCAACAACCTTCCGTCCTTACTTTCCGCCTGACCGAGAAGCCAGTAGGTCATGAGCGTAAAAAATCCTACCAGCTTCTTGCAATGTACAGTTGATATCCGAGTACCAGAATGAATGTCGCAAAATGACAGCGTCGCTAAACGACTTTGCAAAAAAAAAAAAAACAATATGATCGGATACGACCGGAAAGGGCGCGAAAATGCGTTCTATCAAAACCTCGCGTCTGTCACGCGAGGTTTTCTCTCTGCAGGTGCCTGTATTATCGGTGGCAGTCTGATGGCAAGCTGACCATTTCATTCTCGCAAGGATGGAGGAGCGTGGCGAAGTACGCGACACGGAAGAATTACGGCGAGGATAGCAATACGATAGATACGAGTTTATCACGGGAAGGGGGTCCGCAAAGTTGGCTACCGTATTGCCGAGAGCGCCTCGCGATGCGAGTCCACTGCACTCCGACTCTCGCGGTATCTCTCGCGGCCTCTCTTCCTCCTTGCTCTTTTAACGTTTCTCGCCGTGCGCATTTCTCACACTGTACATCGCGCCTCGTCGCACTATTATGCGGCGTGCGTTCCGCCACTGAGGGAGTAACCATATCCACGTAATATACGGCCATCGTATAGATTATTTCGATCGATAAGCCCGACACTCTCGGGCTTGCCCAACGCCCGCGATTTTTTTATTATTATTATCCTTCGTTCGCATCCTCTTTTTCGTTTCTTTTTTCCGCATTTCGCCGGGCAAAGTAGCAATAAATATGCCGTCGAGGCACCGGCGGATCGATCGAGGAATCTTCCTCGTGTTTTTTTCTCCACAAATTTTCATAATTCGAAGATCGTTGATCGATAACCGGACATAATTCATTTTGGTGGGAGGAAAGGGAGAATGATAGGAAGGCGAGCACGTTTCCGACCGTATAATTAATCTGATCGTGCATAAACACGTCAGCATTCGAGTACAGAATTGCGCGATCGAAATTATCGATCGAGAAGGGACGATAACTATATCCCATCAATTTTGTCGAAACTGTTGCAAATTTAGCCTGTCGGCTCTGTATATCGCGTAGACCAGGACATTTTCTCTCTCTCTCTCTCTCTCTCTCTCTCTCTCTCTCTCTCTCTCTCTCTCTCTCTCTCTCTCTCTCTCTCTCTCTCTCTCTCGTTCTTTCTCTGGGTCTCTATCTCGAGTTAGCTGTGTACTGATAAGAAAGCGCGTATCCTGTGATAAATAGAGGGTTCTAGAGGCAATGCGCGGCTAAAGTAGAGAAAACCCATATATATATATATATATATATATATATATATATATATATGGGAAAAGGAAATTCCGAAGACACTGAACTTCGAGGACCGTCCTTGAAATAGACAATGTGTCGATAACCAACATTAAATCGATACAACGGCTCCAAAATAACCTTCCCCATATGTATACAGGGTGGTCCCAAAAATCATGTCCAAAAGGAAAATGCCTCCTATCATTATCAATCCGAATCACCCATATGTATGTTCTACGATATTTTAGTTTTCGAGAAAAAAAGAGCATTTCATTTTAATCTGTTGTATATGTTCCTCGTGTTTTATTTTAATTGTGGTATCGATCAAAAGTTGAATTGATTGATCAAAAATCGAAAAAGTAGGATCGAGTGGATCAGTCACTAAAGTTCAGATGATTACGAAAACATACTTATATTGGCCTAAATAGCTCCTAACTGCTTTGAAAAACTTCTAAGAGGAATGGCCATATAAAAAATAGAAAAATACGTTGAAACCTATGCTGCAGAAAAGGGGGAAAAATTTGAAAACTTTTTTCCTCGAAAAGTAAAAAAGATCGTTGATTATAGGGCTGATGAGGATAGGTCAACGCGGCATTTTCCATTTGGACGTCACTTGTCGGGCCACCCTGTATATACATAGTGTAAGTAAATAAATATTTAGCAGTACATATTTCTCGCCCTTTTTCCTTAGCTCTCCGTCTCTGTGTCTCTCTTTCTATATATGTAATACGAGTAATAGTTGCTATCTGGCAGTCTGACTGGCAACTTTTCCCGTCTATCTGCGATGCCCTTGCTCGCGCACACCGAGATCCCACCTCAATTACCCATTTCTCCCTGACTTCTGTACCGAGCTCGGCGACTCGCAGCCCCCGAAAGATATAGCTATGGTGGCCACGGCTGTACGCGACTACGCCACGCGCACGATCGTCTCTTCACCGTTGGCCACGATTTGCATATGCAAATCGTACGATATAAGTAATTAATTCGCAATCAGCCAGCGTAATACCGTTGGGTTATACGCGACAGATACAATTCATTAGCGACCGTGATATTTATTAATTAGAGCGAAGATCCCGCGGTTTGTACCATGACTACATACATACATACATACATACATATATATATATATATATATATATATATATATATATATATATATATATATATATATATATATATTGCAGAGGCGGTTGCGTAATTCGCGTGACCCACTATTGTATATTGTACTTTGCACTCGGAGGCCGAGGACTCTTGCGGTTTCATTAATTACAGGGCCCCCTTGAGCCCCAAGGATGCCGCGGATCGTTACACTCTTCGATACCCGGTGCGATTCAATTATCAGCCGACTGTGCGATCAATCAAAATCTTTTCGCGTACCCAGGCACATCGCGAATACGTCGTGAGGAATTCTATTGTTGCTCGAAACGGGCATGCTTTTTTTTTACTGGGAAAATGGGTTCTTGAGTGAGCGAAGTCGATCGAATGGACGTCGGGTAAAAGGGGAATGATGAGTCAAATTTAACGGGGGCGTACGAACAAGCCTTGCTGGGGGAATAATAGAACATTCTATTCGATTTTATTCAAAATTGGTTACGTTTTCATAAGTTGGAGATTCATTCGATTTTTGATTGACGAAGGATCATTTATGGCGCTGATATAATTATGATTTATAATAATTGAGGTATGAAAGAAAAATTATAATTGATTGTAAAGTTTTTGTAATAATATTGTTAGATAATTTATGGATAAATTATTATTATAACATTGTTTATAACGTTTTTGTATAATTAATAAAAAAATCTTATAAAATTCATTAATAAAATATTATCAAACAATCAATTAATCAATTATTTTTATTTACTTTATCTATTATAAAATTATAACTTATTGTATATTACATTATAATTGATATTTTTGGTTTTTATTTCTATAATTTGTTTTTTTTTTATGTATTATAAATTTTCGACCCGTGTAGAAAACATGGCAGGCCAAATCTTGTGAAATTAAGAACGTTTCTCTCATTTCTTTCCGATCTCAATTGATTTACAGTAACCGTAATAATTTTTCCCCCAATATTTTCCCAATTTGTGATTTTTAAGCCACGAGGTGTCAAGGGGGCGGGTGGATTGAGAGGATCCCCAATAGCTACGACGCCCGAAAAATCAGCGATTTCCCCACAGCCGAGTAATCTCCTCCTAGGAAATTACATGGGAGATAAATGCCCCTAAGTTTCGGGGGCCGTTGAGCTTTCGGTGCGGAGCTCGTATCTCACGGCAGTATCGACGTAAGAAAATATTGGGCGTCGAACTTTCACTTCCACCTTGGGGGGGGGGGGGGGCTCCAGTCCGCGATAGTGCAAAAGCAGCGAGCGCAGTTTCCCACGACAGATTCTATCTGGCGCAAATTTCAGGAGCGCGGAGATCGTTCTTATCGTGCGTAATAGCGGTTGGTACAGAACTGCCCGGTACGAAAACCAAGAAACTGAGGGAGAGAGAGAGAGAGAGAGAGAGAGAGAGAGAGAGAGAGAGAGAGAGAGAGAGGGAGAGAGAGAGAGAGAGAGGGAGGGAGGGAGGGAGAGAGAGAGAAGAGCAAGACATGTACCGAAGTTCGAAGCACCTGTTACTCTCACTTGCTTAGTGCTTTGCTCGACCACCGAGCCAGCTGGTTACCCAACACTCGTACATTAAATTTATCGTAATTACATCGGGGACGCTTACATGTTCTAACTTGGTGCTCCGGGCAGGGTCTTACAAGCTCGAGCATACGTGAAAACATCGATTTACACTCTTAATTTATGGGCCTGTGCAGGGGGCATTTAACGCCAAATCGATCACCCCAAGATCCTTTAATTTCTATCCAATTTATCGTTTCATTCGTCCGAAAGAATCGGCAGCCGAATATATCGTTTGGATTCTTTTTTCCTATCCAAGTTGTTTTAAAATGAGTGCGTTTCATTGAGGGGCTATACCAGTGTGAACGCTGAACATTTTGGTGATGTTCGGGAATTTTTTGGAAGAAAAATACTCAATTAAATGTTTCGGAAAATTAAGAATATATTTGGCTATATTTGACCTATATTACGTATTTTTTTCATAGAAAAATATTGAGATCCAAGCGACTTATGCGCTGCCTTCGGAGGCGCAAAAAAAAGTTCCTCCACTGCTGACATGATTCCGGCCGATTGAGTAGCTGAAACCGAAAAAGGAAAAAATGCCGTTAAACTGGAAGGTATTTCCTGTACAATGACTTAGGATTTTCGAAAAATATCAAAATCTAACAAAGTGGCGTAGTTATGAAAAAAGTCCGTTTTCTTGCCTACAAAATTGTCGTTTTTTTTCAATGCCAAATCATCAATTTTCATCTCATCAAAAATATCCTACGTCATTGTAGAGTAAATATATTCAAGGGTACTCAGTTCAAATTTCAAGTCAATCGGATAATTGCTCTTTGAGTTACAATGTCAGCAAATTTGAAAAATCTCATTTCGAGAAAAACGCGTTTAAAGATTTAACTATCGATTTTTGCAAGATAAAATGATATTTACCATAACAACTGCTAATCAACTATACAATGGACCCTCTTCTTCCTCGAATAATGCTTCCTGAGAGACTGAATCTTTTCACACTGGTCCCCCTTAAAGTCACTTAGTTGGAATCATTTAAAGTATGCCTTTCCCGTTTTCGACGAATTCTCAAAAAAAAAAAAAACGTTTGAAAAATATTCTCTGAAAATTTCAAAGCAATCCGCTCAAAATTGACGGAGTTACAGGCGTTTATAAATAAACGCGTTTTTCTCAAAATAGCTTTTTCGAAATCAGTGACGACGATATCTCGAAAATCACCGATCAACTTCAAATTTCACAAGCTTCTTTTACATATCAAAAAGCAGTGCTAAGACGAAGAAATAATTTTTTCGATGCATGGTTTTTTTTACCGAAAATCGATACTTTCACTTTGTACTGCGGCCTTTTTTTTTATTAAAGCCTTCGTCAAAGCGAAGAATTTTTTTTATTTCGGATTATTTGTTCCCGAGCAGTAGTATCTGCCCATTTGTAAATATTTTTCAATACAAAAATTCACATATTTTCAATACAAAAATTCACAAATTTTCAATACGAAATTCAGAAAAGAAAATCACGATAATTCCTCGTTTTTCCAGCCGCGAGTTGAGTGCAACCCGTTCAATTTCAACCGAGCAATAATCCATCGTCACCGAACGTACCGACGATTCTTCATCCACGATTTTTTCCCGATGACCCCTGCACCGCGACAAGCATCGCCAAGCGGCGAAGCCCTTGGAGCATCCACTGCAACGGCTTGTCAGCCATTGATAAATATCAGAAAAGTGATACGCGGAAGCCAATGACGTTTCCTTGCAAATTCATAGTGTACAACGGCGGGTACATTATTTCATCGTTATTTTTATTTGCGAGGGTTAAGAAACTCGGGACACGGGTAAAGATCGCGGAGAGTCCGTTTTGCCGTGGGTGTGCGGGGGAAAGGAGAGGGAGGGGAAAAAACAGTCCCGTTGACAGGATGAGTGAGAGGCTCTGTCGTCGTAAACGTCGATTCCCGTAGCGGAGAAAACGTCGTAGTCGACGAGAGTCCGTGAATTTTGCTCTCGTCGTTCCTCGCGAGACATTGCCGCAGGATGGAGAGAGAGAGAGAGCGAGAGAGAGAGAGAGAGAGAGAGAGAGAGAGAGAGAGTCAGAGAGAGAGAGAGAGAGAGAGAGAGAGAGAGAGAGTCAGAGTGAAGTATCGAACGAACGGTAAAACTAGAGAACGGTGTACTTTTCCACTGTCTACTGGATGGTGCGGACCCTCGTCGTCTCAGCATCGGAGGGAAAGAAGCTTGGATTCTGGTGACTAGCGCAGGATATATATTGGCACATGTACGTAATTGTGGCCATTTGTCGAGCGCCAGCGAGAGATCTGTCGCGGAAAAAAAAACAACCAAAAGAAATACACGAGCGACGAGAAGCGCAGAAAAGAGGCAGGAATGAGTAAAGGGCGAGGAGTGAGGTGATGGAACGAGAGAAGGAAAGAGAAAGCGCGGAAAAGTGGTGAGAAGCAAGCGGGTATAGTTAGGGTACGTGAGGACGATATAGTGGAAAGTGGAGAAAGTTTATATGTATGGAGGGTGAAACGTCAGGGTGTCACCGAAGGGTTGTGTGTCTCACGCGGTGGTCGGCGAATTCGCGATGCATCACGGGATTGCGTGCACGACATATATCTCGGACTAATAGCAGAAGAACGTCAGACGAAAAGAGCACGAGGCGCTAAGGGAATAACGTATGTCCTCTCGCTCGACTACACGTACATAGAAAGACGGCTAGGGTGACTATACGAAAAGCGTGTCGGCACTCAAAGCTCTCGCCACCGGTGTACTTACTTCCGGTGTCAACTTGATCTATGTACTGTGCGACTCGGTCTACGTGCGATAATTCGGCTCAGTAGCTTCACTGCGGCGTACTACGGCTTCGCTTCAAGGGTGCAACCCTTCGCCTGTAACAGCATTACCATCGTTTCGACGTGGCGACCGTGTAGAGATTCAAGTTGGTGCCCAGCATTCACTTTCCTTGAATAGTAGCAGGAAGTGGTCAGGCCTTGGACCAGGCTCTTAGATGAGGAACTTAGATTGGAACTGAACGGAAGCTGATTGGAAAGTTAGCAGAAGGAGGGAAGTGACAGTACACTGAGGAGCTGACGTTTTGAAGAAAGCATAGGTTTTGGGTGGTACTGACAGTTAGGGTGGCCTCAATCAGACTTTGCACATGATGAGTCTCGCAGGAAGCTTTGGTCTGGGCTGCCAGGGTCGAAAACGGGCCCTGATTCGATCATGTTGGGTGTTGTCTTATTCTACCTGAATACGCTCTTCGTTCCTTCAGATCACATTTTATTTTGCCTTTTTATGTCAAGTTATTGGGGGATGTCAATCTTCCAATTTCATTCTGATGTCAATCTGAGCGCAATCTTTGATTTGAAACAATGAGGCCTCATTGGATGATGCTGGGACAATCATCGTTTTTGCGTCAATCGTAAGCTCCGAGAAATTGACCGGGCGGGATCAAGACGAGCAGTACTGAAAAAAGGTTTGATAGTTTTGATGTCAAGCACACAGAATGTATTGACATCGAAGTATTTTGATGTTCACCGGAAATACGTAAATGAGGGTCAGGATAATAGAGACAAGGGCTCAGCTCTTGATCTGACAAAAGGTTGATTCGTTTTGTAATCAATTGTGATCGATCGTTGAAACAAAAACAGGACGAACAGAAGGTATTTTTGAAATCCAGTGAAATCGCAGATTAATCACTCGGATTTTTTGCCTCGCATGACTCGAGCTCTCCGAAGATTGCCTATTGGCCCTGGTACACCCTCCCGAGACAATTTTCACTCTGGAAATCGAAGACGAAAGCTGCCGTTCAGACGTAAGCAGAAACAAAAAAAGCACTAGCGAATTCCACTCGGCAGAGCGCAATACCGTGGAGTCAGCTTCGTTTTTCTTCGATTCTTCGTCTCTTCTTCATTCGAGGAATCTTCCTCGAATCCCTTGATTTTATATTGGCACTGGGGTGAGGGGACGAGACGGGTTCGCCGGAAAGCATCGAGACATCGAAATCACGGCCTCGCTATTCCCTACCCCCTTTTCGCCGCTGACGAATAATTTCATATTCATCGAGATGCAGCCAAGCGAATAACTCGTAATTCTTTGTCATCGTTATATAGGCTTATGTTTTCAGTCTGATTGAGCTCTTGGAGCACGACGGAGCCAATTTACCAGTGCTCTTCGCATTTTTGGATTGTTCCACCAGGCTGCCGTTTTTCCCCCCTCGGTTGCAGCATTCCTTTGAGGCTTACCACTTCCGGAACTTCGTGAGTTGCTCGACTTCTGAATCTGACAACTATGAGGATCTAAAGGACTTTGGCATTGTGCCGAAAACCCGTAGAGAGGGAAGATGAACAGAGATGATGTTTATCTGGCTAGTTGGCAAGGAGAATCCATCTGCTAAACATGCGTTGTGAATTGCCAGCTGTTTGGCAGGTGCTTTGATTGGCTTGAGATTCAGTATACCGCACGAGTCCATCATCCATCTGATTCCTGATCTGATCAACTTGATCGTATGATCAAATCGTTGGTATTCGAAACTTTTCGTTCGCCTGCTGCCCTAAAAACTGATGTCACCGCTCGCAACGAACCTCAAGATGAGGTGCATTATGAGATCCACCTCAAATCTTAGATCCAACTGTTATCCAAGGGGTATTGATTTCCTAGGAAGAAGAAAGCTTCATCGTGGAATTAACGGGCCTGATCTGCGCTTTCGAAAAACCTCAAAATCCTGCGAAAATAGTTTATCCCAGTTTTGACCACCAGCAGAGGTTGTTTCGCCTCACATTGCGATGGTGATTCATCCAACCTGTTCACGTCATACCAGAATCATCAAGGAGGAAGTAGCCTAGATCTTGAATCTTGCCGGGGCTATTATCGTGAGATGGGTTGACGAGTTGGTGACTGAGGGATCGTATAAACGGTGCGGGAATGCCCGCGAATGTTTGCTTGAAATGGCGCGTGGGAAGACCTCAGGCATCGGTCGAGAGTGGTTGAAAAGGGGATTTGGATCGAGAGTACGCAGCCACGATACCCCCTTGACATCGTCAATAATTCACTCTCCCTCTCTCCCCGTTCCAAGGGCTAATGGAATTGCAGGAGCTGCTTCTGGCTCCGCACTTAAGCTCGCTTCCATTGCTGATAACTCAACTTCAACTCCAAATGACCCTTCGATATTGTTTGCCATGTGTTCGCCTCTCTCTTTCATTTTTCCAGTTACCAGGCTCATTTTTGTTTCCCTCGCAGTGATTCCCAATCGTTTCCCATTGATACGAAAATAACTGTACTCTTTGGATACAAATTTGTCGGATTATCGGGAAAAATGTGTGATTTATTCGCGTCTCTTGATCGTCGAAGCTTCGCTTATCTCGAGATCGCGAGCTGCTTTATTCGGCAGATTTTCCGAGCTTTCCAAGTGTGCCTTATACAGCTACAAAGTGGCATCTGGTGGCCTCCCCAATCTTCGCTGTTACGCTGACTCGTTTATACGTAATTCATGAGACAAGGGACGAGTCGCGTCGGTTGTGTTTTGCGGGATTGTACGAGGTGTACGAGATCGGCCATGTCTTAGAAATGTCTCGACGACACGACGCCCACAATCGTTATCATCTCCTTTTGCCCTCTTCCTTTCTATCGTGCGATAATAATCGTACCTGTTCGCTCACCAGACGTTGTACTGAATTTTACATGAAATCAAAAGGCCCCGGGGAAAAGCTTTGGATCGACGAAGACATTCGAACAAATTGACCTTTCTCGCGTCTTCATTTTCCAATACGCTAAGCGCTAATTACGGAGCCAATTATCGACTGTTCCTCAGTTCACCGTTCTTTTTTTATAGCGAAAATTCTCGTGTCGCGTATTTGTGTAAGATCATCGAGACGTTTATTGATAGACTTTGAACGATGATGAAGGTGGAGTTGGGTGAATTTTGAATGGCTTCGAAACAAAATCATTCATCGTATGATCAATAAATGCAAGTCGAATTGGTTGGCAAATTTCGGTGAAAAATAATAAATACATGTAAAAATACTATATAAAAGAAAGAAGAAGCGAAGTACTTATTGACCATCTTTTAAGGCCGCTTACATACTTAAATTTTTGCAATCTTATTGCTAGTTCAATTTAGAACCAATCTATCTAAACTATATATATATATATATATATATATATATATATATATATATATGTATGTATGTATAGGGTGAGGGAACAACTATTGAAAGGAGATATTTTCTAACCTATCAGACTTGGGTGGAAACATTTTGTACAAAAGTTGCATAGTTCAAAGGGGGTCATCGAGGAGTTTATCAAGGAACTAGAAATAAGTTTACATACCAAATTTTAAGATGATCGATCAAGATTTAGTAAAAAAAATCGACAAAAAAGAAAATTCCCTGTTTTTAGCCTAGAATCGATAAAAAAGCGGTGCAAACATTTACTCCTAAAAAGCTGCTTAAAGTGATGGTAATAAGAACTCATGATTTTTCGTCGATTTTTGTTTCTTCATTTGTTTTTTCAATACAATCTTTGTTATGGTTTTTAAAAAATGGTCATTGTAATTAACTACACAGCGTGATGCCCATTAGCCTGAAGCCCATTCCAGACATCGAGCTTTGGTTCTGTGAAAGATTCATTGAAATCGATTCAGTAGTTCTCGAGTTACAAACGAACAACCGCCCCCCCCCCCCCCCCCCCCTATGAAAGTGAAGGGTGAAAGACACCCCCCCTTCACTTTCATTGTACGAGGACAAATAAATAATTTTAATATTCACCTACGAGCCTAAATAAATCACTTCTAAATTGACCTAGCATTGCGGAAATTGCTGACTTTCCTCACACTATAAAATAGCACCTCATCAGCTTCCCAAAAGGTGTTTAAGCAGGCTTAAAAAAAGAAAAGCAGCACGTATTTTTTCTCATCGAGGTGTTATTTTCCTTCTCGGTATCGCTGAGTGTGATTAGGCTCGGAGCACGAATGCGATACATCGTACAGTCGCAACTTTCCACAATGAGCATTGTCGTATGACGAAAATGAACTTCTCCCCATTTGTCGGGCGCCGCTCCAATTCACGCGCAATGCCGTAGTTACGGAAGCTCCGAGTAAGTCGCTCTTTGTCGAATTAATCGAATCTCCCAGCCTCCCTCGCCCTCGTTTCCTTTTTCGGATCCTCCGAGGGCCATGGTCGAGACACAGGAGGAACTCGATTCCCGAATACAAAGGATCATCCGTACAAATGGTAGGGCGAAGTGCAATGGGATGAGCAGCGGTAAAGTGGGAAAAGGTAGATGCGGATCAAGATATATTCGTACACGAGTGGAGAGAAGTATAGGCGTTCGTGGCGAGGTTGTGAAAATATGAATAGGTGTGAAACGCGATAATGCTTTCTCTTTCTCTCTCTCTCTTTCTCTCTCTCTCTCTCTTACATCCGGGTTACGGTTTTCTGAAAGGTTTTTCGTCTTTACACCGTGAAGAAGATTTCAAGCGAAAAAGACTTCGAGACTTATATATCATTCGATGATGCGATTTGGTTCATTTCAATATGATCTGCAGTCAATATAACTCTCGCATTATGTATATACAGGGTGATGCACACCTATTACGGTTCCCTTTGTGAGCGTATAGAGTGTATCATCGCGAGCAAAATGCTTTTTTAAAAAATGTCGTGCTATAAAAATTGGCCGAGATATGCGTGTTCAAAGTTCAAATACACTGCGACCTCTATTGTCGGAACCTCCACTGATGCAACAGCCTCCCACTATGTGCCGAATATCGATCGGTGTAGCGCATGGTGGGAGAAGGGCCCTAGCTTGAGTCCCGAAACATGCTACGCATCAATAGAGGCCTTTGAGGGGTGCTCCAATCAGCTACCCCTGCTGCGCAGCGACCACTTGAGTGGGGCGTGCGCGGCCTCCATTTTCGCAAGTGTGATGCACAGCCGATCCCGCCGCTGGGCCGATAATAAAGGTTGCAGTATAGAGAACAGTAGTTGCCCACGCGCGGACCGTGCAAGCCGGATCGAGCTTCGAATTCACCTTGGGACAAGAGGATTATTTATTCTCCAATTTTTAAAAAATAATTAACTTTGAGACTCCCTTTGCAAATTCATAATATAATTCAATAATTTTGGTTTACCATTCAATAATTTAGGAAAAAATAAATTGCACGTGAGCAACTACTGTGCCATTGGTCAGTCAGCGACGGACTGGAAACGCGAATATCGCGGCCAGTTTTTGTCGGGAAATATTTGAAAAGCATTTTGCTCGCAATGACATAACCTGTATGTATCATCCTGCATATATATATATATATATATATATATATATATATATATATATATATATACATTTTCTTGTATATCGATGAAATGTTGACTACCAGGACATCTGGCTGCCCTGCATAATCCCGGCTGTTAAGGAAAATATGCTTACATTTATCTTAAGGTGACTTCAAAGACACTCATCATGATGTTGAGTATAAGGACAATAGGCTACTATAAGGACAGTCCTCGAAGTTTAATGTCTTCCAAAGCACATTTCCACATACATACATCCATATATATATATATATATATATATATATATATATAAAGCCTATTGTCCTATATATATATATACAGTCTTGATGGCGTACTCGATTCACAATGAAATGAAGACGAGAATATCCGAGGGGTAAAAACGGCAGTGATTTTTCTATGTCCGTGTTTCGTGGCGATATGCCGAGGAGATGAGGAGTCTCGGGGTCGGCACGGTCGGCAGCCGTGCTTCCCCGCGGCTTATCACCGATGTCATAACGGGGTGCGGCTCATGAATATTATTGGGGTCTAAGGGCAATATAATCCCAAATCGATGAAATGAATTTGCCAGTGGTGTAGAATCGGTGAATAGGAGAAACTGAGAGAAATAAAATCTCAGGCAGACAGCGTCAAGACTGGAAGTGCAAATTTTGATGATGAAAAGTAGGGAGTGAGAGAAGGAGAGAGAAAGGGAGGGAGAGTAGGGTGGAAATAGAGGAAGCATGTTTTTATATTATTAAAGAAAAAAAATGCATAATCGGGATTTAAGATACTCGCGAGCTGATGCAAGTGCCTTCCAAAGAGGATATCGTGAATTCTTTTTGGGAGGCCCTTTTTACTGAATCGATGAGACGTTTTTACCTATTTTTATAAAAGATTTACAGGCTTTAGTTTACAAGTAAGGGCTTAGGATAATGATTAAAAAATAAAATATTAATTTTTAATTTTAATTGAAATTAAATATTACACAAACAAAAATTTAAAAAATGATTAAATTTTTTTTAATAATTGAAAATAACACAGTGACAATCGTACGTAAATCTTCCTTTGGACAATTTAGCAAGTAATTCGGATCCAGCTGACTCTTCCAATTCTTTCGAAAGGCTCGATCGGAACTTCAATCATCATGCACAAGCGTAACGATGCACTCTCGTTCATGGGGTAACTAGTAACCTCCTACGGACAAAGTACTTCGGCGATATCGTGCCCTTTCTTTCTAGCTTGCTGCACGATAGAAACTAGCACCGGTCTAGAATATGCAGCGACGTTTATTGTGGGATCGCGTGACGGGACACTGCAAGAAATTCTCTTCCCGGCTCGGTCGTACCATCTACGCGCGTGGTCGATTCATTCGACGAAAGCCCCCGCATGCTAACGCCGCTCGGGCGCGTACGAAAATGTCAATTTGTAAACGTCGCCTGAAATGTAACCGTGAACGTTCGATATCGCCGGTATATTATTCGCACGAGGAGAAAAATCGTGATTTTCCTGTTTTCTGATTACCTAAACGGATTAATCGTTGATGGTCTTCTTTCGAATTTCATTTCGACCTATCGAAAATCGTCAATATTCATTTTCGTCCTCGTGGCAATTTTTAAATCGAGCCTGCCGAACCTTCGAATTGGGAAAATTAATTAGGATTGAATTCTGTTGGGTCTTGTACCGTTTTCTGCCAACGATCTTTTCAAAAAACGGCCTTGTAAAATTAATCAAATTTTTTTTTCAAACATGTAAAAATTCTATATTGGAAGAAAAAAAATCGCGGGTGGACAACTACCGTGCCATTGTTTAGTCAGCATTGGACCTTGACGGCGAATATCTCGGATCGTTTTTGTCACATGACATTTAAAAAAAAAAATATTTTCGGGCAAAGTCAATCCTAATAGTTGTGAATGACCCCGCATATATACAATGCATCTGATACTTATAAAGAGTGTCTCAAACTTACCTGACATTTTAATTTATTAATGAAACGTATTATTTATTTGAAAAGTATGAATATTTTTATTCTAATATAAAGTACAAACATGGAGGTTATGTGTCAATGACAGATGACAATGTGAAACTAAGATGATCATAGAAAATAGAAGATGACTATGTGACTTTATTTTAATAATTTTCACATTTATTCATCTATGTGGAAACTCACCAAAACGCAATTATTTATTGCAACTATGGTTTTTTACATGTTTAAAAGTGGTATTGTTACCTTCTTATATATCCACTATTATTTTCAGATGGTAAATAAATATAAAAGAATGGCACAGCAAGCTTCTTGGGATGAGAGTCTTAAGAAGGATTTGAAAACTAAGTAAAAGCCAAAAAGGTCAAGAAATAAACAAATTACAGACAAGGAAAATTACGTGTGCATTATATGCAACGAACCTTACATAGATCCTCCCACCGAAGACTGAATTCAATGCAATGACTGGCAAATGTGGGCTCAAGCTGCATGCCCTGCTTACCCTAGTGTTGGATCATTTTACTGTGATGATTGCCGAAAAATAGTTTACTGACTGTTCAGAAGACACGTTAAGTTTTTGTTCTTTCACGGCAATAATAATGATTTGTCTGCAATAAAATACGTAGGTACATTCATAGTTCCCCCCCCCCCCCCTATGATTTCCTATTTTCTTCTTATTTATGCCTAATCTCAGGAAAAAATACAGGATGCTCCCGTTTTGCCCCTGGGCAAAGCGAGCATTTCTTAAAGTTTAAAAATTGGTTTCATTATTTGTATTTTGAAGATTTACCGGAAATTTGTGAATGTGCCATTAAACTACGATAAATTTAGCACCCGATAGGAAAAAAATTGTTTGAATATGATATTTTATAACTGCTTTTTTTTTATTTCTCTCAGAGCGCCCACTTTGGGCCTTCTATCCGTTTCCTACAAGCAAAATCGGCCCTCGTTAAGGCACCACACCACGGTTCGTACGCGGTACGAGGGTGTAGTTTTCGTAATTATTTTTAAGCAAACGATGAATGGATTTTTTTATTAATACTCAATATATACATATAGAAGACTGTGTACAAATTTTTGTACTCGAATTTAAAGTATAGTTTGCAGTGTACGCCGCTTCCAAGAGGATACTCCGACGAAATTGCTGCTCGGCGGTTGACAGCTATTAAGCCATACGGTTCATTTGAAAAATAAAATAAAATATATTTAGAAACTGGACATATAGGTTCACCGCATCACGTAGGGGAATTTTCATATCTAAAAAAAATGGCAGACCGTCGAATTTTATTTCCAATTTTCATAGAAAATGTTCATCGTTCATAAAAAAAAATAGAAGGCGGCCTTTTATAAAAAAATCCCTACGTGGTGCCATAGAGACTGGATTTTCGAACAGTTTCAAACTTGGTGCATGCAAATCGGGTGACTATTTTTTTAAATATGTTGTCAACCAGGGTGAAAAACGGAGTTTCGAGAAAAACGCGTTTAAGGCGTTACCCCCACTTGTAGCGCAAAAAAGGCCTTTTTCATGAATTTTTTTAAAGAAAACTACAAAACTTTTTTAATCGATCAATATACCATCTTAAAGAACACATCTTGAAGAACTTTCAGTAATTGTTTTATTGAAAAATATTACATTGTTTAGTGGCAAATGGCCGTCAATGAAATAATGTTTTTATATACACGGTCTGCGGTGACCAACATTGCGGCGAAGTGGATCATCTGAAAAAAAATGCGGATGGATTTAGTCAAATATAAGTATAAACTAGTCTTTAATCGAAGGATTTTAAAAAATATTCATTTTTCACAAAATGGCGGACAGTCAAAGTTAATGGTTCGATTTTAACGAAAAAAACGGCCGTTTTTTGGCTATAAAACGGCCATTTTTTTTCGGAAAAAAAAACGAACGATTAAAGACTACATTTTTATGTATTAAGTAAGCCTGCAAACCTGCAAGAAGATCGGTTCATTAGTGTTCGAGTAATCTTGGTCACCGACTTCAGAAATGCCATTTTGAGAAAAACGCGTTTAAAGTTTCAATTTCAGTTTACACGAAGAAAATATTTTTTTTGTAAACTTACATAGTCATCTATTCCGGGCATCAAAAAAAACTGCACTTCAAATTGCACTTCAAAAAAATGCAATAAAAAAAATTGATTTTTTCAAAATCGCAAGTGGGGGTAACCCCTTAAAGCCGCACATCTGCTGCTCGGCGCGGTCGTGCGCTTCGAACGGTTTCACACAAAATGCTGTATCTCCACCAACTTTACAAATTTCTTTGAAAAAATTGGTGAGAGCATTCTCAACAAATGTACCTTTCAGAAAAAGAAAAGAAAAAAAATGCAAAAAAAAATCTTTCACCGTGGTGTGGTGCCGAAATTCGGATCTTGAACTGCCGGAAAGTCTGCGGATCAAGCTTCCATAAAATCGACTTCGTACTTGCTTCCCGACTCGACTTCTTGCAAATAAATTCCGCAGCGAGCTGTCTGTCTGCCAGTCTGTCCAAGCCGAAGTGTCACATTCCTCTGGACCAAGACGCAATTCCGGAAGTCGAAGAAGCATCACTGCGTAAAATACTGCCGTTGACTCTCCGCATCCGTGACAAAAAAAATGGCGCTTTGTCACGTATGAAGGGTTGGCATTGTCCCGAGAGGAAACGAGAAACGGCAGGTTATCATTCATCCGAATGGCATTGAGCCGAGGAATGAAACTCCGGTGTGCAATTCCAAAAATTTCCGGCCGATATTGTACCACGCCAATGAGCTTCGCCGTGCGGATTCTCTCGCCGGTTTTTCTTCTTCCTCCGCGTTACTTTTACCTCTTTTTCGTTTTTTTTTCGCTCGTTCGCGTTTTTTTTCGCCGCGTAGCACACGCGAGAACGTGTGAGCCGCGTACACGGCTCGATGCCGAACACGCGATCTACGGCTTTATGCTCTTCTGTTGCACTTATGCATCTCTTCATGCCTCCGTTGGTCCGGCTGTACTTATAGATTGCAGTAGGCACGTTGCACCTACCCCTCCGCAAGCACGAGAGTGTGTGCAACGCGCGACTCGATACGCGTACGAGTTAACGAACGAGACGCATTTGCATTACAACAGTTCCCAGAACGGAGGTGACAGTTTATGGCCGAACCACGCCTTTCCCCACTCGCGATTAGTGAATGAGATAATCGAGAAATTCCACTGACCGTTGTTGCAGTTACCTTGTTTTTTTTTTTTAATTTATTTATTTTTACCTCCCACTCTCGTCTTTCGATATTCCTTCTACTCTCAACCGTACGTCCTAACGAAAGCTCGGAGTTTGCGTATCGTTGCGTCAAACACGTTGCTGCATTCGTAGAATTCACGTTTTGTATATGTTTTTTTAACGGAAACGTGCAGCATGTGTGGTTGATATTTAATTTTCTACCTTAGGTCTGAAATATTTTATTTGTATATATACATATATATGCACATATGTAAGCAGATTCAATATATATTTATATATATATATGATTGCTCACTTGATAGGTATAATAGCGCATTCGCTGCATTGATTCCTTTATAACATTTTCTCATCAGAATCATACAGCAAAAGTATTTAAGGGGTCTTCTCACTATAGACGCTAAAAAGGCTATTTTCATGAATTTTTTTTATTGGTTTATATTATAGATATTGATATAAAAATTGTCACACTTAATAAATACACTTTCGAAATACATTAAACATTTTTTTTAAATTAATTATGTAACCCAAACAAACTTGAAACGCGTTTTTCTCGAAACAACGTTTTTCGACAGCTTGTTGATAAAATCTTCGAAACTACTGAACCGATCCTTGTGAAATGTTAACCACATATTCTTTACAAATGTAGCTATAGCGGATAACAAGGATTTTTCAAATTTTCATATATTTTGATTACTATTTTTTGCCAAAAACGGCGACAAAACACGTTTTTTAATATTTTTTTCCAAAAAATATCCGCCATTTTGTTATTTTTGCATATATAAAAAATCGCATGATATGCGCTATAGCCATTAACACACTGAATCTCAATCCGTTTAATTTTTTTGTTTCGGATGATCCGTCTCCGAGATTTCATCAACAGCGCAGACCCACAATTTTTTAGTACAGTTTTAATTACCATTTTCGTCTATAAATAAAGACTTAAATGAATAAAAAAATGTTTTTAATGTATTTCGAAAGTGTATTTATTAAGTGCAACAACTTTTATATCAATATCTATAATATAAACCTATTAAAAAATCATGAAAATAGCCTTTTTAGCGTATAAAGTAAGAAGAACTCTTAATAATTATTTTCCCGTTTCGAATTACGATGGAAAAGATTACAATTTTATATTCATCTAATTTACTCCAAAATATATAATGTTAGGAACTAACAAAATGAAATAACCATAAATAATCATTTTTCAAAATACAAACATAATTAAATGAAAATTTATTTTTAATATTAAATATACATTTTCATTTTATTTCATTATTTTTAAATGTGATTTTACATGCCCACCTCGATCGACTATTTTTTTCCATTTATGGTAATAATATTCTGAGTCTATTGTACTCGTACGTATATTATAGAAATATTACAAAATTACACTAGTGGAGTTAATTCGGCCACTTTTCAATTTTTTTTACAAATTTGCATTTTTCGATCATTTTAACGTGATAATCCCTTACATATTATATTCTCATCAAAGTGGACTTACTAAGGCGAATATTAACTAGAAACATTATAGGTTAAAAAATAAAACATTACAGTATCATCGCGGTGTAGTGAAATGTACATTTTCTGCGTGAATATAAAAAAAAAACAATTTCTATTAAAAGTGTTCAGAATTAATTCCACTAGTGTATATGAGACGAATTGTTGGAAAATAAGTAAATTCGGCAAATGCGGTGACATTCGATGTGTATATATATATATATATATATATATATATATATATATATATATATATATATATAACGCAGTATATGAAACAGTGGCCTGATAATTTGGCCTAATATATTTTCCCCACACGCATATATCCATATATGTTCCTGAGTTCTTGCATATTATCCGTAATGTAACGTAAAGTAGAAGAAAAATAATATATATATATATTTTTGCGGGTTCGTTCGCTGATTACAGATCTGCCAATTACGCAAACTCGACGAAGGAGTGCGAGCTCTCTGACATGGATAGATTGACCATTGCCGGCTCGAATGCCTTCCAGACGTCCAAGGGCTTCGACTACCTTGAGAATCATTGCGTCGACGAGCCCGTGAAGCTTTGCGAGTTCAAGAAACTCACGGGTCGTATTCTTAAGACGGTCGACTCGGTTTATCAGGACGTCGGTACATCCGAGGAGTGCCGGGACCTCTGTCTCAACTCTCCTTTCCGCTGTCACTCTTACGATTACGGTGATACCGGTGACATGGTATGCCGTCTCAGCCATCACGCGAGAGCTACCCTCTCCGACATACAGGCAAGTAAACGAACATTCGAATTTCAGGGAATACGGAATACGAGCAATTATGACGGTGCCTTTGTGTTGGGACACTGTTCGTATAGGGAAGTATCGAAAATAGGGAATTTGGAAAACGCGAGGGTAGAAAAAAATGGAATATGGTGACAGATATTTTGAGAGATTGATTGCGGATTGGGGAGATTAAATATGATGAGGTCTCCAGTCGAATAAGGAATGCCAGGACCTGTAGGATCTAATTTTATTCTTACGACCTACAGACCTAGTTTTTTTTATTCATTTTGACAGAACAAACATTTCGATATTCTATCGTGACGTCGAGCTGCGGATCGTTGGATGAAAAAAATTAAGTCGAATTCCCTTGGATCTATTTCCACGCATTATAGATGAGTCCTAAACATCGACAGAATATTTCTTTTTAGCCCTTAATACATATTTTATCAAATAAAAAATACTATATATATATATATACACACACTACCGGCGAAAAGTTTTCGGACCAAACGTCAAAAAAGTTCCGGAACGATTTTTTTTTTTCATTTCGCCGATAGATGACATAAATGAATTTAATATACGGCATTTTGAAGGGGAAGAATTCACCTTCATTCCGTTTTTTTTTAAGTTTTACTCTTTTTTTTACGACTAGTATCCTTTTACGAAAACGAACATTTTTTTACTTTTTTTGTTTTTTTTTTTCTGGTTGACCCTGTCTACAGACGAACAAATTTTTACGCATTTCGTTGTCCCGAATCATAATGGGGAAAGCTCCAGTTTCAATTTTGTTTTTTTTTTAAAGCTTCGTAGGATTTATTTTCTACAAATGTTTTGATTCTTTTGACAAAAGAAGACAAATTGAAAAATAACGTATAAGGCGAAAACGACAAGGATTCAAGGAAAATCTCAAGATAGTAAAAAGTTGAATCGGTTTTCGTTGGGTTCGCGAGAATGTTTTCAGATTTTTTTCGTAATTTTTTTTCACCTATTTTTGGTAAAATATCAGGTGATTTAATTACCGTAACTCGACAGTTAAAGGGTTTGTGGTAAAATTTCACGAGGAAAAAATTGTATTTTTCTATATTCAACGTAATAGAATTGGTTGAAATGAATCAATTAACGTGACTAGAAAACTATAAAATTTTAACGGGGGAAAAAATGTCGCAAAGAAATCTGAAATAATTCTATTGTGTTAAAAATAGAAAAATAGAATTTTTTCCTCGATTGAAATTTTACCACAAACGCCTTATTTCCCAAGTTACGGTAATTAAATCACCTGATTTTCTTTACCGAAAATAGGTGAAAACGAAAATTTAGGAAAAAAATCTGAAAATTTTTTGCGAACTCTATGAAAACTGATTCAACTTTTTACTATCTCGAAGTTTTCCTTGAATCTTTGTCTTTTTCGCGTTACAAGTTATTTTTCAAATTATCTCTTAAAAAATGTATATACATATATATATATATATATATATATATATATATATATATATATATACATATATATATATATATATATATATATATATATATATATATATATATATATATATATATATATATATACACATATATACATATATACATACACATATATACATATATATATACACATATATATATACATTTTTTAAGAGATAATTTGATAAATATATCTTTAGAAAAAAAAAATCGTACGACGATTAAAAAAAAACAAAATTCAAGCTTGCGCTTCCCTCTTTATGATTCCGGTCAAAGAAATGCATTAAAAAAATGTTGTCTGTGAACGGGGCCATCAGATACGGAAAAAAGGCGAAAAATGGTCGTTTTCGAAAAAGGGTACTAATCGTAAAAAATAGTAAAAATTTTGAAAACGGAATGAAGGTGAATTCCTCCCCTTCAAACTGCCGTTTATTAAATTCATTTATGTCAACTATTGGCGAAATGGCATAAGAAATCGTTCCGGAACTTTTTTGAATTTCTGTCCGGACATTTTCGCCGGTCGCGCGCGCGCGCGCGCGCGTGTGTGTGTGTGTGTGTGTATATATTTGTCGTTTTTTTATTTAAACAAATATAAAACTATTAAGGGCTAAAAGGAGCGATGTGCCTTAACCCGATAAAATTCAAATTCACCTCGGATTAAAAATAAAATCAGTCTACAATTAATCCGCACCCTGTACCGTCGAAAAGCAATCAAGTTTTAAAAAACCAAACTCATTATTTATTCCTCGAGTCAGCAGCTAAGGTAGAGGGAAAAATTACCCGACAGCGAGTCGTCTGCTCAGTGTCCGACCTCCGGTCGTTCGCAGTGCGAAGAGTCACTTTGTTGCGCGCAGCCCTGCACCTATTCACTCCTAACTGGTATATTTTGCACGAACGCGAAGAAGATAATTTACGGATCGACGAGCGTGTTCCTTTTGAACGGTCTCGTCGGTGCTCGTGAAAAACGGAACCAAAGGGGGTGATCGAAGCGTGTGTGCACGGTCTCGCGGGATCACGCGAATATATATGAATAACGGCAGCGTTAAAAAAAAAAAGAAAACATCGTTATATGATGTCCGCGTGCACGCGGAAGTAAAGAAACGTACGTGGTGATCGATGGTAGATGCTAAAAGTTTCGCGCAATTTTCCATGCACGAGTACAAGCTCGGGAGCTCTTCGGATACCCCGGAGCTCCGGGCTTCACCGGGGTGAAGGGTGAAAAGAACAGAAAAAACGTATGCAGAAACGAAGAGAGAGAAAATCCCATTCTCTCCAACCTGTTGAAACTCACATTCCTGTCGCTGTCATTCTGTCGCTTCGCCCGTTACAAGCTGCGAACATTTCCCCCTCATGGGGCTCGATCCTTCCGACGGAGACGGAAACATTGCACGGTAGACGTTGATGGACCAGCATATTTCGCTGGATTACAGCCAGCGAGAGTTTCCACAGATGCAATATTCAAACTGGATAGACGGAAGGATCGAGACTCACCTATGTTGGTGGCGTCAGCCTGACAATTGAGGGTGAAGAATTTTTAGGAAGTGTTCGTTATCCGATAACTGGAATTTAATTGGATTTTACACGTGCTTCACACTCGAGGCGTGATTAACTTTCGCAGCACTTTATCGATGATGTACATTCAGGAATGTAGACACTCATACGCGTTTTCCTGATAACTAATAGAGATTTTAATGTAGCTGATACAGATGACCCCATGAATTGACTGTCGGGAGCACGTTTTTGCATTGACTTGCTTTGCAACTTTGAGGAAAATGCCACATTGCATAGATTGGCATCAATGCGAATAACGGATAAGTGGTGCTAGAGCTTGATGATAAACCCAAACCGAAGTAGAGTATCAGAAGCAGGATGTTTTTAGCTAGCTTGAAATGCCACCGCGATGAGTAATTGGTCATTGGATCGGTTGGGGGTAACATTGGTGTATTGATTGCAGGAGCCTTATCTGGACGTGCCGGAAGCATCCACGTACGAGCTGAGCTCCTGTTACAACGTTACGATCGATTGCCGGGCAGGTGACATGGTTGCCAGAATTCAGACGAGCAAGCTCTTCAGTGGCAAGGTGTACGCAAAAGGCGCGCCTAACTCGTGCGTCCAGGATGTTAAGGCTGAACTTGAATTTGAGTTGCGTATGGCGTACGGCGATCTCGAGTGCAACGTGAGGCAACAGGGTCTCGGACGCTACTTTAACGACGTTGTCATCCAACATCACGATACGATAGTGACGAGCTCGGATCTCGGGCTTGAAGTCACTTGCCAATACGATTTGACCAACAAGACCGTCTCCAACGAAGTAGATCTGGGCGTACACGCTGACATTACACCGGCATTGTTCGAGGAGGTGATCGTCGACTCGCCGAACGTCGCCATGAAGATAACAGATCGTAACGGTAACGACGGTGTACCGTCGGCCGAGGTTGGTGATCCACTTGCCCTCAAATTCGAGATCCTCGATCCTAACAGCCCGTACGAAATCTTTGTTCGCGAGCTGGTCGCCATGGATGGCGTTGACTCCAGTGAAATCGTTCTCATCGACTCCGACGGCTGTCCCACCGATCATGTCATCATGGGACCACTCTACAAGACTGCAACTTCACGCAAGGTAAGTGTCTTCTTTGATTCTTTTGTTACTATGTTTAAAAACTGCCCTAAAACCAGGACTCCCTAGTCGATCCACTTTGCGAAGTCGTAGACTCTAAAACTTATTGGCAGGCAATCCCAACACTTGCCTGGTTTGGTAAGACATGGATTTGGTAGACGTGGAAAGTTGTAGACTGAGAAAACTTATTGGCAGGTAGTCCCAACACTTGGCTGGTTTGGTAAGACATGGATTTGGAAGACGTTCGAAGTCGTAGACTGTGAAACTCATCGGCAGGTGATCAGGGCACTTGGCTGTTTTGATAGACATTGCAACTGATTGGGAGGCAAACTGTCATATTACCGTCTGTATTTCCTAACTACCTTTCAACCAGGGCTCCTTAGTTGGTCCACTTTGCGAGGTCTTAGACTTTAACGCTCATAAGCAGGTGATCAGGAGACTTAACTGTTTCGCCTGATATTACATTAACCAGACATCATGGATAAATTTTAAAAAGTACTGATTTTTGAACAAGACTATACGTCTAAACTGTGCTAAATATCCTAGACGCGGAGTTCCCTAGCACCTGTACGAAAGTTCCTAGATTGTCATATATTTCTCTCGGAAACGAAGGCAGAGTTTGAAATTGGTCTTTCATTGGAAACAACGAATATCAGAAGTATAAAAATGGGCACATCAAGAAGGTGTTCAGGGTACTTGGCTGATTTGGTCGGCATTGCAAGGCATTGGTACTGTAACTGTTTTGCCCGATATTACATCAACCAGACATCATGGATACATGTAAAAAAGTACTGATTTTTGAACAAAACTATACGTCGAAACTGTGCTAAATGTCCTAGAAGCCGAGTTCCCTAGCACCTGTTCTAAAGTTCCTAGATTTTCATATATTTCTCTCGAAACGAAGGCAGAGTTTGAAATTGGCTTTTCATTGGAAACAACGAATATCAGAAGTATACAAATCGGCAAATCAAGAATAAAAAGAATCACCTGACCGCGGTCAACAGCGATGAAGGCTCTTACGACGTACAACGAAGGCAGAATCGTCGAGAATGTTAACATTTCCAGATCGATGAAAAGTGCCTGGAAGCAATACAAAAAATGGAGGATCGTAGTGCGGAAGTTTTTTTGTCCTATCCGATGGAAGCAGAATTCCGATGCACTCGTTCGCAATAATCTATAGTACTACAGGAGCCTGCGGGACATATCTTACTCCTCGATTGTGCAGTTTCATTTGAGCGAAGTGCTCTCCGCGGTGGCTTAAGGTCGAGCCCGTTTTCACTCCCGTAAATGTCGATATCGAGGCAGGTGTCCCGCTGCGGTCCGTCCAGACTCACGTATACCTGGGGAACTCGGGTCGCGACGCAGACGCGATAGCTATAGATGACGAGTATAGAGTTGGCTCGCGTGGCTGCTCGACGTGGCGGTCGAGAGCACTCTTCGAAATTGATTTCCCAAGGGGGGGTGCATCCTTGTTGCTGACGCGCGGGGCCGAAACTCAACGCTTTCTCACTCGTCAGTCAGCCCGCGCGCGCACGCCTATTATCGTATTATCGTTAGGGATAATAGACACTGGGTGGCAATGGGCTCGTGACCGGGGGATAACGACCTCGCTTCTTGCTTACTCACGTAAGCCACACGTCCACGGGTTCTCATAAAGTAACCGAATTAAACGAGAATCCGGAAGACAAATTGGATCAGCTCTTTTTGGAACGTTGGCTTTGGAGGAATGTTTTCAGGATAATATCCCTGGCACTTCCGGTTTCGTGCTGGTGGAGTTTGCATAATGGAATGCGAGAACATTTTTTTGGGTGTCTTCATTATAGTCCAAAATTATGAACGGATTAAGGTGGTGGATCTCTAACGAGGATCCTAAACAAAATGCTGCAAATTGGGCAATTCAAAATAATTAACTTTCATGATCCAAAGATACGAATTCCAACATAGTCTTGCTTTTATTACCATCTATTTCATTGCCATGGCGAATGTGTTCATCAATGATGATCAAAATTCCGAATCTGTTGGATTTGGGTTCAACTTGCGTTTACGATTCCTGCAACGTTCTACCTGAAAACCATTTTGATCGCGATCTCTATTACCAGGGTCGCTAATTCGATGACAATAATTCTCAAAAATACTTTTTACCCTAATTTTCCTAAAATTAGAGTCAATCAATATGGACAAGATTGACGGTCTTCGAATATGATTCTGTCGGCTTCTGCAACAGGCTTACAAAGTTTGATCATTGATCATTCAACTTCATGAATATAGGGTAGCCTCAAAAGAGTCTGAGGCAAAGCATATGCTGGCCCCAAACACGCCCCTGGAGTCGACTCATTGGCGAACTGAACAGAAAAACATTCCGCAACAATAATGACCTACCGTTCTAAATTCCAAAACGTGGCCATGCATTTAGGGCCTCCACCCTATCGATTTCCAATACAATCGATTCTTTTTTCCCCCTCAAACGTTTATCCCGCTGCTGGGCACTTAAATTCTCATCAGTCATGCGAGTTTGGGGCTTCACGGGCATCCTCAATCATCCTATCGAATATACATAATTTCACAAACGGAGGTTAATAGCTTTCTCCAAAGTGGATCTTCGAGCTGAGTTTCCAACAAGTCACGTGTATCATTAAGGAAGAGGCGTTTTCGGGTGGCGGGCTGGCTATTGATTCGGCAGGCTGCTCCATTGACAATACAAAGAAAGAGAGAGAGAGGGAGAGAGAAAGCGTGGATGATGTCGGTACATTCAGAGGTTAAAAACCACCAGTTATTCAAATGAGTTTCGAGTGAAGGTGAAGCATCGAAAAGGAGAGTACAACGGAGAAGAAAGGCCCGTAGCAATAAAAGAGAAGAGGTGAAAGGGATGTGTGCACAAGCGAGTCTCGCGTTAATCAATCACACGGGTTGACGGAGCTGCCAGTGTGCGGCTGTGTAGCTAATCGCGATGCTCACGGATGACGTTCCACGGGAAATTAGCCGATGAAGCTGCGCGGGCTCCCGATATCTGGACGTGTGTGGGTGGTCCCCCTACGCGGGTTAGTCTCGGCTGTTTTACACGAGTTGAACACATCGCGTTGGTAAAACGGACACGCGAGAATGAACTAACGTTAATTTCCGGCATGAGCGATACAAAAGATGAAGAAAAAAATGCCCCGCACGTTCATAACCGCGTACACAATACAAAAAACGACGAGTGCATGCTGCCATTCGCAGTCTTTCTTGCTCGCCTACTCGTCCCTTTATCTTCGTCTTGTTTCTTCGCTTCGTCTTCCTTTCACGTCAGCAAACACGTATAACTTCGGTTAAGTGGCTTAGCGTCATTATTAATTGACGGGTTCTGTTGTGGATAATCATCTGCGAGAGGCGCGCACGAATGAGAAGTCTGAAAAGAAACGAAGAAAAGGATCCGGAGGGGAATGGAGAATGGTATAACTCGGATCTTCTTGGGAGCGTAGAACGGACCAACACTGGGTAACATCCCCGACGAGGGATTGACCGTTTCTTATGCAAATATTGGAACCTGAAGTGTGTACATACGCGAGCCGTGATGGGTAGGGCAATTAGTACAGCAGGCCGTGGTGAAAAGTAGGTAGGTTCGTATGGCAGGCTACACCGGATGAGTCACTCAAAATTTAAGACTTTGGGCCTTTTGTAACGAGACGTTGCAATGAGGTTGACGTTTGCATCGATGGAAGTAAATGAAAATTAATGTTTCTGAATTACTTTAATTTATTTTGGCAGATTTTGAGTACGAAAAACTCTGAATCCTTTTTTAAGATATTCATTTAGCAATCTGCAGTGTTAATCTGTAAAAATAAACATATGGAAAATTAATAGTGAAAAGGAACTTTCGTTGCGTTGCAACGATGCAAACTTCGGGGTCGTGACGTTGCGAGGATACTACAAAAACCTATCGATAAATGTTTCGCGATTAAGGGGGAACATTTTCTAACAAGTTACGTAGTAAAAAATTGTTATCCACTGTCGGAAATGTGACGTTCATTGCCAACCTCAATTCGAGTTTTATTAATCGTTTGGTATGCCAAGATCTTGGAATCGTGACAAATCATTGGTTTTCTTTTAAAAATGAACAGGCTAAAAAACAGAGGCTTTTACTTACAAAAGTATATTTCACCTAGAAATTGAGTCGACAGTTAAAAAAAATAAATAAATAAATAAACGACCGAAATGTAGATCTTGCCAAGCCCTTTAAATTTTCGCAGTCTTTTTTTTCTAAAATCAATATTTACAGGAGTCTTCTAGTGGCAGACCTGATATATTAATGCGGTGCCCATAGTCAAACGTTCAAATGCGGATGAACTAAATATATGACGTTGCTCAAATGCAACCATTTTTTCTCTCGTTCTGCCTAATTTTTTTCGGGATTTAGGCTGCGAAAATCAAACCATTTTTTAAGAACCTTCATTAGGGACCAATAATCTAAATCTGAAAAAAAAATTGCGACAATAATACTAAAGAAATAAAAAAATTAATAATTTTTGTTGCATTCCTACCATGCAAGTTTCACCGCAATCTGAAATTTACAGACTCGTTAAAAAAAACGAACTTTTCCATTGAATATGTCCAAATGAACTGCCGTCGTCAGCTGGCAAAACAAACCGTTTTTTTAACGATTGAAGAAGAGAGAAAGCGCGCACGCAAACGGAAGAACGAGTTGCCACAAAAGTGCAACTCATCGCGGTATTATCGAAGAAAAGTATGTAGCCGTGGACAATTAAGGGGCATCGTGAAAGTGGCCGCGAAACTATTATTTCCCAAGAGTCGAAGAATACGCGGGACGCAAAGAAAATTCTCGTTATTCGCTTTTCCGAATGCCGCGGTAATTCGATTGATTCCCATCTACCTAATAATATCAAAGAGAAAGTATATTAAGGGCCCTCTCGACGTTGCGAATATACGTGACACGATTCGCGGAGTAAAGAGCCCGGGAATTGTGGCTCGGGAGAGCGAGAACGAGCGGAACGAGTACGAGGAAAGAGGATGATGATGGTGGAGAAAAAAAGTTTGCGTTCCCGGAGAACATCCTCCGGAGCATTGGAGCAGGGGAAGATCAGGCGGTGTCAGATGCAGCAACTTTCCAAGCTACGCGCCTTCGAGGAAAGTAATTTACTTGGCGCGTTTCGAAGAGGACTCTGACTGACTGCGAGGATCAGGCACGAGCGTCTCAACGTTGAAGAAGACAGAGGGAGCCTCTGGCCACACTCGCAATCTTCAGAGCGCGGACACAAAATGTTACTGTGCAAAGTATCCAAGGGAGAAAAACGAAAAAACAATGGAAATTCACGAAGACGCGGATAACCGCTGTCGCGATGAAATATTCGTTCGACCGAGAGGAGTGGCGGAGCGGAAATAGGATCCTTTGAATTTGCACGACTTTGGAAGCGAGCGAGAAGAGCATTTTTTATATTTTTAAAAAATTATTTTCAGTGTCGTTAAAATTGTTTGCCCTTATGGGCTGTCACGGCTTCAGCCCTTTCACTTCAACCCCTCATTTGGCACTT
The DNA here is from genome assembly GCA_944452715.1 of Ophion slaviceki. NCBI lineage: Eukaryota > Metazoa > Arthropoda > Insecta > Hymenoptera > Ichneumonidae > Ophion > Ophion slaviceki. Next base: position 6,200,462 of record OX101786.1, on the reverse strand, counting down.
GACGATTTCCAGCTCGCCAGAGACCCCCCCCCCCGTCAGTGTTTCCCCTAGCCACTTGTCCCTAGAGCACTAATGTCTAGCGATCACCTAACCAACTGGCCAAAATTTATTTATTATAAAATACACAAATTTGCGGATTTTTATTGTTTTTACCATTTATAAACGTTATCTTGGAAGTAGACCTCGAGATTTTCACGAAACTCGGTTAATCTAGCAGTTTTGGGTGCGAGAAAGCGATTTAACTCTATGTTAGTAGACTGCGTCATTTTGACACGGATGAATTTTTAGTAAAATACTCACTTTTACAAAAATTGAAAATTTTCTCAAAGTTTTTAACTTGATATTTTCCGAATTTTAATCATGCAGACCAATTAAGCAATGCTTAAAGTGTATCGCTGTTTTTTTTTTCAATATGAAACCAACCGAAGGATTGTTAATGGCAGGTGGATGAAGTACTATCCGGGTAAAATTGACCCAGTGTGTCAAAGTCATGGGCAAATATAAGTGTGTCAACGAAGGGTTAAAGGCTTACACCCAGTTTACATTTTTCAAATATCCATTTTTGATTTTTTTTAAACTCTCAAAATATAACATCGAGATCTATTGACAAATGATTCGGAATATCCATAAAACAGTCGAAATCATTATTATTAGATTTTATAGCCCAGGATTTTTTCTTTTAAAATTTTTCAAGTCCAACATACTTTGCAAAATCTCTTATCTTACATTTTTGTTTCAAACTGAACTTGCGTATTTGATCTAACGTCTTTAAATTTTTTTCGATCGGAAGTTCGGACATCATGCGTTTTTAGTCAAAGATAAAACCTAAAAATCTGCGCTTCTTGTCAGGGATAAGTTGGCTCTTTTTGTCATTGAAGATATAAGCGAGTTTTTTTTTCAAAACTGGACATGTCTCTGTCACATTATTTAAGCATTCTGCGTACGTGTTGCCAGTTAATAGTATACTGTCGAGATAAACTAATGACTGGTACCCCAAGGTTCTCAAATATGCAAAGACAGGTTTCAAAATCTTCGTCAAAACGTAAGGCCGAAAGGTAGAAAAACGAACTCGTAAACCTCTTTCGCGAAAATCAACTTTAAATATTTTCTATCTTAATCCACAAGTTGATCTTGAGGAAGAGGCGCGAAATACAATACATTAGTTCAAACATAAATTTTTCTCTAATGTGTATTAGACTGAATCTTGATGATTTTTACTCACAAGGAACACTTAAGTGTTCGCCCTCGATTATGTTGAAACTCATGTGTGTGATAAAGCATTGAAAACTATTAGACACGTATTTTTTTTATCGGCGGAAACACGGTTTTTATTAGGGAAACCACCTCTTAAAGAAAGGCGTGTCACCCCTTAATTTTTTTTCAATACTTCCAGTGTATATTCCATCGCTTCACATTAGAAGAATTTTGGTTTTTGTTTCATTCAGATCGGTAAACTGCATGTGGGTGAAACTGCAAAATGACCCCTCGACGTGCTTTTCTTTGAGGGGTGGTTTCCTCCCTTAAAACCGTTTTTCCACCGATCAAAAGAGATACGTGTCTAATAGTTTCCAATGCCTTATCACATACATGAGTTTCAACAAAATCGAAAGCAGACACTTAAGTGATGTTCTCTGTCAGAGCTACAATCAGTGGAAACAGCACAGCAAAATGGACGATCTTGCGTGCCTTCAGCGGTCCTCTGCCTAGTCTTCGACCTATCGCTCCTTCGACTGCACCAATAATGTCTCCATTCCACGTATTTGTCATTGTTGTTGCGTGGATAACATCTCATCGTGGGGACATCTCACAAATCACAAGCACATTGCGCATCAACAAGAGCGACGAAAAGCCGAGCCAAGTGCCAGCTGCTAGGGCGAATATTCCAAGACAGTTGATACCGTACAATCTATTGGGAGTTGGAAAGTGCAGTGTACGGAAATGTGGTAAACGTTGCGTCGTGCCGTCCATGTGGTCCGTCTTCCGAGCGCTCCCCTTGCCTTTCCGAATCCCGCCCGAGGCCATAAGGAGGCCCAACGAGAAGATTGAACAGAAGAAAGAAGTCGAATTTTCCTCCACCCAAATAATCAGAGAATCTGCGAGGCGTTGGCAATTTGTCGGGAACGTTGAGTACAGGAAGACGATCACGCGTTTGGTCGATGTGCCTGTACCTATATCACGTGAAACATCGTGTCCTGATATTAATCCCTGTGAGGAGGTCGCAGGTCCAGATATTCCCCGGAGGGTCTCGAACACGCTGAAAATTATTCCTCGTACGCAGCCTATACCTGTGTATGTGTGGGTTAGGTACAACCAGGCGAGAGCGCATAAACTAGCTCGCGGATTATCAGATGAAACGAAACTGCTCTATCCTCGCGAAAGCGCTCACAGGAGAGAGAGACCTCTAATTTCTGCGAGATTGCAAGGATCAATATTTGCATTCTCTATCTCTATCCGTCCAGCCCTCATCCTGATACGACTTCACAAGCTGTTGGTATTGACGCTCCGAACGAAACTGAACTCTCGTGCGTGCCGTCGTCCCACGGGATCCAGCGTGGAAAATATCCCGCCTGCGTTCATCTCCCATCTCGAGGATGCAGCCTGGCAAAGGTTCGGCATCCTGATGCGATCACGCAGGATCCAACGCTTTGTGGTAATAGGTCCTTTACAGCCGTTGATGGCCGGAAGTACATATTGCTAGGAGCGTGGATCGAAGATGTGGATGAATGCGGATCAAACGGAAACGAAAAAAACCCCTGCATTTCCATAATTGGCAATCCTGTTGTACGTGTCCATGTTCGCCACGACCTTGCATCGGTCCGTCTTTCTTCTGATCCTGCTGTAGTAATCCCAGTGAAGAATTGACGATGACGAAGAAGGTCCTTTTTTGCCTCGAATGCACAGGCTCCGGTTACAACTGCTGTAAAGGCAGCACATCAAGGGTTTCCAAAAGGAATGCCACCCCGTGCAACAACCACATCCAGTTCCGACAGGAAATGCTGAACGCAGTTGGATATCTTCAAATGAAAGAACGCGTATCGTGTAAAATTTCAGTGACATGCCAGTTGATGATCCGTCGAATCAGGACAATCTTTCATCCAATGGAAACATCAGTGTTAGGTCGTTCGTCAATCGAAAGTACTGGGCCCAGGAAGGCAGTAAAGGGGAACGAAGCGTGTAGTTGACACTCTTACGACTATATTCTATACAGTAAGCATTATTTTAAGAGTCGGGTCAACTCTCCCTCCCTTCCGAGGAAGGGGGGGGGGGCGATAAAACATCTGGTGGTTCGAGCGTGTTATAGGGCAATAGAAGAAGGCAAAAGGTACTCGGGGTACCAGTAGCGGCAACTCGGTTACCAGAGCTAACTGGATAGCAACATCGCCGGTTTAGGAAAAACGAGACGGTATAATACGGAAGGGGGGAGGGGGGCGCGTGCGCGAGCCGATGAAATACGCGCAAGCACGGTGGTAGGAAACATAAATTTGCTGGTGCGGGCGTTTACCGGGGGTTCAACGAGAAACTCCGTTTCACTGGCCGTGGTGGTGGTGCACCGAACCCCTCGCTTTTATACCTCCTTCCCTCTTCGCTAACTTGCTCTTCGCTCCGAGGCAGCCGTATATACCTACCGTCCCACCTACAGAGCTCTTCCACCCCCTTTAGTTTCCCGCGGGGGCGCCGCTCGCGAAGTTGATTTTATTAGCTGACTGGGAAGAGAAACGAGTCCACTTTGGGCTAGGGTGAAACTGCGGGAGGAGCTAGAACTCTGGCTTCCATCCCTCCTGTTACTGGACTTTGCGCAGAGGGCGGCGGTTGCACATGCAGACCAGCATTATCCATCGAGTTGTTTTTTTTTAATTCCTTTTATACCCCCCTCTCTCTCTCACTCTCTCTGCCTCTCTTTCTCTCCTTCGTTGGCTCGTTCTCTTCCCTCCCGGGTGCCTTCCACCCTTTTCGGTTTCTTTACGCTCCATCCTCCAGATTCGTTCTTTCTGCTCCCGACTGCCGAATTTCTAACGGCAAAACTTTTCGCGACGAAACACGACGCGCTGTATGTCCGTCACGTAGCGAAAAAAGAACGGCGGGAGGGAGAGGAAGAAAGAAAGAGAAATAATGGGGGTTGAGTCGAGGCTCGCATTGAGAGGCAAGAGAGGGAGGTCGGACGCTATCTTTGTGCAGAGCGTCGTCGTCGTCGTCGCCGCTTTGAACCGAAATTGGAAACGTTTCTCTCGTCTCACGTACACAGTAAGAAAGCTATACTCTCACGAGGTGTCCCCCCGCGGCTGCCTCAGCTCGAACCCGCGATACCAAAAAGCCACTGCGTGGAAGGACTCGCGTCTAGCTATTGGCGATTCGCCTTGTCTCCCATGTGGCTTGGTCAATGCAAAATGGCTGGGCTCTGTGCCATTTTACTCGTTGGGCTTATGTCTGGAAACGGAGAGCTCAGCGAGACACATATGGCAATCCCGCAGTCGCTTATTCAGCTCATTCATACAGCCAGTAGCGTGAACTGAAATGCCACAAAATACTGACGGCGTATACCGTTGGGCGTATCTTACACATGGACCGGACATGTGCGGAGGAGTGGAGACCCGTCAGACCGGTAGACGGCCGATGGAGTTGTCAAGACATCACAGTTGGATGATAAATGGACTTGCTGAAGATCCGTTGTTGTTTCGAATTGTTGATAGCAGTTAGAAGAGAAGTCATCTTCTGAGTTGCCGTAACGTTTCTCGACCCAATACCCTAATGATGTTACAGCAAACCTGCTTTCTGCTTTGCTTTATACACGCTGATGGACTAGTAGCGAAGAGAATTCCCAGTGATTACAAACAGCATGCAGGTGGCTGATACCAAAGATACGGCACGTACGGCCGACCACTTTTCCATCGTCCGGATGTGCAAATAGGCTGGGAAAAAGTTTGCGGTTTCCAGCTTGCGTCGAAGACAATTAGAGTTTTGTAGTAAAAAGCGGGGACGACAGCAGAGTAATTGGAGGTGAATGAACCGAGTGGTTACCAGCTGCTTTAACGAAATCACGGTCAACGCTGAACCGATGGATGATGACGGTAGTTTGGTTCTCTCAAATTTCGAGAGACCGGACGAGTCGCCTTCTCAACTCCGGAGGGTATTTTCAATGTAAACACGAGTTCGAATGAGGGACGAGTGTATGGAAATAAGTTATGGACAATGGGAACCGGTTGATCGCAAGCGGAAGGCACCAGGAGTCGGCCCAGCTTCTCAAGCATGCACGTGAAGAAACAGGACTTCGTTCTCCGTTTTTGTTGCCGATTAAATCAGCTTCGTTGTACTTTCATAGGCGGGATGGTATAGCGTGTGGCGTAATTCGCTTATGAGTTTGTACCGTTTTGAGGCGATCAGTGGACTCGGTAGGAACGGTAATCTTCTTAGAAGCTTTCACAACTTTTTACGACAAACATAGCCCTCCGAGAATTCCAGCATCGAGCAAGCGCGGGAGATGATTGATCGCTCATCTCTCCCTCTCCTTGCCCTCTTCGTGTACAGGCCTGTGTTCACGTGACGATCCTTCATCGTCACGTCGCACGTCTCCAGTGAACGGGAACTCGCTCGTCAAGCAGAAACGGAAAATCTTTCGGGGCTAACTTTCCATGGCCACCCCGATACGATAATAATCCCAAAGTGGTTTTTCGACCGGAAATCAAAAGTAGACACGCGATCCAACAGAAGCATCAACCCATCGATGAATCGATGCCATATTGAAAGGCGTTTGATCCTTGTTATTCCAATTGACTGAGGGACCTTGCTGGATGAGAAAGAGAAATTGCTCACAAGAAAAAATATGATCTGATGAGTGGTTGTATCTGATCACAAAATCACGACTTTCAGGATCGTCACATATTGCTCAGAGGATTAAAGCAAGCAAGTTGGTGACGCCTGGGTTTTAGTTATCTTAGGTGCAACTGAAATGTCAATAATTGACAACTGCAGCTATGATTGTCTGAGGAAAATCAGAGGGTTGCTTTAACTAGTGGTAACATCAATCTTTGCAGCTAGCTCCAACCATTCGCATTAATTCCCCAAACGTCAACCTGCCAACTGATTTTAAGCGGTGATGCAGACAAGGGACATCCCTCAGATGACACCCTCCGATTTTGTTGAAATTTGGATATGTTATAAAGCACCAAAAAGTAAGCGATATGTATTTTTCTTTATCGGCGGAAAAACGGTTTTGAGGGCCGAAACGCATTCTCAAAAATGGGGATGTTTTTTCGTTTTTCGTTGATAACGTTTTAACGGTAAGAGATATTAAAAAATTTCAAATTGCAACAATGTTTATTTTTTGTGCACTATACATTGGAGATGAGAACGATAATGTTATCGATGAAAAACGAAATACACCCCTATTTTCGAGGGTTCGTTTCACCCCTTGATAACGTTTTTCCGCCGATAAAAAAAATACGTATCGCTTACTTTTCGGTGCTTTATAACATATCCAAATTTCAACAAAATCAAAGGGTGTCACCTGAGGGATGTTTCTGTGAGTATGCCAAAAAAGCTACCCATAAAAAGACACCACTACAGTACTCGAATCGACAGTTCGCCTAGTCCCTCATTCGCATCCCACCTACACTGAGAAAAAAAATCATTGATCCAATATCATTGGTGTTATTGGATTAAATTTCGTTGATTCAATTGTAAAATTGTTGGTGTAAATAATCGGATTTATTAGTCCAAACCAAACACTAGTGACTTTAATAACATGATAAAATTGAAAGGTTTTTCATTCAAAAGATATATTGTTAGCCGAGAACAATATATTATTGAAACTATCTAAAAAATGATCGCGAACAAATTATATAGTTTTGAATGCATTTTCTGCAACGAACAAAAAAAGCGTTTCAATTCATAACATGAATATTGTTAATTCGAGTACACAAGAAACATTGAATTTCACTTAATTCAGATGAAATTTCTATTGAGTAAATATGTTATTTTATTTTTTTTCACCATATCCGATATTGATTTTGAAGTACATTATTCGTAAAAATATTAATATTGAATTTTGTTTGAAAAATATTGAGCAAATGTTTGAATTGGTTAAAAAATTATGCGAAAATAAAATTTGCTTCTTAGAACCGATGTGTTGGTCTAGTGGTTAGCGTGCTTGCCTCTGGAATCAACACATCAGGAGGTCGCGGGTTCGAATCACCGTCTCGTAGTTTCAGAGAGAAATAAAAACACAGGCGTGACGTAGCTCCAGTTCTACACGCGTGTCGCGCACACGGACCGGTACGTGTGTGTGTCGTGCGAGTGTCACTGTAGCCTGTGAGTTATTTCTCGACGAAACGCGACTAGCTCCGAGACTGTGAAGCGAACTCGGGACCGGCTGTATTGGTATAGGTTTTCCGCAGTTTCCCTATACCCAAAGCAGAAATGCATGGTGAATGCGATACAGAGGGGGAAGTCGGCTGCGGCCGCAAGGTGGGGATATATGGAAAAACTGGAATATGGGGTTATGTATCAAGGGGGAAGATCCCTGTACAGATGGAAGTGAAAAAAAAATAAATAAATAAAATAAAATAAAATTTGCTTCTTGCGCATTTGGTTAAAAAAATTCAACCACATCATGGCCGAGCGCCACCGAAATTATAGGTGTGAGGAAACCCGTGGTTCTCGGAGTAACCGCTAGAAGTCGCACGCGTGCTCGTTTCTCGTAAGCTTAGCGCGAACCAAAAATCTACTTAAACGCCGGAGAAACTCTAAAGTGTATCGCTTCTTGGCCTGTGGCTAAGATCAAAGTGTACTATCTGTTTTTATCCGTTGAATATCTGATACTCTCTTCACTATTATCGTAGATGATCATTCTAATGATCACTTTTCATTTAAGATTTAAAACGAATTGAAAAAATTACGTCTCATCGCATATTCGTTTCGATGTAGTAAAGAAATAATTCATTGTATTAATTATATTTTTGTACGAAATAAAAAATGTTGCAACCGGTTAATTATTTAATCCATACATCTACGGATGGCACATAGAATGGTTTCAATAGAATGTCATTTTATTTGAAGGATAATGTAGATATTCCGAGAACAGAAGAATTTTTTTATTCAATTGGTTTGTTTTCTCAGTGTACCACAATCTCTCCCCCATTCGAATCAAAACCCCCATAAATTGATTGGTGGGTTCTTCATCCCACTTGATTCCCAAGTACAACATCCGCAACGAATAACAACCGATATTTTTTGTTTCATTCATCAGGTACTTCTGTCGCACTTCGACGCCTTCAAGTTCCCGAGTTCCGAAGTTGTCCAGTTCCGTGCTTTGGTGACGCCGTGTATGCCGTCTTGCGAGCCGGTGCAGTGCGACCAGGAGGAATCGACCGGTGAGCTGCGTTCGGTGATAAGTTTCGGTCGTCGAAAGCGACGCTCGACGTCGCAGACCCGCGAGGATCTTCTCCTCGTTCAATCGATCCAGATAACGGACAAATTTGGCTTCGAGCGCGACGGCAAGCTGAGCAATCGCACGGCATTGGCGAAGGACACGAGCTTCATCGAGAACGAGGATATTGCCGCGGTGGTATCAGGCATGTGCGTTAACATGGGTGAGGCAATAATAGCTGGTACACTGTTCCTCGTGGCGCAAATAATCGTCATAGCCGCTTGGACTTTCACCTGGCAGCGTCGTAGGCAAATATTGAAGCACCAAGAGGCCCTGTCGGTTTCGGTCTCGGTGCCGGGTATGCACAATTCAAGCGGTATGCCAGGACGTGCTGATAGCCTCTGCAAACTCTACGATGCCGGTTACTCGCGTCGTTTTTAACGAGCCTACGTCCTGCGCGGTCAGCGAGGAAAGAGCGAAACAGAGCACGAACCGACGACCGGGAACATATGTGTCAATTCTCGCGACTTAATCCCCCCCCCCCCCACCCCTATCTCATACGTTAATTATCGCTCACAACCCACCACTCATATTCTTTTCGTTTTTTTCCTTCGTCCCTCGTAATACGTATTCTCGCTTATATCGCGTACTTGTCATGTTGATTTAGTGATTCGATTGTTCGTCGGGAGTTTTGCCACTTCCGGTAACTACCGGCGTAATATGCTTCTCCACGAAGATTGTTGCGATCGGGCAGCGCACTCTCGCGCGTTAGTATCGATTAATTATGCCTACTATAATACGCAGACCCACGTTAAAAGTGAAAAAGCGCACTCGCGTTACCTTTCCACCCTCCCAGTCTCCCCTTCAGCTATCCCCAATCTACAATAAGCGCATATCATAATCGCATAGCGTGAAACGGATGCACGGTGGGGTGACACAGTAGACACACTCGGCAACGCGGCAGTCAAGGGATGTTCAATTTTCCCGAGCATGTCTTCGTCGCAAACTTGCCCCGGGGCAAGGCTGAGGGCTGCCCCGTGACAGGCAGTCGCCCCGATCGATCGTTCGACATCGACCCCAAGTTTGAACTCCGCCGAGTGAACTCGATTCACTTTCGATCGGGGCTTCGACACGCGTTCTACACTTATACACACTTTTTTAGATACGTTTTTTTTCTTCATTTTTTGGAAATTCTCGCGCAGTGATCGCGAGTGATTGAACCCGAGGTGTTTTTTCCAGGGGTAAGGAAAGGTTGAGTAACATTTTTGGCGATCAGGGTGCTCGCGTTTGCCGCCGGATATAATTAAAAACGTCCGAAGCTGCGGAGAAAGAGCGAGGGGAAGCCGGACCAGCGAGGGGGTGTACTTTTCGAGCGTAATTTCACGTTTTACACGATATCCCAGCTGCCTCCTGACCCATTTGCCTGCCCGAGCGAACAGCCACCCCTCCCTAGGAAATTCCGCCGCAGCCAAGCTCTAGTGCCATTGGAATCATAATTTTCTCGCATTCGCCGATCTGAAACACCGCAGGGGATTCTGCATCGGGAAAACGAGTGAGGCGCGAAGAATCCCCCGGGGTGGGAAAAACAGCCGAGGGTTTTCGCACTCGAAAAGATTCTACCTATGTCGCGGGTTTTTTCCCTTAATGGAGGAACGTGGCAAAACTGTGATCGCCGAGTCGTTGAGAAGATTGGAGAAAACGAGCCCGAGACACGGTTAAGAAAATATAGATAAATCTTGGATGATATGATAATACGCGAAGTGGTATGGGTATATATATATATGTATAGACAGAAGTGGGATAACATGGAAATTTACCTTAGGTGGGAAAAATGTGGCCCCGTGGAAGATTCACGCGAGATCGGCCGATAAATGTTTTCATGCTTCTCTCGGAGCCACCCCCGCCAACTCGACTCCATCTCGCTCTCTAAGTATCTATATCTCTGCCTTTTCTCGCGCTCGCGAAACGGCCCATTACCCGCGAGCTTTCGCCCGTCTTTATCGAGCTTCGCACAGAACCGCTCCGAAACGTCCTTTGCTCGCGCAACTCACTTCCAGCTCGTTCGCGTCATCAAGGAAGGAAAAAAGAAACGCGATAAAGGCAACAACAACAAAAAAAGCCTCGGGCCGCATAAAACGCAACTGAATCCATCCGCGTACCCGGTATTCCGTTGCATAACGTCGATTCTTCGAAATAATGCTCGCGCGTAAAGTTTATCGCGTGCACCTTCACAATGAAGAATCCAAGAAATTGCATACAAAATTGAATACGAAGGCAGTTTAGTGGCACAATTGAATTGGTGGATTGAAAATCTTTTTTTTTATACGCAGGATATTATGAACCAAATGGAATGCGTATGGTGGTCTAGGCTCGTGTGGATTGAGGGTAGAGAGATCGAAATTGAGAATGGGAATGAAGACCATACAGTTCATCAATGACAGTACATCAATTGACGTTTTGGTATGAATCATACGACCCATTTCAGTTTCTCGGAGTACCAAAAACTTGAAATTTCAATTTTCTTAGATTTTTTCCATGTTGGGGATATTTGTAGCTTCCGGCTATTGGTCTATTTTTTTTAGCCCGAACGTTTTGCCAAATCTTGGCTCGATTCCCAATTCTCGCGTATAAAATTGGATAAGACAGTAATTTAGTGTCTCAATTGAATCGCAGAATGAATAATGATTTTTTTTAGGCGAACGATATTTCAAAACCACATAGAATTTTGATGGTACTTTTCTTGGAATTTGGTCGTTTGGGTCAGCAGAGAGATCAAAATTGAGAATGGGAATGAAGATGACACAGTCCATCAAAGATATTCACGATATGCTATCGATGATACACTACATTCCAGTTGCTCAAAGTGCCAAAAGCTCAAAATTCCATTTTTCCAAATTTGTCGTCCATTTCGGAGACATTCTTAAGGCAATTTGTCTATTTTTTGTGGCCGCAAGCACCCTCGGCCTACTAATCTTACCGCCCGGCGTGTTTGAAGTGGCAGCGCGAAGACTGATGTGTACTTGGAACGACGAAGTTTAATTAGCATTGGGAACCAAGCGCGATTATGCAGATGCTTCAGAGAGCAAGATATCAGCGGCTAGAGAAGCAGAGGGAGAGGGGAAAAAAGAGAGAGCTAGAGAGAGGGGTGGAGGTGAGAGAGCGGGCGCTTACCGAACCGCGATGCCAACAGTCAACAGGGATGCTCGGGGGATGCTAACGGGGAAACGGATATTCCAGGAGAAGGGATCGGCTGAGATGATCATGGCGTTTGCAGCCTCGTAAAGGGGTTGGCGGTAGGTTAATTGCCTCTTGTGGCGCGTCTCGTATACTCAAGGGGATGAGAAGGGCGGGGGTAAGTGAGTTAGGCAGCGAAGGGGTCGCGGGAATGTTGCTTCGCGGTATTCGCCTTTGGGTTAACCTGGAACTTCCTCGTCGATGCAGTCCTGAAGCGAATATCTCCACTGATCCGTACTTCGCCACTCCGCACCTACTCCTTATTCCTCAAACTGCGAGTCCAAGAGCCAGGTAAATCTTCGCGCTACAACCGCCCGATATCCCTGAATCGCATCTCAACCTTTGACCACCAATGCCGCCGGGCCTGATCCCCAAACTCGGCACGACCATCACGGCTAATTTACATCGCTCGAACGTCCCCTGGCCTTTCCACCTGGGGTCATCGCGTTCATTAACCCCCAAAGACCACCCGGACAGTCCACCGAGTGTCGGCAATCAACGGTCAAATGGCACAATTTTGCGCCCCATGATCTTCTCATCTGGCGATTCGATCTGACACGCGATATGAGAATCTTTCGATTGAGTGATTGATGTTGTGATTGATGTTCGGAATTGGCGATTGGGAATCGAGCAAAGTGCTGATCAAATGAAGGCTGCTGCTTTGGAAAAATCAGAGGTCCGTTGCTTTTCCTAGTATGGAGATCTGTTGCTTGGCCAAGCACAAAGGTCTATCACTCTGCCGTGTCTGAATCTGACTTCTGGTGGTTGGGGCAAGTGGCAATACGTGTGATGGATATGATTTCAATTCCGTTGGCCCTAGCAAGCCCGCCAAGCAAGATGACCCAACGTTACATGCTTAATAATCGCTGTCACGTTGATCATAGTTGTGCACAGTTCAGGCTCATCTACCAATCAGTATACGATCATTGCGAAAATAGTGTTTGGAATTTCGTGACAGTTTTGTCGCAGTAACTGGACCGAATCAATATAGGTCTTTCGATTCGTTATCCATTGGATCAGTAGAACTTCAGCTAAATTGATGTCGCGTTCACTTGGCCCGAATGAAGCATAAGTGATGTGATATCTGAACTGTGTGATCAGAGAGATCAAAAAGATTAATGAGCTTTGGTGGCTTGTAAAGTCCTGTTGATTCTTCGCTAAAAACTCGCTCTCCAATCAGCCAATCGAACTCCTTGGTTTCTCAGGATGACTCCGGCATACTATAAAATTAATTGATCTTGATGAGTAATCTTGATTAATAAAATTCAATCGTTACAGCTAGTCGGGATAAAGCCTGCGTGTAGCAGTTCCAAAAATCAAATTATTTCGCTCGATGAACTCAAGTGCAATGAAAAGTACCCCAAGCTCGTCCGCCCCGAGATCCCCAGGCGTCAACCTAAAAACCACGTTACATCCTAATTTTTTTAACGCGCGAGTTTTCCCCAATCTTAAAATGACAATATTCCGGCTAAAAACGCTCTTTCTTCGATACGCTCAGGAATCGTTTTCCATGAGGATCACGGCTAATTAAAAAAAACCACGGTGCTTATAAATTACGATAGTTCGAACGATTCACAACGTACGTTCGTTTACGATTAACTCTATCCTTAAGTATAATCGAACGAATAATTCAATGCCTGATTCGCCGTTAACGCTGAGTTGAACTTTATACATCTATACATGGAAAAAAAGAAACACTGCTTGTGGTGAGTGGGTAGAAATTCAATTTTATACACAAGTTCGACATTAACGCGGATTCGAAAGGCCGCATGAACAAGCGCGATTAAGGTAATCAGCGTCGCGCGGGAGCACTCCACAGCTCATGCATGAATGTATGAAGAAAACAACGCGGTTGTTTGCAAGTAACCCTGTCATTTATAAACGGGAATGTTTCCTGTGTCCCTCAGTTCGTGTCTACGACTGATTGTTCGAGACGAGGCTCTACTTTGCATCGTTCAAACGTCGTTAAATGCGTCTCGAAAAATGTTTTCAGTGTTGTCTAGATTTTTTTGTAGATCGAAACGACCTTCTTTATAAAAAACAAATATTTTTTAAAAATTCGAACGAGGTACTAAAAATGGAAAACAAATTAGAATGAGAATATTTTCCATCGTGTTCGAACGATGCAAACTTGGTCCTCGTTCTTCGAGTCATTTGAGTATCTTCGTGATGTGGAGATAAGGAAATGAGGATGGCGCGACGAGACTCCGACTGAGCGTTTCAATGATCCCAGTGACACGAGCCTTTCAGATCGAGCGCAAACCCAAACAAACCCAAACGAAGAATATCACGCCCGTCATCCGTAAAATCATCATAATTCTGATTGCTGAAGGATATTTATAAATTAGAGATAAAAATAGGGCAAAGAGCTCGATCATTGTTCAAAGGATCTCGAGTCGCTGGTGTCCTGCCTCCTCGCACTCTTTTATCTCCGTTTATCAAACTTGTTGAAGTTCCGACGCATCTGTGGCACAAGTTAACGTTCCGAGGTGGATTTCCCGGACGTCAAACGTCAAGTATCGGAATAACTGATCTGACGACGGTCACAAACCCAAACGAACCCAAACAAACTCAGTCTCGCCTTTGACAAGACTCTTCGAGGCAATTCTGACGATCTTGGAGTTTGAGTAAAAAAATATGTCGTTAAATTTTGCATCGTTGGGACGCAATGATAATCAATTTTCATTAATCGCCCACATTTTTATTCGGCACATCTGGGCTACGAAAATCGCTTGAGCGTTTTTTTAGAATCGCCTTCAGAGATCTGCAACCTGGAGCTGCAAAAATTGGACAATAATAAAAATGAAAACAAAAATTATCATTGCACTCCAACGATGCAAACTTCATCGCTACAAAAAAAGACGATTCGTCAGGTTTTTTTTATTGGGAGACGTCATAGCCACTCGCGTTTTTTTAATTAAATCGAATCCTGGAATATCTTGCCTTTAGCGAGGTTCCAAAAAAAAGGAAGAATATGCGAGAGAGCCGAAACGAGAGTGCCGATGATGCAGGACCGAAAGAAATCGAAAAATGTCGCGAGTCTTCTCGCGCAAGCCTGACGAGAATGCGTTTAGACGCAGTGGTGCAATGCACTTTTCATCGAGTTGCAAGAATCACCGTTCGTGCTCGCATTTACAGCGGCGCTTGAAAGCCGCGAATGTCGCGAAACGTCAACTCGATTGAAACGCGAACGGGGAGCACGAAGACGAGAACGAACGGTCGATAATTCATCCAACTCGATGGAAACTGCGCGATATACTCGTGTATCGCAATGTTATTCATATGTAGCGTTAAGTATGAGTAATGAATGATTTTTACGTGTAGCAGGTCTGAAAAGTTTTTCGGTCCATCTCGCACGAGGCTGAAGTTTTCGCGCTATTGGAACGCCTAGATATTATTTTTCAGTAGAGCGTTTATTTTTATATCTCGAAGTGTATAACGTTGGAACGGGACGAAATTTTTTTTTTCGTTATCGCCCAAAACTTTTTTATTTATTTTTATCATCCAAAATATCTTTGTGGAACTTAGAAAAAATCCGAAACGTTTGCGTTATTCTCGCAGCTTAAAACTGTCAAAAATGTGTACAAGTGAACGATAAAAAAAAGAATTCTCGTTGCATTCCAGCGATGCAAACTCCATAATTTATTTTCCGTACCGCGCAAACTTTTTGGGCGGATCAAATCCGCGTGTCTGAAAATAAAAAAAGGTTTTTTTTGGGTTTGAAAATGCGGTACTAGAAATAAAAATAATCAGGAAATGCGGGAGTGTTCCAGCGATGAAAACTTCAGTGACCTAAATTTTAGCAATTAGGAAAAGAAACGTATAAATGTAGCGATATTTTAATAGCGTCTCATCGAGTGTACTGTAATCGTCGCCGCGACAACCGAGAGAATGTCAAATACTGTAACTCAATATTGGACTCGAGGACGACCGCGTCAATTTTTGTTTCCCCTCCGAAGGAAAAGAGTATCGCGCGCCGTAAAATTTTCGACGGTAACTCGCTGCAGTTTTTTTTCTCTCGCAGTTACGAGGGAACTCTGCTAAAATTGCGCCCGCACGCTGCACTCGCCCGTTCAGCCTCGTTAAACGAACGTTACACTTTCGTAACTCGTTTCACGCGAGACATTTTTTACAATTTTAAAAAATGATGAAAAAAAAATTCCACCGGCGAGTGGCCGTGCGCGCGTATCAGGAGTCGACGTCGCGCTTGTCCTCGAGCCCGAGGTGCGGGCCTGCAAGCGTCACAAATCCGGATCTGCTCTGTACACCGCCCTTCGCCGTTCTTTTTTTCACCTCAAGAACCGCAAAAGCTTTCCACCGTCGTTTCAATTCCGTAGCCTGACAGCCCGGGCATTCAAATCTTTTTACCTCCGGGACTTTTCAACCCTTCGTTAAAATTGCCTCTCAAAATAAAAAAAAAAATTTGCCGATTTTTTTTTGTTTTTGCCGATTTTTTTTGTTTTTGCCGATTTTTTTTAAATCGCGATTTTTCGTTCGCGATGAGACGGGAGAGGAAAAATTTGCGAAGAAAGTGGGGTGTCGAGTACAGAGCATATCCGAGACGATATCTTTCACCATTCAGCCGCACCAACAGTATCAGCTTATTTATTTAACATTTAGGTTTAAGGCGTCCACGAGCACAATCATCGCCGATTGTATTATCATATTACGCAATTTTGTACTGGAATTATTATTATTGTCATTACTTTTATCATTATTATTAATTATACTTGATTATTACTTTTTTTCGTACTTGCGGTGACCGAGAAGCGCTCGATTAAAAATTGTGAGGGAACGTCAGTAGACACTAGTGTGCAATAACGATCCGATATATATATATACACATTCCCACCGTCGTCCGTTTCCCCATTATATCCATCGATCAATCTTCGTACTCACATTTAAAGTATTCGTACAATCCTTTTTTTTTTGCAATCTTTTCCTTAATCGTAATTCCGCGAGGGATGAAACGCAAAGAAATGACTTTTCGTTCGTTTGTAATTTGCGGATAAAAGCGATCCGGCAAACGTCCGTGCTCAACGACTCACAGCTAAAGTTCCCCCTCCTTTTTTTATTATTGAATCAAACTGTATTCCGATTTTTTTTGTACTCTACTGAGTTCTATGTCTCTGATGCCGAACATCGTACTCGTCAGTACCGTAACGTTGTACATAGATCATCTGGTACGGAGAAATAAACTCATTTTCTAACGAACTACTCGTGTCTCGCGTGTACTCATTTTTTCCCCCCCTCCACACTCTCTCACTCTGTCAGTTTTGTTTTTCATTCCCCTTGCCCCCTGTCCAATATCCTACCTTTACGATCCTTGTTTTATTTACAGCCCTCATAGCTCGCACCGGCGGTTTTAAGACCGCCGCTGGCTGAACATGGCCACACGAGATACGAATCTCAATGGTGTTGGACTGTACACGAACTACTGCTGACTCTCGGCCAAATGATTATTATCGGTATACTCGTAATTGCGATTTACAACGTATTGTAACGCCGGTAAGTGAGCATAATGTGACGCTAAGTAAGTATATCGTGCTGGCTACCGTAAAGCGATCGCGCGCCGACGAAGTACACACGGAAATAAATATATACTGGCGGGTGTATTTGCCGGAACACTGCGGATGTAACGTCGCATGCTTTTTTTTCCCTTTCTTCTGTTCATCTCCATATTCAAATGTGGAATTTTAACGCGTGCGAAGGGTACAAAAGACGCTTTGACTTCGCATATGATGGGACAAGCAATGTCGGGAGGCTCGTTGACAGTCACAAACTTTTGAGTTCAGTTTGGTCACTTCAGTGGAATTTAGTAATTTCGGTAAAAGTTAGTAATTTCAGTGAAATTTAGTTATTTCAGCAAATTTAGTAAATTCAGTAAATTCAGTAAAACTTAGCAATTTCAGTAAATCAGTAAAAGTTAGTAATTTCAGTAAAAGTTAGCTATTCAGTAAATTCGGCAAAACTTAGCAATTTGAG
Source organism: Ophion slaviceki (assembly GCA_944452715.1). Lineage (NCBI taxonomy): Eukaryota > Metazoa > Arthropoda > Insecta > Hymenoptera > Ichneumonidae > Ophion > Ophion slaviceki. The sequence goes on along the minus strand of OX101786.1, from coordinate 6,182,881 downwards.
TAAATTCAGGAAAAGTTAGTTATTTCAGTAAATTCGGTAAAACTAGTAATTTCGGTTAAATTTAGTTATTTCAGTAAAACTTAGTGATTTCAGTGATATTGATTAATTTCAGAAAAAATTAGCAATTTGACGAAATTTAGAAATTTATTAAAATCTAGTAATTTAGTTAAATTCAGTCGTACAGTAACAATTCAGTAATATAATAAAATTAAGTAATTTCAGTAAACATCAGTAATTCAATCAATTCAGCATTTCAGTACAGTTTAGTAATTTTTTTACGAGATCGATACTCTTGTCAATGGGAAATAGAAGTAAACGAATCTTTTTTTTCAACCGCTGCTGATTTTGATAATTATTGGTTTTCAAATGACCTCTTGATCTTCGCACTTTATTAGGAGAGGAAAAAAAATGACTCATTGCTTTGTTGTTATTTTTTTTCGATTCTTACCGATTCATTTATTCTGCGCATCCGGTAAGAATGTGAAAACATTTTATTCTCGTCTTCAATTACGTGAATCATCAAGGAATTCCGTTTGATACGTAAGGCAAGTACAGTTGGTCTTAATGTATTAAAATTAATAATACGAGACAATAACAAATTGACGTAACTTCGATTAAAGTCAAAGCGGTTTGGTGTCATTCTTTGGTTAATTATATCTTTGTACTTATATTTATTATTGCACTATCAGAAAATCACTCATCATTTATACTTAATACATTATAATAATAATTATGATCATTATTATTGTACGAATTATATAACAATAATACAAGCCTGGGCATGTAGCTAGTATCTATGAGAATCCTACGGATACATGTCAATTTGGACTTTTTTACGAATTGGTCGTAGTCCAAACTAACTATATCGGCTTTGTCGACATTCCTGCTGGCGTTCTCGGTACTCTCGAAATAAATAATAATTATTATTGTTTGTTCAATTGTTTTATCAATGTTCCGATTAATTTATAAACTTTTTTTACATTTTTGTATTAATTCTTCATTATTATCATTATAATAATTATTATTAATAGCTATAAAAACTACATAGAGACATATGACTTTAATCTTTACATTTTTTTTTCGACTTAATATATGAGCACGACTTGTGAGCATTGCAGTTTAATAATGCACGCAGCGTTGCCAAGCTTGTGGCATTTTACATTGTTCTCGCAATATTCTGAAGTGAATAGAGTTAACGCCGTAATAACAGCAATCAAAGGGTATACACATATCGTATACGCTTCCTATTGCATGTGTATAATGAGCGAGGCACTAGGGTTTACGAAAAAAAAACAACTGGATATTTCCTTTGGCGACCTTACTACAATCCAAAGACCATCAGTTACACAAGGCTGGCTATTGAGGAAGGAAGGAGGAAAAAAAAGCAAAAGGTTCAGTGCTGTCTGCCACGAAATGTTCTATCTTGATATTTCCGCGCAACCTGGTACGTATATCAAAACAAGGAGATATTGGTTTTTCCACTTCTGCTGAAATATCCTCGCGCAACCTGTACTTATATTAGTAAATAAGTCTTCCCGAGGTTCCGCTGCTAGCAATTATTTTTTTCGCCCCCCACCCCCTTCCCCCCATCGTGTGAAAATACGTTGAAAAATGAGAATGAAGGGAGAGGAAAATGTTCGCTCCGGGGATAGAAAAGAATTATTTTAATGCTTTTCATGACAGAGATATGTTATTTTTATTAATTGCGAAACACGCCATGTTTGTTAGTAGATTGATGAAAGAGAAATTGTTTTTATAAGAATTAGACAAAGGAGGGCATTTGTTGGCTATAATGTCTGTATAATGTTTGCTACTCTGGCTGAGCCCGGGCTCGTCGGATTTGCTTGAACATTGAGAAGCAGCCATGCGTCGAGTCTTTCCGACAGGCTGAGAACTAGCCAAGAAAATGGTTCATACACTGCTTTAGAATAGAAGTTGTTGGCAGAACAAGCGAGGTATTAAGAGGTTATGCCTAGTTATAAAAGTACAAAAATCACTTTTTTCAAAACATATATTTTGACAGCATGCGATTTTATAAATGTCACCTGAAAATTTCAAGGTCATCGAATCAAAATTAAAAGATCAATAGGCTGTTATGTTGACGCGCGCCGGGACGCTCGGAGCGTCGTTCGAAATATTGAACACTTTTTTCTCGGAAGTACGTTTTCACGGTCGGTGAGCAAAATAGCTAAAAAACATGCATCGATTTTTCTGAAATTTTCAGCGCTGTTTCTAGGTGTGAAAATATAGTATGGAATCGGAGGATTTTTCTCCCGATGTATAGGGGAAAGTGGAGTACAGTGTGTCACTTTTTTCTAACGAATTTTTACTCTAATCAAGGTAGTCTGCTGATTAGAAAAAAAAGGTCATAACCGATTTCATAGACCTTTGGGCGTACAATGAAGCTCCCATATTTTTGCAAACAGATTTAAGCCGTTACCCCCACTTGTAGCGCAAAAAAGGCCTTTTTCATGAATTTTTTTCAAGAAAACTACAAAACTTTTTTAATCGATCAATATACCATCTTAAAGAACACATCTTGAAGAACTTTCAGTAATTTTTTTATTGAAAAATATTACATTGTTTAGTGGCAAATGGCCGTCAATAAAATAATGTTTTTATATACACGGTTTGCGGTGACCAACATTGCGGCGAAGTGGATCATCTGAAAAAAAAAATGCGGATGGATTTAGTCAAATATAAGTATAAACTAGTCTTTAATCGAAGGATTTTAAAAAATATTCATTTTTCACAAAATGGCGGACAGTCAAAGTTAATGGTTCGATTTTAACGAAAAAAAACGGCCGTTTTTTGGCTATAAAACGGCCATTTTTTTCGAAAAAAAAAATCGAACGACTAAAGACTACATTTTTATGTATTAAATAAGCCTGCAAAATTTCAAGAAGATCGGTTCATTAGTGTTCGAGTAATCTTGGTCACCGACTTCAGAAATGCCATTTTGAGAAAAACGCGTTTAAAGTTTCAATTTCAGTTTACACGAAGTGTAAAGTTTCAGTTTATCTCAGTCAATTTTGTTCGGATCGACTTGAAATTTTCAGGACATATTCTCAGATACTTATACTTCAAAAAAATGCAATCAAAAAAATCGATCGATGGGGGTAACCCCTTAAAATACCAAAATAATGGGATCGAAAAAAAATGCAACTTGGCTCATTGTACCCCATAGGTGGGGTACAATGTATGATATAGGTGGGTGCAGTGTGTCAACTACTGCGAAACGTAGGGTGCAATGAGGCGGTTGAAACTCTTATATTTTTCTAACATAGATAACAGATTTTTACACCTAACAGTACGAACCCAAACAAAATCAGTACATCAATATCAGTATAAAATCAGTAATATCACAGGAGCGTCTTATTTTTACGAATCGCACGTCGTTGACAGCGGCCCGTGGGACATTGCGCTTCTTCGGAGCGTCGTCACTTCTTTGTTTCCTCATTGGGAGTCGGGGCTTTGTGCCCCACATCTCGGTGATACATTGTACCCCACTAGTTAAATATTTGGATATTGATGAAAATAACTATTAATTAAACTACGAATAGAAAAACACAAGTCACTGAGCTCATCGTGAATGATAAAACTATCGATTACGACCGAAAACCCGAGCCGCTAGAAAGTTACGTTATATTTTACGTTTTTCCGGCGAGTGAAATATTTTTTTTTCCAAGCCTCAAATAAATTTTTAATTTTTAACAATTCTCTGTGGGCTGCTATTGACTTTGTTTTAGGCCTGAGGAAACCAAATATAAATCGCGGTCCGACACAAAAAAATCGGAATTTACGAACGACAAACCTCCGGGCAATCGCATCTAGCTCACAGTGGTCCGTGATGCATTGTACCCTACTTTCGATTTGATGAACGAAAAATGAACATTTTTTTCGAAAAAATCAAGACTCTCGTTACGTACACAAGGCATATTTTTTAAATTGTTATCTCGGAAATTCCTTCGATTAATAATCGGAAAAACTAATATACTAACGAAATCTATTTGATCTATTTGGCAAATATGTTTTCGAGGGGTGCTTCCCGGATCGGCCGTAAATCGATTATAATTGCATGTTTTTAAACACAAAATTACAGCCTGTTCTTCAGATGATACTTCTTCAAAAACCTAATTTTTGTAGAAATTTATCATCATGATAAAACAAAACAAAAATCCCAAAAATGAGCCGTTTTCGACTGTTACGACTAAACATAACCCGATAACGCCTTAGGTAACGGGTATAAAATCATGTACGAATTTAACCATTTTTTTCGTATGAAAAAGTGATTCACTCATAAAATTAATTATACATCTATTTAGTATGAATATCTTTAGATTTACTTCGAATTGACAAGTTATGTTCCTAATTGCATTTCGCAGAGAAGTACGTACGGAGTTTCTGATTAATCGAAAACTTTTCATTTTATGAGCAGTTATAACGAAATTTTTCACTGAAAATTCATTTCTTAAGTTCAAATACCTACAACTTTTGAATAAAACAATATTTTTTAAATTCCGTACGTACTTCTCTAGGTATTCTAATGTAGATTGACGAGAATTTTTGTTTTTTGTTCTAGGTAAGTAATTGTGGATGCTAAGTGTCATGCCGCGGAGCGCCTAAAAAAAATCGATAACAAAAGAAAATATCAGTAGTCGGCCATTTTGTACATCGAAAAAAAAATATATATATTGTCTAACAGCTTGATATTCATACCAAATAGATGTGTAATTAATTTTATGAGTGAATTACTTTTTGATGCGAAAAAAAATTGTTAAATTCGCACATGATTTTATACCCGTTACTGTAACCTAAGGCCTTAAATTGAACAACGAAATTTCCATCATTACCATTTTATAACGACCACATTAGGTTTTGACGACATTGTTAATTACTGCCTTATTTTCCACCTTGCATTTTGTAATCGACAGGGCAATACAGCCAGCGTAATGAAGTATGAAAGAGCCTTGAACGGTAAGTACATCGAAGACCGGAAAGGACTCGATGGAGCGCAAACACAAGATGACAAACACCCGAAGTAACAATCTGCCCTGTGGGGATTTTACTCGGTAAATGCCACGCATGGATGGCCACCAGGATGGCAACGAATCTCATTCAGGCTGAAGATCCGCGGAGGTTCAAGGAGCGACAGTTATCGCCTTAACTCTGCCCACGGCAATCAGCTTCGATGTTGAAGACTCTCAATGTTTGGCCACTAATATCTACCTTGCTTATTCCAAGTCCATTGACAATGGAAGGACATCCTTTGAGGGGTACTCCACTGGTTTCTACCGAATGACCAGTCCTAAACGAACGAGCGGAAGAGTCTCAGCAGGAAACGGTTGATGGCTCAAAGGTTGCGCTGATCATTGGATATTGGCACTGAGCTGCGTAGAGTGCAAAGGTCTTCAGTTTTTCCTCTTTTTCGCTCGATTCTCGTAGATCCTGACATGCGCGTCTACCTTATTATCGGAAATGGTAGCACCGTCTTCGTCATTGAATAGACGCGAGTGAAAAAGAAGGAGAGATAGAGAGAAAGACAGCGCGGGTTCTTATCGTTGTAGGTACCATAAAGTTGACATTAAGGACGTCGGTATAGGCTGGTGGCTTCTTGGCGGCGACGTGCCCGCGGATCCAACCGGCAGCAACGACAACTTCTTTTCTTTTTACGACTCTCGCTCTTTCTCCGACCGCGCGCGCTATAATGACAAATAAAGCAACAAGACTGCACCAAGAGGAACAAACTCTCCGTTTCTTTCCTCGTTTCTCCTCCGCTCTCGGAGTATTGCTTATATTTTTACTGTTTACCTCGTTCCGGCTTGCATCGCCGGTGCAACCGAAGGAGATGAAAAACCCATCACCGATCGTTCCGTATACCCAGGCTCCGTGCAGCCCTGTCGTTGCCTTCATAAACGAGTCACCGCGGCTTTATCCCCCCCGGTATATTCTTTTTCCCTTAGCGAGACCATTACAACCGGCTATTCCGACTGAGATTTTTGCCGGGATTTCGAGGTTATACGATCCTCTCGTCCGATTATGGTACCGGAAGGACTTGGGAATCCTGAGGCCTCGTCATTTCTCCACCGTTCCGTCTGACCAGCGCCACGTATTAGGTAACTTCGTTACCTGCCTACGCGATACGCCACGGACAATCATACGAAATACAGAGGGTGGGTAAGACCAGGATTGGCAATGTTCGCTTGCTTTTGCGTTCTGTACTTGAGCCTAATTCAATGTCATTTCTGGGTTGACGAGACAGGTTACTCGCTGTACTTGAGCCTAATCCGATATAATTTCTGGGTTGATGAAAGACAGATTGGTCTTTAAGTTATGGCAGGACTTGACAGATGATAGCAGGTCTTGGCAGGTGATAGCATATCTTTGCAGGTGATGGCAGATCTCGACAGGAGATGGCAAGTGATAGCAAATCATGGCAGGTCTTGACAGGTGATGGCAAGTCACAGCAGGTCGTGACAGGTCATGGCCGCTTATGGCAGGTCTTGACAGGTGATGGCAAGTGATAGCAAGTCTTGACAGGTAATGGCACGTCTTGACGTGTGATGGCACGTCTTGACCGGTGATGGCAAGTGGTAGCAAGTCTTGACAGGTAAGGGCACGCCTTGACGTGTGATGGCAGGTCTTGGCAGGTGATGGCAAGTGATAACAAGTCTTGACAGGTAATGGCAGGTCTTGACGTGTGATGGCAGATCTTGACCGGTAATTGCAGGTCTTGACAGGTAATGGCAGGTCTTGACGTGTGATGGCAGATCTTGACCGGTAATTGCAGGTCTTGACAGGTAATGGCAGGTCTTGACGTGTGATGGCAGATCTTGACAGGTAATAGCAGGTCTTGACGTGTGATAGCAGGTCTAGACAGGTGATGGCAGTTCTTCGAATGTTGCTGCAGATACATTCTCATTTTTCGTGCGCGCGCAAAACGAACTCCAGGTAAGATTAATGTCATCTGATCGATGCACTAATTAAAAGATAAATGATATCGGGATGAATAATGATAGTCAAATTGTGCCCAAGTGCTGGGACAATGTACTCTGCGTATGAAGATTCATGACACGTACCAAAAATGCATAATTTCGCTCTCGCACCATTGTCCTTTGGTGGTGGAGGGTTATCGGCCCTCCGTCTTTCTCGTTCCAAGCCAACGTGAGGAATCCCACTAAGAATAATCTTCTTCTCCGTACAACGGAGACAGGAAAGCCCACAGACCATTCTTACGATGCGCCACGGTAGTAGCGTCGGAGGCGAAATATCAAATACGTGTTCCGGGTGTACCTGGATATAGTCTAGTGTTCTCTCTCGCTCTCTTTCTCTCTCGCTCCGCATATTACAGTCACGATAGATTTCCTGAATTTCCAGAGGCAGACGACTCGGCTTGCCAACGGGGTTGACGGCTCAGGAAGAGGCCTCCAACGACAACGAAAGATGCGGCACCGTCCACAAAGTCATCGTATCAAAGCCAGCAGAGAACATTCTCGGGGTCGTTCTCATTCGACCTCAAATCCACTGCCATCACGGAGAAGATTGCGGAAGAGCATGAAAGATGAATAGGTACGGAGTCATACCCGTTTAGGGCGGCGCAGCATTGGATATAAAGAGCCGAGATGGAGAATATATTGCAAGGTCACATCGAGAAGAGGGAAGATTGGGTGCATAGGAGTCTGCGAGATGATCCACGGGATTTTCAGTTCACCCTCCGAACAACCTGCAAATCCCTACACGTTGTCCCAATTATTGGAGAAAAAATTTGTTCAATAATCTGTGCCTAAATGAAACGCGTTGGGACTTCGGCCGAACTTTATTATTTGATGTTTACTTAAAATTGTATTTAGAAATTAAGCTGTTTTTTACACGCAGGAGACGTTGAATGACTAAACTAAAGTAAATTCTACGCTCATCGAATCATATGTTTGCAAACGATCAACTGAATTGACAATGGACAATGGGCGCTGGTGCCTAAGCTATCACAGGCACCCAACTGTCATAACATATTGATATGATAAAAACACTGCACTCTATGGAATCGACGAGATCGTATTCGAAGTAACGGGAAGATTAAATAGTTCGGCCTAGGAATCACGAAAGTTTCTTCCCAAATCGATTATGGTCCAGGGTCGAAATGTCACGCCAGCTGGAGGCAGCAATTTTTTCGTAGCCGTTTTTGCGTCATGTGCCTACGAAGTCGGTCGAACGATATTCGCTCAGATCCAAGTTGCAGAGAGCCGACGATTTCTTCGGGGACGAGGGAAGGCGCAGGATTGCGGAGGAGGAAGAGAACGAGGGTGTGACGAGATCGGGCAGTCTTATTGGAAGATTATTTTCTGACGGGTCCGTGGCGCACGAGCTCGTGATCATCATTCACAGCACGCTTCCACCAAGTCAGTTCATTGTACGGATGAGCGAAGCGAAGCGGAGACGCTCAAAAAAAGGGAAAAGTGGGCTTTCATGAACGACGGTCAGTCGGGCCGTGGTGATCTCGACCATTTGTCAAAAGAGCGCTCGTCCAGCACCATCGACGAATCTGTCGTACGTGATTTTTTTCCCCCTTCAATCTTATTCCCTCTATGCTTTTGCCCCGTCCTCCTCGTCTCGACCACTTGTCCCTCCGTTCATCATGCCGGTCGTCAATATTCCACTGTCGATCTTCAAAGTTCGGTATCACCGATAAACTCTCATTGGAAGCTTGTGAATACTATTGCAGCTGGCAAGACAGTATATACATTTCGAAAAACACCGGCAAAACAATTGCTGTAATTAAAGTCCACGAATAATATCGTTTAAAGATCGCCAGTCTCATCGTTCGATGATGACAATCCCCGGCCAATTGAGCTTGGCATGTAAGGCAAGCAGTTCTATCTCGTCAAGCTTCAGCCGGAAATGTAGCCCCTGTGGAGTGGTTGAATGTCGCGATTCGATACGGTATATGGGCCACAAATGGCACTGCTATCCAGTGAGTGACGTCGGGAAATCGAAGGTATGAGAGCACCACTGGGGAATACGAGCAGGTAAGCCGAGATGTCATTGGAAAGTTGGAGTGGATACGACATTTCCAGGGAGTAGTCGATCACACAATAGAATGGAACCTCTGTTTCCTCTAAATCGGAAAAAACAGTCAAGACCAGTTTTCGTTTGGGGCCTGTGCAAAAGTCAACACGTCCCTAAGGTGTTTTGGCTTTGACTGCTGCATCATCCATTCGATGTCTTCATGCATATTGCGCGAAAGTAATCTCAGTGCATCCTCCGGGAACTTAACCTACGTCATTGCCATCCCATCAAACCACTTGACTCGATAACCAACACGAATGGGCTTTAGGCATCAGCGATACGCATAGTCTAGTAAACTTATGGAACCATTGCCTAATTAACTGATTGCGCGTTACGTAACGACGTCGTTTCTCGTTAGCGCAAAGTCAAACAAAAAAAATCGCTGACGATCTGTTGCTCCATTTTGCGCTCTGCACAAACATCAATCATCCCGAAAAAGAAGAGAAAGGCAGCAGAGTTTCAACGAAATGAAAGAGTTCCACATAGCTTCGAGGCAAGAACTGTTCTCTGACAGCTTTGCGGATCATTGCAAAATTGATCTCGGTCTTCTTAACGGCTTATCCGAAATTTACGCCATCGGGTCTTTTTTGCCCCCGACATTGGCGAATCACGTCCTTTTACCGAATCTTCCGAATTAACCTCGGATAGTTCGTTCAGAGGGCTGCGATAGTGTCTGCGAATACACGTATGGGAGCGTGGGCGGAGCGGAAGAAAATGCTGTTAGTGCAGGTCAGGCGGATTTCCAGCAACCGAAGCTCTTGAGAAGCGAGAGCGCCATAGTAGAAGCACGCCGGGGCTTTGGCAGAGTTACGTGACTCTCTTGGGTAGGGTAATTACGTTGGATCATGGAGGGTAAACAGGGTACACCTCTTGCCTTTCCATTTCTCTCTCTCTCTCTCTCTCTCTCTCTCTCTCTCTCTCTCTCTCTCTCTCTCTCTCTCTCTCTCTTTCTCTCTCTCTCTGCCCCTCTCTTCTCGTTCCCTATAATTTCTGTGGCTTTCCCGTCGTAAATGCGCTTTTACCGAGCCTAGCCTTAGGTGGCTTATTTCCACCCTTCCCCTCGCAATACTAAGATGAAGACACTTTCCACCGGTTCGAAGTGGAGTGCTACCGATTAAAATTCGAAACTCCAGTTACAACTCGAGGACATTCGCTGCTGGATACATGCCGATTGTTATTTAATCTAATTTTATATCCACTAAGCTTTATCATCTCCTTGATCCGAGGAAAAAATAAACACCGACGAGCACGAGAGTTTGGGACTCGTTCAATGTTTCAGGGAGAAAAATCGATGGAAAATTGGCCGTGCAGCACTGAGGTCCGTACTCCCGCGGCTCATTTCGTATTCGGACTAGCGATTTATTCTCCCAGAAATACAGGGACGAAGTACTGAATTATGAACAACTCACTTTGCCAATTTGCTCAGAAATTTTCATCAGGGCAAAACTGTTAGGCATTCGGTCCCCTTTGACCAGCGAACCAGGCATTTCCTAAAGCTCCGCATGCATAATCCACGGTGCATATGTATACGATATACGGTTTATACCCGGCAAACCCACCCGCGCAAACTTTGCTCTCGTGTAGGTTTCAAAACGCGCAAACACTTGTGCCGCAGGTACACGCAGCGAATTATGCTAATGGGGTGCCGGAGAGCTGCCGGTGGAAGTTGAAAAATAAAATCCGTCCCAGACCGACAGCCAATCCGGGCTCGTCGGCTTCTCAGGATATCCCAGGTGGTCCAGCTGTAATCTCGTGTTTCGCGTTAGCCCTAAAGGTCGCGAGAGAAATAGGCGGAGAACGGTACTTCGAGAGCTAATTTAGAAATCGTGTTGAGAGCGCACTATGGATAGAGCAGGGGCTTCGTGCCTCCGGTGGATACCGGCGCCTATTTTGCAAACACCTTAATTTTATGCGGAAAAAGAACATGCCGTTCATGCGGTCAGTTGTGTACTTTGACTCGAGGCTCGTCGTGCATTTATTTATTATTTTTAGAGCGTCCTTTTGCATCGACGATCGTTTGATCCCAATGCTGTCATTAGGGGAAGCTGGGGTCGATAGAAACATGGGTCAAATTAAACAAGTTGAATAACTCGAAGATGATTATTGATAGTGGCCTCAAGGGAGGGAGGAACTGCTTTGCATATCGGAACCTGTCGCTTAGTTCACGCCGCCGCTCCGAGAGCGTCGAATATTTTATGTGGGTGCATCGCTTTTTCGACACAAAAAGTGATTTTTTTTATTACTATTATTTTGCGTATTGCTCCATAACTTTATTACTACTTTTACCACTTTACTAATTACTAACTTTATTACTATTATTTCGCGTATTGTTCCTTCTTCAGCGTTATTGACAATCATCATTACTATGAATATCCTAGTGAGTTTATTGTGGTCAGCACCTACCTAAAACATTTAGGTTTTTTGTTATTTGATAAGTTATTTGAAGCGAGGGTATGGGGGCAGTTGGAACAAACGGTTCGGGGTCAATTGTAACGTGTTTCTATTGACCCCGAACATTTTATACGCAAGCAAGTTTTCCAAATCTAGCTTTTTTCAGATGCTAAGAAACCGTCTGAAACTACGAACCACGGAAGCTGCGATCTCGAAAATTATAAAAAGGCATATGAAGATGCCAATAAATATATATATAATAATAATATGAAAACGCTAAATAGAGGTAGGAACAAGACAAAGTCAACAATATACACTGATACCCCAGAAAAATAAGAGACAAGGAAAGAGACTGAAGAGAAAGATCGCAGAAAACAGGCTAAGAGAGTAAAAAAGGACCGCGGGGAAAAAATTAAGAAAAAAGCAAGAACAAGAATAAACGTCAAAATGAAGATTGTCTTTGGACCAACAGGTCATTGTTGATTAGTTTATAAATGTTAGGTTGAATTAATATGACAAAATATTAGTATAACGTTGATTTATCTCTATGTTGATCTCATTAAGTACCTCGCTAGTAACAAAAACTATTCTCTGACTGATGATCTTTAGTAAATTAAAACTGGATAAGTAAAATAATGTTGAGGCACCTCAATATGCCTTCGGTCACACTAAAACTGGAATAGAAAGCAATAAAACCGATTATTTTTGCTAAAAGTGTATTTTATTCACAACCAACATACTTTATCACTTCAAACACATCATTAACAGTACCTGGGTTTAGTATAAACATCAGTTCAATCAGCTGAAAACACCTGTTTCAACTAACCCCTGGCACCGTTTCGATTGACCCCGACACAGGGTCAAATGAAATGTTTTCCAAGAGTTTATAAATAGCTTCTACCTAAGTTCAGGGCATATTAGAAGCAAAATCAATAATGCTATCATATAGCCAGATGATCTAGCTATAATTAACCAAACAGATAAGGTATATAATTACCAAACAGATAAGGTATAAAATGAGGTCACACTGGACGATCTTCTCAAAAACGTTCCCATTGACCCCAGCCTCCCCTACCATGAATTTCCAATGACAGCCTGATGATGTTCCCCACTGTTGTTCTACTGCTTAGGGTGTGTAGACAATCCGAACGATTGCAGAGGGCAGTGGAACGGTTCAGATCACAAACAACAAATTCACTTGGAGCAATAAAATTTCCAGGTTTTTCTGTAGAAGCAAGAAACTATTGTTGCGGGAGAAGCGGAGCTATCAGGATCGATAAGTCGAGCTCGCGCCTATTGTGACATCGAAGCCGCAGCAGCGGAAGTTGCGGCAATTCCAGCAGACCCAAGAGTATAACAATTAGCGTCTCAAGTCTGTTTCTTTTTTATTGGAAGTTCGCGAACAATATCTCCCAGAAGCTATCACCATCGGGTTTGATTTCCCATGGGATGCACATTCTAGTCTAGACAAGCGCGTGGAATTCCCGCCTTTGCCCGTACTCGTTATACCTTTTCGCTGCTTTGTACTTTTCTCTGCTTTACGAGCAAAACTCGTTTCGCGATATCGTTAAACAGACGAAAGTTATAGGACGGAAAAGAGCCACAAGTAGCTCGAGCTGGTCTTGCCTACAATGTCTCCTATGAAACGTGGAGGCTTTAGGGTCAAAGTTCTCGGTTTATTACACGAAGGCTAAATTAAAGAAATACTTTTCTTTCACCCTAAACGAGCCAAGACCGTTCTTACGATTTCTTTCGCTTGTACTTTGCCGCGTTGTGATGAAAAATAAAACCGCGCCTTCATGAAAGACAATGTTGCTCGAAGTGAGAGCACTTCAACGAAGAACAAAAAGAAACCGGCAACGAAAAAGGGACTCTTTCCATAAGATTTCACTTAATTAAAAATGTTCCTTGATTCGCAACCCGTGCAACTATAATGTTATTGCTACGAAAGGGGAAAGGGAAAGATACGGATGAAAATTTGAATATCATTTTCTCATACTTTTCAACTTCCGCAAACTTTCGTGTACAAGGAGTGTATGTCGGTTCAAAGTCTTTAGTGTGTCGTTCCAAAAGTCGAATCAATAGGAGTAAAGAACCCATATACTCAACCCAAAGTTCATTAAAGCCTAATTGCAATTACGCAATTACGAACGTCAGTTTCCGTATAGGGGTAATCATAATTAGAATGTCAAGATACCGATCCTAAGAGATCTGCATTTTGATCTGCTGAAGTCCGGCGACACCACGTGATTCTCATCGATCATTTGGATTTCCAGACACGCGAGAACAGTTATAAAACAACATATCGCGCAATTTGGAAAATTAGCGTTTCCTGGGCTTCATCTTCGTTCGGAATAACGCGTGAGAGGCAGTGAACAACAATTCACATTGGTTATGTGTAGGGGTGTAGTACGTAACACCAGCAGCATCCGACAGGTCTTGAGACGCAAGCCTGGCATTGCTTAGATTCTCTCGCGTGCCAAGATTCCTTAGCCAAACTCAATTTCAGCGCGTATCCACGGTACACGTATATCGCGCACTCGCATCGACCTTACTCCCGGCTAGCTCGCTCAGCGTATTAACAGGGTTCCAAGTTATGATCGTTTGAAGTTTCCATGTACCCGGGCACATGCTTCCCTCTCGGCCCCGTAAATTTACCCAACGAATTATGCTAACTCAAGGAAAGGTTTCCACGCTCCGGAGTGTAGTCGTATACATTTAGTGCACCTGGGCAAAAAATATATATGCCATTACCCATATATATCGCGTTGTCAGCTGATAAAACGTCGTTCCTCCTTATACAGGCATGGACGTACCTAGTTGGCGACTCTGGGAATAGCTGCTCTTCAAACTGCAGCTACTCGGGAGCCAGAAAATGCAATGGCTGCCTCACTTGTCGGTGGATGAAGATACTTAGAGGACATTATTAAAATTTCAGGCCAAACGACCGGTAGGCTTTGAGCTATAGCTTGTTCATCTGGTACCAGCCTTTTTGAGGAACCATCCGTGTTGACAGCTCACAAAATGTCCTTCTGCCTAATTTAGGCATGGACATACCTAGTCCGGCGGGTTTACGAATAGCTGCTCTTCAAAATACAGGTACTCAGGAGCCACAAAATGCGAGGATCAACGATTGCCGCACTTGTCGGTGGATAAAGACACTTAGAGGACACTATTCAAACTTTAGGCCAAACGACCGGTCGGCTTTAGGCTTGTTCATCTGGTACCCTAACAAGCTTTTTTGAGGAGCCATCCGTGTTGTCAGCTTACAAAATGTCCTTCCGCCTAATTTAGGCATGGACATCCCTAGTCCGGCGTCTTTAGGCTATAGCTTGTTCATCCGGTGGCCAGCCATGTCCTTTTGAGGAACTATCCGTGAAAGTTGAGAAACTATACGTACCACCTTGTGAGCTGACAAAATGCCGTTCCTCCTTATTCAGACATCGACATCCCTTATCTGGCGGCTTTGGGGATAGCTGCCAGGACTGCAGCTGCTGGTGAGTCACAAAATGCAAGGATCAATGTTGCATTTATCGGTGGATGAAGGCACCCGGAGGACCTACTCAGGACACTATTAAAACTGTAGGCCAAACGACCGGCAGGCTTTGGGCTACAGCTCGTTTATCGATCAGCCTGGCATGTCTTTTTGAGGAACGATCCGTGGAAGTTGGTGAACCATTCAAATTTCATGTCAATCGGCCCTAGATGGCAGTTCATTTAACGAGCAAAGTCAGCCGTAACATGTGAACGACTCATGAATGTTTACGTTTTTTGCTTCACGGCGAGGTCCAAGACCGACAATCTCCTTAAGGCTGAGACAGTGAGACGTAAGGGAGTTTCCGAGTGGTGCGAGCACGCATAAAACAAGACGGCAATATAGCAGGCGGTCAGCGTTAAATCGTTACTGCAATTCCGCGTTTAGCGAGAGAGCTGAGCTGACCATAGAACGTTCAAGCGTCGAGAGCGAACACAAAACGGCAAGTCGGGGCTGGCCGATTGCTCGCCTCACCGTGGCGAAATTCCCACGAAGATCGAGCAAATCGCTTCCTGGAAAGGAAGAAAATAAGGCTCGAGGGGGCCCCGAAGCATCACCGCGCCACCAAGGACGTAGGAAGTGCTTGCTTGGCCAAAGAGCTGCCCATCCCACTGTTGGGCGTCTCGTTGTGTATGGACCTCGCCTGTACGCTCGTGTGGGTGTGTGTATGTGTGTACACGTATACAGGCGTAACACCGTGCTGTTCGGGTTCTTTGCGTTGCTAGCTGGATCTCCGTTGCGCCAGGAGCCATTTCAGCGTCGCCTCGACGGAAAAACCAGTTGCTGCGTGGTTTGCACGTGATGGACGCACCCGCTGATAGTCAACGATAACGCGAGGCCCGAGCGAGGGTGAGCTCGGATCAGCCGCACATATCATGAAAGCTAGCCCAATGTTGGCTGCCGCTCTCTCCCTGCTTCACTTGCTAACCTGTTGGAAGATGTATATATTCACGGAGGAGTTTCCGCGGAAGATACGATCGCCCGGGCCGGTCGTTCAGGGAGGTCGTTGAATGTGTGGGTGCAGCTTGCCGAAGCCAGAGACAGCGCGACACGGGACCTCGAGATTTCATCCGTACGGATGTACGTAGCAGTTATGATGGCGGTGGGAGCGTGCTGACGCGTTGAATGCGATCTTCCTCTCCGATGAGTGTCCTCCCGGACGTTTGGTATCAACGGATTCTCCATCGTGCATCAACCCCGTATAACGAGACTCGAGGGTGACGAGTTACGCGTACGGCAACTACCCCGTTATCATGCCCCACGTTGCTGTGTTATTCACGACGATACGAGAGGCACTAGCAGAATCGACCTCACCAACTAGCTGCCTACACCCAGCGAATTCGTCTGATCATCAACTTCCCGTTGGTGTACTTGGCTCGACGGTGGGCCCTACACACTCAGATTAGATGTTGCACATCGATATTAAATACGCTGGACCGTCGTTGTCGTAATGGCGCAGGCATTAGGCGATGGAATAGTCGATGACGGTCCTGAGGACCATTCCTGTGATGGTGGCATTCCGTATACCGATTGTATTCCGCCGGCCATTAATAACGGAAGGAATCATTAGAGTTTACCAATCACGAGCGATTAATTCGATGCACCCAAACTGCCCTTAAGGGTGCAGTATGATTTCACTGCAAACTATGGACTTGCGTAAACGCTGTCATTCGACCGCATTCCCAACAGTCTATTTGTACCCAGCCTTGATCGAACAGCCGCTCGCTGACGCGCACCGCCGTGCAGTTAGGTACATTTATATCTCGAGGATCACGAGTCAAGCGTTGACGTATAATGTTTACATACTGTCACCGATAAACGCTCAGCCTTTGGGCATGGCTTTGATCGACGTCGCGACTGAGTGGATCTTCACTTTCCCGATGGCATAGCTCGATACTGTGTCCGTGCGAGGGCGACAGAGCTATGTCGCTCGATCCACGCGCTCCGGGCGTTCTGGACAATTGTTGAAAAAATTTGCAATCGCCGTGCACAGCGGGATGCATGCTGATGACGTAAAGCATTACGGGCAATAATGACGTTCCGTTTCATCGGAAGGTTGACCCTTGTCGCAGCCTCCACAATTATTGTTACGTTTGTGACTAATCGGTGGTGTGGTGATTTTAATGGGCGTACTTTTAACATGGGTACACTATTGTGAACAGAATGATGCAGGCATGTCGTATGCGGGTCGAACGAAAGGACTTTATTGGTTTGCCAGAATGGGGAATGCGAGCAAATTGAAGCCTTGCAGCTCGGTCGAAATTTGTATACAAAACGGTCATACAATTACCATGCAGCGTCACTCGCGGATCAATGTTCCAGACGCGATATGACCAATGCAGAGATTGGTCTCTCAACTGTTCAACATTGCGCGTCCAACCCAGGTTTCGTTCATTTGTTACAATGGGATTTAAGAACAGGCTTTGAAAAGTGGATGGGGATGATGACACGCTATAGAAGCCACCATGTTTTGAGTGAATCACACCAGGGATAAGGAAATCCCGATTTCTTTATCGCTCATTCATATTGCTGCTGCTAAATAACTTTTGATGCTGCAGCGCTGCACCTGGCAAGTAATGAGGCTGGCAAGTGATGGCAATCTCAATTATATTTTTACGACTCTTCATATCTTTTTATCAAGCCTCAATTTGCTAAGTGAAAACAGAAATGAGCGTGTCTTGTGTCACAGTGGCTGACTTATCGACGCTCGTTTGGGTTAATCAAGCTCGCTCTCCGCAGCTAACGTAACGCGGATAACGCATTTGCATTAGGTTCGAGCAACCAATCAAGGAACGTTCATTCCACCTCTTGCACGGTCATTGTCCCAATGCGTTGAGTTAGTGTGCAACATTTACATTTGAGGGTACAGACAGCCGTGGAGGTAGAGAGATATTACGGAAACTAATGAAGATAAATACTCGAGAAAAAGGTGAAGGATGATTAAAAGTAGGATGTACCTCCATGAGGAATTCAACGAAAGTACATACGCAGCGTTCATGGGAATGATAATTTTGCGTGTGAACATTTATTTTCAGAATGTGTAAGGTAAATAATTGCGAATCATTACTCTTCTGTAACACCAATAATAAGGTTGCAACAGCAACGACGTTACCTTAAATACAATTACGGTATGATAATTGTGAGCTAAAGGAAAGCCGAGAAGAAGGCTTCATGCTGAATTTACTCAGTGAATTCCACTCTGGTGTACTTGCATTGAAAATACGATAAACATACTGTAGTCACCTCTTCGTATTAAGCGCTGGCTAATTTGAAAGGCAAACTTCGCAAACGAGTTTGACGTTCTAATCAGTACGTCGTAATTGGAAGAGTTCCCTAAGAAGTATTATAGCCACGAGCCACGCGACGTAGCTGAGATTACTTGTGAATATTAGCATCTCCCCGCGTATCGCGTGTAATTAAGTCTGCGTTGATCACAAAAAAGAATTGGGCGAATCTGCAGAAACGGACAACCCAATGACTCAATCTTCATTCACCAGGAACTCAGGTGACGACGTTCCCATGATCTCTTCTTCAGGCCAGAGTATCTTACCAGATCTGCATTGAAAACCGGACTAGCAATATCAATAGCACCAGACTGGACAATCATTTCGAGCCTTGGTAATTATGAAAGATCTTGATGAAGAAGCTAACCACGAGTGTATTGAGGCGGAGGGCAATAAACCGGCGACGAAGGTAAGATAGAAACACGTAGAAAGAAGCGTAAGATGTGTGGACCCACGCACCAGGAAAGGCTGCGAATCTCATATAAGACCGGATTCTCGAGTGCAACGGAGCGCTCTCGCGCGCCTTGGACAGCTAATGCGATTGTTATTGCGCGCATTATCTCTGGGCGAATAATCATGTTTCGCATTACCGATTCTGCGTTCGGTCTTCCTCTTCACACACACACAAGCACACGCACACCCTCTTCCACCCCCGGCTCGATTAACTCGAGCCATGCCTCGCTCCGGCCAAGTAAATTGTTGAACATAAATATGCCCACCGTCAAGTAATATAAGGATAGAACGGGATAGTCGAGGTAAACGAGGAGCGTGGCTATCGTGGCTATACAGCATATTTACACGCCACATATACGTACGTAGACTTCGCAATATGCGAACCGAACGAAATGTCTACGCTGAAGTCGCTGACCAAGAGGAGAGACGCCGCTGGCGATTGAGTACCCTCGGCGATATGTGTACCGTCTCAACTCGTCTTCCCTCGTTTGACTTCCATCTAAACTCTTGTTGGAGACTCCAACCAGAAGACTCCCGGCGGGATGAAAGGACTTGTTAGACGTTTTATCATTTTCTTACATCTAGGAGGTATACGTACTGGAATTATTGAGCAAATGGCCGAGGATTAAAGGGAAGACGGAGTATTGTGATGTGCAGCCTGGCGAGACTCGAGCTCATCCACACACGAGCATGGACACACGGAGATCAGAAGGGTTGGCAAGATAACGCGTACACGGATTACCTCGTATTAAGCGAGCTACGTCGCCAACGAAATCTGACTGCTACATTCATGACGACATTAGTACTGACCTCGTCCTCATCAACGTTGTCGTAACTTCTATGTGATGATACAATGTGGAACATTGTAATAATTACGCTGCTGATACGGTTAAAGTGCCTATGGCTGTTTTGAGGACGGACGTGAAACGCTGTTTGGGTTTGTTTGGGTTTGGGCACAGGATGATTTTGGGAATGACATTCATAGCGGTATGCTTTGATTTGGGTGGCGGTAGCTTTAGAGGCCTAAATTATGTTGAGTGAAGAGATCACAGACTACTAGGGGGGGGGGGGGGGGCTCGAAGTCGAATATCTTCAAAATCACCCTACTCCATATATACGTAACCTTATATTCGCAGAAATTCCAGTGTGCAATCGGTACATCGGGATCTATGAGAAAGTCATGTCCGTGCTTTCTCGATCCCTCTCGCCAATAGTTCCACCATTCGAACACTCGTCACGAACGAACGTTCGAACTAACTTTTCGCAAGCGCGAGAGAGATAGGGGTAAAAATCGTTTAGCTAACAAACACATAGGGCCGTGGTAGAACTCTAGCAGGACCAGGGGCTCAAGGAAAAACCAAGACTGATTTCTATGCCAGTTGGTGCTTGTATTATAGGATTCCCACGGGACTAAAAACCTCTATAGAGCTCGAAAGTAGAGTCAGTTTTAGACCTGGAAGTTACCATTTCGTATTTGGAGCTTCATACAACGTCAAAAGTTTCGCAAGCGTTCTGTCATCGCACTGATGCCAAATGGAACTTGATCGGAAAGCCGCGACCCATTTCTTATTCTCTGCGATGTGAATTCATTAGCTGCTGTTATTGCCATCGAACGACACTTTAGACATTGCTTTTACACTTTTATAGAAGTCTCTTCGGAGGCTGGCATAGACGTATTGAGCTTGGAGCTGGACATGCATTGCAAGCAGTATTGAGGATGAGTGTATGACCCCGGTGATGCTCCTGGAAAATCCTCTGAACACGTCACCCCTACAGACTATAGACTTGTCAAATCCATGTTACCTATAGCATCCCAGTTCAAATTGGGACCCTGTCTACCAAAACAATTAAATCATCATTCGCTCCTATCCATTTCAGCCGATTGCATTATTGGGATAAATCGTCAACCAGAGGGATATCACATAAAAACGCAATCTCACTATCGCAGGATTATCTTCTTTTGGCTTGATGTTGATCTTCTTTTTTTTCCCTTTTTGTTTTGTTTTTTTGCTCGGTCACACTCACACGCCGGACAAAATCGTGGATGTGCATAATGAGATTTTGGAAGGTTGATGGAGATCGGATTCTGCAGGAGCCACCGACTAATACCAGAACCTTTGCTCACGGTGTTCCGAGAACAAGGATGAGAGAACACGAACACCACCGGCATCCAGAGCAGCACGTCGCGCGAGAGTGTACCACGAGCTCAGCTTGCCGAACGGACTTGTTAGTTAATGCTCACCAGGTAATTAAGCCGAAACTTCTAATTATGAAAGTCTTTCATTAGTTCGCCGCTCACGTAGAAGCAACGTTGAATATTCGCTGCGCGGCTTACTCGTATGTCTATGGATGAGTGTATATGCCCCCATATATGGGAGGGTATGTGTTCATTATCTATACGTAGGTTAAACATCCTCGGAAAATCTAAGCAGCCGACTGGGCTCCTATACGAATCTCGCTGTCAGACTACACTAAAGTTTCCTTTTATGGTTTAAAGCGCCTTGTCCGTGTAGCCTTATGAATTTGATCTCATCTGCAGCTGAGGCACTCTGTATCCTCTCTACGTTCACTATGTCTCTCCTGGTTTCTACCAAATTTTGAAGTCATCGTGGACTTTTGTATCGCGTCGTTGGTTATACGAAATTGGCCAGAGTCGTTGAGGGAAGGATTTCAACGAATCTCCATTCCTGGGTTTCAAGATGAATAACCCCAGGAGTTATTTCTTCCAAATGGGGGTGGATCTAATTTAGCGGTTGGGCGCAAAAATACTTACGGTAAAATGGTTAGAAGAATGCTAGGTGGACTTTATGGAGCCTCAGAAATAGCAGGAAAGGAAAATACCAAAAAGTGCATCGGATATCAGGTGCTGTAATAAAACCACCAATAGTGATCTTTGAAGAGATCAGGACCCTGAAAAATATCAAGCGGAATGACGAACCACGCTTGAAAAGCCTCAAAAACATCAGGAAAGAAGACTGCCAGGAGATTCGTTAGATCCTGTATCATCTATTTCAACAGAACTATCATCATCATCTCTCAGAAACCTTGAGAAGGATCAACATCAGAAAAATCATCAGATCATTCTGATGAATATTTTTTTTACATAACAGATGCTGCATTATCTAATAATGTTTCTAGTGTTTGTATTCCCTGATGTCTTAGAGAGATGATGATGACAGTTCTCTCGAAAGCATCAGGGAAAACAGCAATAGATAGTGCAGCTTCCGTTATAAAAAAAGCCACCACCGTTATAAAAAAAAGCCACCACCTTAACAAAATTCGGTCCATCAGAAATATCAATGAGGTTAAAAAAACACCTTCATGAAGCCTCAAAAACATCAGGAATATCATCAGATCATTCATCATGTGCTTTAAGAGAGCCATCAAGATCAACCCTCGCGGACATTACCAAACACAGACACCAGGGAAATCATTACATCATGCTCCATCTGCTATAAGAGAACCATCATCATCAACTCCCAAAAAAGTGGATAAGAACACCAAGAAAACCATAAGCCCATGTTTTATCCGTCATAAGAAAACCATCATATCATCAATCCTCAAAAACACATGGAAATACCAACACCATAAAAAACACCGAATACTCTACATCACGTGATAATAAAACTTAACTGTCGCCATCAAAAGCTCTTCCAGCACAGACACCAAAGGCCCAAAACTCATATGTTATCACGGCCAATCGAACGTTTCAATTCGCCGACATGTATCAGGAGGCGAGTCAACAAGCGAAGGGTGGTCTCGACGATGTCCCCAAGACACACTTCGAGAGACATCTGGTAATCGACCCTCAACCGTGAACTTCTGGCTCTTGGCGAGGTTTGTGACGCGTTCTATACATATACGATGAGCCTCGGATCTTCAATGATGTTGTTTCACGTTAGAACTAAGGTAGCGTGTGTACCCTTTTCGCCACGGCTCCAACGTGGAACTCAGAGAGTGAGGTTTAACCAGAACCACAAAATTACACTATTTCGTCGACTCAGCGTTCGAGCACGTTCACAGTCGGGTCGCTCGCAATATAATTCGATGTCCTTCTCTTTGAGGTTCGTTAGGAGCTCAGAATTGAGCCAATACGTTCATGCTTTAACTTTGCCCTTATCTTCAAGGCAGTATGAAAAAGAGAAAACGTTAGGCGTTCAGAAGGCACCAACAGTGTCGAGAAATGTATCAGTGATAAGAATGGACTGTTGATTACCATTGATGGGCCATTGCTTCTCCGAGTGGGCTATTTTTGGTGGTATCTTCATAAATACAACTGCAACAATGGAGGTCAATAAAAAAATGAACCTGCAACAAAAAACTTCCGTCTAAGTAATGACTGAATATTAATAACGACTCAGGACCCTCAATGATCAATCAGAAGCTTTCGAAACGGCGCAAATAAAAGCTAGAGATTTGAAATTGGACTTCAAACAATTCCCATCAGCAAATCTCGGAGACTGCATTCGTGGCGCGAGCGCAAAAAAAAACGATGCGGATGAGATTCTTCAGTGAAGATTTAATTACGAGAATGCTCGAAAATCTTGGCAGACGCAGATACTCGAAACACCGTGCCATCTTGTTCGTCGATAAAAAAACGCATCAATTCTCCGATCCAAGTACAATGGTAATTCTAATTTTCAATTAAATTAACAAGAGATTGAAGAAGGACGAGGGAGAGGGCGGAGGACGAGGTAACGAAGGAAACGACAGAGACACTGCCGATACGACAAAGTAGTCGGGAAAGTGAGATTAAAAAAGAATGGCTGGGGTTAAATTAAACAGGACCACCGGGAACAAAACGATGGGAGAAAACTCGAAGCCGTCGTGGAAACGATTAGTACACAATTGTCTGGAATTCACGGAATTTCTTTTGTTTCGTACACGACGAGTTGCACACCCCCCCCCCCCCCCTCCCCCCGCTGCCGTCCCGCGGGAATTATACGACGATGAAATTATCACGAATTCCGGAATGAAATTCGCATTTGGGAATAAAACTATTTTGCCAAGAGCTTGACCCTCATTCTTCCGCTTGCACATCTATGCATAACAATGGTTCGCGAAGTTTTGTCCGCCAATGTGGAATTTGGACCTCCAGGAGACGGGAAAATAATTGTCGAAACGTGATATATTGAATAATATTTATTGCTCGTGAAAATTGGTAAGGGATTTTGGAAGGTCTTACACCTAGTTGGGATTTTTGAAAATATCGATTTATGGTTGTCGAAAGATTTTCAAACTATAACATCGCGAAAAAATGCTCTGAAAATTTAAAGTTGGTCCGTTCGAAAGTGAGGGAGTCATGGGCGTTTATGAGTAGGTTCCGCGAACCGGCGAATTTTAAGGGGGTATGTTGTAAAAGTCAAGACATCACTTTTTTCAAAGTCAACATACTTTTGACAGTATATCATTTTATAAATGTTGCTTAAAATTTTCAAGCTGTTTGGATCAAAATTGACATACTTATACGCTGTTATGCTGACGCCCGTTGGAAGACTCCGAGTGTCGTTCGAAACTTTAAACGCTTTTTTTCGAAAGTACGTTTTCGAAATCGGCGAGCAAAATATCTCAAAAACGACTGCGTCTATCTTTCTGGGATTTTTAGGGCTCTTTCTGGATGGAAAAATATAGTGTTTGAACCAAGGATTTTTTTTCCGATGTATACATTCGACTTGATGAACGAAAAATGTTAATTTTTTTCGCGCAAATCAAGACTCACTTTGAACATGCGCCATTTTTATTTTATTTGATATTTCGGACATTCCTTCGATTAATCATAGGATGAACTAATATACTAACGAAATCTGTTAAATGTTTTTAATAGTAGATAAACTGGGTCAAACGGGCATTCAAAAGTGACAATCGATTATAATTAAACATTGTTACACAACAAAGTAACAGACTGTTTTTCAGATAATACTTTTTCAAATACCTAATTGTTGCAGAAATATATCATAACGATTATGTAAAAAAAAATCACAAAAATGTGCTGTTCTCGACTAACTAGGCATAACCCGTTAAAAGCGTATTTCTTAAATTTTTTTTCAAAATCGGTCACCACGAAAACTAAAAAATTTTTTTTCAATGCCTATTTTTTTTATCAACAAAAATAGAATATTCTTTTCACCGGCAATCGATATCTTCACTTTGAACAGCGGGCATTTTTCCAAAAACCAATATTTCATTAAATCCTTCGTCCAAGCAACTGGATAACTTCATGCGAAAACTAAATGCGTTTCATTGTTTTATTTCGGATGTTTTGTTTCCGAGCAGCAGTGGCCACCACTGCATCTACCACATTTATAAATATTCTCCAATAAACACGAAAATTGTAAAAGATCCTCAAAACCATACAATTTACTCTAATCATGATTGAAAACCTGCACTGGTATCCCCACAAAAAAATCACGAAAAATGCCTCTTTTTTCCCGCCACGAGCTAGGTGTAACTCGTTAAGGGAAAGAACGTGCTTGATCGGTAACAAAAAATAAAATCTACCGTTTGTCGTTTCCGAGCTTTTTTGGGTGCCGGTGCCAAATGCAACCATGACACCCCGAAAGAATATCGTTAAAAAAACAGATAAACAGCAGGAGGAATATTAATTTGATTGATAACGAGGTGGAAAGCGCAAGACGGAGCGAAAATTTGCAGGATCATCAGTCAGTGTTCCGCGTACGAGGAACATCCGTCACGAAAAGTTGGCCATTTTTGCTAAGTACTCTTGGAATATCTCTCTCTCCCTCCCCCCTCTCTCTCACCCTCCTCCTCCTCTCGAGTGGACGGTACAGAATAAACTTCTCAGGGTAAATGCTGTGTGGTACTTGCCGCTTATACGAGTGCCCAGTTGCACACGAGTTGGCAAGAAGTTGAAGGGCCTCTCCGAAGTATTCGCAACGTAAACGATGAACAAACGCCTTGCCATTCGTCACGAAACCCACGTCATAAACTTTGTCTGGGATCAGGGAAGAAGGAGAAACAGGAAAAAGGAATTAAGTAGAAAGGGACAAGAGACAGCCAGAGAGAGAGAGGGGGAGGAGAGAGAGAGAGAGAGAGAGAGAGAGGGGGGGGGGGAGGGAGATGCCGAATCGGCGCTCGCACATTTTCCACGCGCACGAGTCTTCACCGAGACAGCAACCCGGCGGTAAACCAATAAATTACCGTTTCTACAGTCATATAAATTATGCACCGAGGCAGTAACTCGCGCAATGCACACCCGTGACTAAGTTTCAAATAAAGGATACGACTGGCACGGTTATTTATAAGTGACATTTATCATTCCTCGGTAGGTTTATAGGCTTCGACTGCGGGAACGAATCAATTCAAGAGGGCAGAGAATAAGATACGAAACGAGACACGAATGAAGGCCAATGAGAAGGATTGATATTTCTCTCGCTTTTAATCCAAAGCCGTACGTTTTCACCCAACAGGGCCCGAATAATCCTCGCGCCATTGTTATTTCTCCATTTGCCCTCGCCGTTTCCATGATTCTCAATCTAACGAGTCTTCGTCTAACGAGAAACTTGTTTTTCTCCGATTGCGGTCAATATCTCCAGTGCTAAAGGTTACAATTTTTTGCTCGTTTGGGTTTACTTGGGCGATCGAAGATGTTGAGCTTCTTTCAGAATGAGGCTACTTCGTGTCGAAGGCTTGCATAGTTTGACAGGTGCTTTTTAGGGTTTTTTGGGTAAATATTTAGAAGGGCCCCAGCTAGAAAAGGGGTTTGGAAATTTTGTACCGAGTCGATGTATTTCAGGGCACTTTGTTTATAATATTTAAGTCGGGAGAAGATAATTCCAACCCTTATTTCAACCCCCAAACGCTTTTTTTACTTTTTGAAAGGTATGGAGGAAACGGGTTTGGTAACATCAAGTGGGTCAAATTACATGGGTTAGGGTTTGTTTGGGTAAAAGTCAAATTAGAGTAAGCATACAAAATACGTATTTCAAAAATCGAATATTTTCCGGAAATATATTTTTTTTCTTAATGAACCCCCCTCCCCATTATAAAAAACATACTGTCATACTGCAGAATAGCCCCGAACACGTGAAAGTTTTTTTGGAGCCGATTAGGGCCGGAGCCCCAATTGTAAATATTTACCGTTTCTTGAAAAGATTTTCTTGAAAAGTGAGATCAAGTTAGCTAAACCCTCGTTTCAAATCACGAATCAAAGAATTTCGCGAGTTTGATTCTACGTCGAACTCATCGGGGCAGATCCTAAACTCCCTTTTATGGAAATAGGAAAAACCTGCGATATTAGTAGGTTACGCTTTTTGTTACGGACGTCCAAACAGACCCATACAAACTCGGAAGAATCTACGATGATAGTATATTACAATTTTTTTTTCCAATCTACACCCAAACAAAGCCAAGTAAACCTGGAAGGTATACGACAGGAGTCGATACATTTCTTTTCACTGATCACTCGAGCAATGTAAAAGAAGATCGAAAGAACCTATGATGATGGTAGAATAGATAGATGGTAGTTTTTGTTCAGAATTGCAAAAAGAAATTACCACCACCGGTGATCATTTCTGTTAATATTTAACATAATTATTCGTATCATTACGTATAATCAACTGATTATAATAATTAATTATAATCAATAAATATAATTATTTATTATAATTAATAAATATAAGCATAATATAATAATAAATATAACAATTAATAAGATTTTGTTCGAAACCCATATATGTGATAAAGCATTAAAAACTATTAGCAAAACTATTAGAATTTGCAGTTTCACCCACAAGCGGTCTACCGATCTGAATGGAACAAAAACCAACATTTAATGAAGAGGTGACACGCCTTTCTTTGCGGGGTGGTTCCCCTCCTTGAAAGCATTTTTCCACTGATAAAAAAAATCGTGTCTAATAGTTTTCAATGCTCTATCACATATGTCAGTTTCGATAAAATGGAAGACACTTAAGGGGGGAGTCTGGTCCAGCCGATCCAAAAAATCGACGTTTTTGTTTGCATAAAAATCTTCCTATACATGTGGACATTTCCAAAGTCATAGCATCAAATTCGACCTTGAAATATAGTAAGGTCCGGCGCGCCAATATGTATGACAGTGCACGCATGAAGCGGCAAGCACGGTTTCGAAAGCTCAGAGAAGGATCGATCTGCACGAAAAATGCAGATACTTCAGAAAAACAGCAGTCCTTCGAGGAGTCTAAAGGCCTACTATATGGTCCAGGAATCACAGATTAGCGTTAAACAGCCGTAAGTATTAAAAACCTATGCTTTTTACAAGCGAAAACTTCGAGGCATACACTTAATAAATACACTTTCGAAATACATTAAATTTTAATTTAATTTAGGTCACTATTTAGACGAAAATGGTAGTTAAAAAAAGTCTTAATAAAAAAGTTGTAGGTCTGCGCTATTGATGAAATCTCACGATGGATCATCCAAAACAAAAAAATCAAACGGTTTTAGATTCAGTATGTTAATGGCTATAGCGCATATTATACGATTTTTGATATATGCAAAAATAACAACATGGCGGATATTTTTCGAAAAAAAAAAAAAAACAAAAAAACGTGTTTTTTCGCAGTTTTTGGCAAAAAAATAGTAAATATCAAAATTTAAAATAATTCTCGATATGCGCTATAACTATAGTTGTAAAGAATATGTGATTCAAATTTCATAAGGATAGGTTCAGTAGTTTCGAAGATTTTACCAACAACCGTCGAAATACGGTATTCCGAGAAAAACGTGTTTAAAATTTTTAACGAGCATATGAACGTGCTCAGGTAGTAAAGTAAAGGTTACACAAAAATACAGTTAGACTCCACCGATCTTCATAAAATTTTAGTATGATACTTTTGGATATGTATGCTTTCGAAAAATGTAATAAAAAAGAATCGATTTTTTGAAAATTGATTTTTTTCAGTTGGCTGGAATCGTAGCTCATCAAATTTTCATCCGATTCACTTGATTCAAAGTTTAAATTAAAGAAAATTAAATTTATATGCGGATGAACCTCGACTTATGAAAAATTATCATTATACGACAAAGTTATTGCAAAATTAAGGCCGATTTTTTCGTCAATTTTCGTTTTATGTCCGCTATTTTTGCAATCAACAATTTTTTTGCAAACTATGGTTTATTCTATATTCATACTATAAGGGAATTTCTTTGAATTTCATGTTTCAGATCATTTCCAAGGACTCCAGGATTTCAGCCGATTTGGTCGGAACCTCCGCTTGCTGCCGTTATATATGTATATATAGATATTCAAATCAAATTTTCGATGGTGTTTTTCCTTGTTCAAATGGACCTTTACATGTAACAAAAGTTTCGTGAACGAAGATAAATGTTATCTTTGTAGAAAAAACGCATTGAAAAAAAAAACCTCGGCTGGACCAGATTAAGTGATTGGTCATCTAAAGTGATGTTCCTTGTAAGCAAATTAGCAAGGCCGTGAAAAAATATTATAGTAGAGAAATTTAAACTGCTCGAGATTTTTCAAGCCTCAGAACAAAAAGAAGAGGTTATTAGCGTTGCAAATTCAGTTAATTCATCTAAGTTAAAACATCCGTTCTGGAACGTGACCAGAATCTTTCGTTGATAACTTTCCAATCCAATCAATTTCGTTTTTCAATCCTCGACTTGCACGATTGTCAATCCACAACTGGCGTTACGGTAAAAAAAATTAAATGTATGGCATTAAAAAGAGTAACGATAAAAGCGTAGTCTTCAATTGCATTGTCACTATTACATTCGCGAAAAATTGCAGAGCGCTGCTACTCGAGTTTATTCGAGGGCATCGCGGTAATGGCGCGTATAGCCCAAGGAGGGAAGCAGACGGCGACGGAAAAATCGCGCTCGACCACAATTACGCTCCTGTCCTCTTGCGTATTCCTCGCCGGATCCAGTGCGAACGGTATCCGCGATCGTGCAGCGAGCAGATTATAATTTGCTCGCGTAACGAAACGCGGTGCCGAGACCTCGTACGCCCACCTTGTGAGAGAGGCAATATCTGTGGTTGCCGGTGTGCGGGCGTGTTGTTCGGAAGATGGGTAATCGCGGAAGTGAGCCGAGGGAATATGACGGACAGGAAAAAGTCGGAAATTGTTAATTGACGGGTGACCAATGAAATTTTTAGATTAAGGGTCTTCTCACTTTAGAGGCTAAATAAAGGCTATTTTCATGAATTCTTTTGATAGGTTTATATTATAGATATTGACATAAATTCGTTACACTTAAGGGCTATACCAGTGTAACACTTTCAAAAAAATCGATTTTTTTGCCTTTTTCGACCGTTTATACTTTCAAGAATATCCTGTAAAAATGTCAAGGCCGTATCTCTATCATTTTATCTTGCAAAAATCAATAGTTAAATATTTAAACGCGTTTTTCTCGAAATGAGATTTTTCAAATTTGCGGAAATTGTAACTCAAAGAGCAATTATCCGATTGACTTGAATTTTCAACTGAGTACTCTTGAATATATTTACTCTACAATGACGTAGGATATTTTTGATTGTATAAAAATTGACGATTTGGCATTGAAAAAAAACGACCATTTTATAGGCAAGAAAACAGACTTTTTTCATAACTACGCCATTTTGTTAGATTTTGATATTTTTCAAAAATCCTACGTCATTGTGCAGGAAATACTTTCCAGATTGACGACATTCTTTCCTTTTTCGGTTTCAGCCACTCAATCGGCCGGAATCATGTCAGCAGTGGAGGAACTTTTTTTGGCGCCTCCGAAGGCAGCGCACAAGTCGCTTGGATCTCAATATTTTTCTATGAAAAATTTATGTAATATAGGTCATACATAGCCAAATATATTCTTAATTTTCCGAAACACTTAATTGAGTACTCTTGTTCCAAAAAAATCCCGAAAATTATCGAAATTTTAAGCGTTCACACTGGTATAGCCCCTTAATAAATACACTTTCGAAATACATTTAAAAAAAAATATTCGCTTCAGTCACTATTTACAGACGAAAATGGTAGTTAAAAAATGTCCTAAAAAAATTGTAGCTCTGCGCTGTTGGTGAAATCTCGGAGATGGATCATCCGAAACAAAAAATCAAACGGTTTTAGATTCATTATGTTAATGGCTATAGCGCATATCATACGATTTTTTATATATGCAAAAATAACCTAATGGCCGACATTTTCCGAAAAAAAAAACAAGAAAAAACGTGTTTTTTCAGTTTTTAACAAAAAATAGTAAATATCAAAATTTCAAAAGTCCTTGATGTGCGCTATAGCTATAGTTGTAAAGAATATGTGATTAAAATGTCATAAGGATTGGTTTAGTAGTTTCGAAGATTTTATCAACAAGCCGTCGAAAAACGTTGTTTCGAGAAAAACGCGTTCAAAGTTTGTTTGG
This sequence comes from Ophion slaviceki, assembly GCA_944452715.1. NCBI lineage: Eukaryota > Metazoa > Arthropoda > Insecta > Hymenoptera > Ichneumonidae > Ophion > Ophion slaviceki. The sequence continues at coordinate 6,151,801 of OX101786.1, read as the reverse complement.
TTACATAAATATATACATTTTTTTAATATATTTAATATGATTGATTTTCCCTGCCCAAGTCATTTTTTCAGAAAGGAGGCGTAATATTAAGAAGAAAAGCGAGGAGATGTTCTTTTTCATATTTTTATTTCCGCATTTTTATTATTGTACCAAATATTTTTTGGCAGCTGATAGCGGGTCTACAGAGAAGCATCTCATTCTTAAAAAAAACATGATTTTCCATTTTCGGTGGAACAAAATATACGTGACGGACAAACGCTCAAAAAGGGACAATCAGTTTAAAAAAATTGAAAAGGCAGTTCTCGTGACTTTTTTTGTATTCGAAAGTACCTGTATAATTTTTTAAACAGCAAGCATATAGGTGTCAATTTATGACAGAAAAATGTAAAAACAGTAAACAAAAATTCAAGTCACAGTTTTTGTGATTTTTGTTTTAAACTAAAAAAAATGGTTTTCACGACCACAATTTGTAAAAAAAAGTTGTAATAATAAATATAAAGTATAATAAAATATAAGATATAATAAAAATAAAGAAATAAAAAACGAAGAAAAAATTCTAGTCATTTAAAAAATACTTCTATCATTTTAGGTACAACATGCATATAGGTCTCAATTTATTACGAATACATGTAAAAAGAGTAAAAAGAAATACTAACTGCAGTTGTAGTGACTTTAAAGAAATTAAAAACTACTAAAGTACTGTAAAGTAAAAGAGACCTACTATATACTGTCTATAAAAGACAGTTTTTGTGAGCGTTTTTTGAGAGGTTTCATGGGTTTTGAAAATGAACAAATTTTTTAATTTTATCTAATAGTACAACAGGTCAACAATATCTTCCCAAAGAGGCTGGAATCGACGATTACATCTAAGTTTGAAAAAAAACTCCGTTTTATTCCCACTTCAAACTTTAATAGCTTTTTTCTCAAAATTGCATTTTAGAAGTGGGTGGACACGATTTCTCAAAAACTACTGCACCGATCTTGTTGAAATTTTACACACTTCTTCTGGATAGTATTGACGAGACATAGAATGAAGGATTTTGGTCTAGATTTTACCGAAAATCGTAGTGTTTTGCATAGAACTCTACAAAAAATTTAAATTTCAACTTTTTTTAAACCCTTCGTTCAATGACAAGTGAAATATTTTCACCTACTAACAGAAAATATTCGGTTTTTTTTTCAGATAAAGCTATCACGAGTTATCCTGACCACCACGAGGATACTTTTTTCTAAGGGATCTCCGCAAACCAGTTCTCAACGGCTGAATTTACAACATTTTTGGAAGAAAATGTTATAATATATTGTTCAAATGTTGTACTTTTATATGCTTAAAGTTTAAATAAATAATTCTTTTATGATATTTTTAAAATAAAGGAAAACGTGTTTTTTGCCCTTCAAACTCTATGCAACCCCTTAAATAAAAAAGTACTTGTATCGTGTAAAACATGTAAAAACGAATAAATCGAATAAAACGTTTCAGTCAGTACGAATGAGTACTTTTTTTTCAGAGCATAGGTAGACTACATTTTTCGGACATGTGGTTGAGAATCCCCCCCCCTCGGCCCGGCACACCGATTGCAATTGTCCTGCCACACTGTGGGCCCCCTCACAGGACTGTTCTTTTTTCGTAAAGCAAAAGACACATCAACATATAGTCAATTTTTATCAACTGTATTTCCGTTTTACACACAAAATTAAAAAAATGTTCCTGCTAAAAGCAATGTGAGGCAAAACAATCGATTAAAAATAAAATCAACAAAAACGCCAACGACGTAAGCTTCAATCTCATATACAGTGCCAATTCAGTTAGGCTGTTGTCGCATCCAGCCCTGACCGAACGTACGACCAGGCTCGAAAAAAACGAGAAGCAGTACTTATTTTTCGTTTCGGAAGAAAGCCCAGACTGTTGGACAAGCACAGCCCAGAACGTAGAGTTTTCCCGCTGCAATAATACGACGACCAAACGGTAGCGGGTCAGCCAGCAGCCAGTGAAGTGACTGCGAGGTCACGAATGGACTGTAAATCACTTAGGGATTGAAAGGGCACTGCCTCATCCACTCGCTGGAGCGAGAGCCCGTGGTGCACACTGCTGTTCGGAAAATGGTAAGAGCAATGGCAAAGAAAACACCGGAAAGGTGGAAAGCATCGACAAAGATCGATCACGGTGAGAGCAAAACAAGCGAGCCAAGGCACTAAATTACTTTCGAATTCTGTCTGCGAAATGGCACTCCATTGGGACCCTAATCGCCACGTATTTTTCGCTGCGGTTCAGTCTGCGCCGCTCGCGAACACTTTTTCGCGAGGGAAAAGGATTTTCGCATCTTTTTGACATCAAATTGGAGACTAAAGTTTTCAACGTGAGAAGAATTGTGGACATTTTTTTTCGGGTCTTTTTGGCAACGAGAGTGAGGGGTTGTCCAGATTTGGAAAATGTCGAACAACGACAAGTACCAGAAGAGCTTGTTGACAGAATGATCAACGCAGAATGGTCATTTGGGAAAAGCATCATCACTCTGGACTCTCCAGACTACGAGTCTAGAGCCCGGAGAAAGGTGAATTTCGACAATTTTTTATGGACACCCAGTTGATAGAATGAAAATTCCGTTCAGTGAGTTATCAAGGATAACTCAAAAACAATCGATTTTTCGGGTATAGTTCAAATGTACGGAATGTAAAGAATAAGTTTTTCTATATTTTCGTTTCTATGGACCACCCTTGAATTTTTATTTTCCAACCCCTCTCGGGGGTTGAAAATTCAAAATTAAATTCTGGGAAAACTATTGACCGCACGAATTCGCCGCCGTCGAAGAATTTGTAGCTTGAACCCTCAGCTACATTTTTGTCCACAGCGCCAAACTCGTATCTCTTTATTTTCGGTCAATAGTTTTCCCAGAATTACATTTTGAATTTTCAACCCCTGAGAGAGGTTCGAAAAGGCAAAATTCAAGGGTGGTCCATAGAAACGAAAATATAGAGAAAATTATTCTCTACGTTTCGTACATTTAAACCATCCCCGAAAAATCGATTGTTTTTCAGTTATTTAAAAAACAATTTTTTTTATACATCAACAATTCTTTTGGGGGTGCAGGCATTATTGGAGAGGGATGATCAAATACTCGATCGATGCGGCTTTTCAAGGGCTACAACGTTTTCATTTGAACAAAAATTGTATGAATTTTTCCTAAAGAGTTATCGAATAAAAACGGATTTTAAAAAATTTCACCCCACTTTTTCACCCCCAAAATAAACTTCCACGACTTCGACGCAGTGGACAAAAATAAGGCCCGGATGTTTCTGAACATTTTGTCTCCCGGCGCCGACCTCGTGCGAGTTGTAGTTTGGCATTAGTCCACCCCATCCCCTTAAAAAACCCTACACCCCCGATTTTTCGGCAAACTTGGATTTTACACCCGCGGCCTTCAAAATCACCTGTCAAAAAACTAGCCTTTATGTATTTTTTTCCGATTCCAATATACAGCACGACTGTACTAAAAGATACTTGTAGATATGTAGAACGAATGTCTCCAAGCGGAATTTTCATTGTATCAACTGGGTATCCATAAAACATTGTTGAAATCCACTTTGTTTCGGTCTCTAGACTGGAAGTCTCCCGTGAACATCATAAATTGCACCGCAGACATTTTTCCTCTCCTCCAAAGCCTTCGTAAATACACTCGAGATGTGACAAAAATGGGGGTATTTCCAGATGTCCCCACGGTCCGGTCACTTTCCCGAAGATGGTCGCGTCGTTTTCCCTAGCAACATCCTGTCGGCGAGCAGCGCGTAAAGCAACGAAAAAAAGACGAGTAAGAAACGGCGGCAACGTTCGATTCTTCCGTCGCTTCCATTTTTTACGTCTGGTGCCCACCGTCCTTTCTCTTTCCCTTGGCAAGTCGGCTAGCGCTGCATAGCAGGCTGCGCGGATCATACGAAGTAACAGAGCTATCTTGGAGACCGCGAAGAGGATCGTCGTTGGCTTTGGTGCGGGGTTCCCATCGGACGGATGTTCCCGCGGACACTTCCAGCCGAGGCTCTCCATGGCCCCTGGCCGCTTCCAATGAAGGAGCCGTAAAAAGTTCCCACTGCTACGTCACCAGCGGGCCGTTTGGCGGTGCGGGGAACCGACGGTGTCTACGGGAAGTGGGACACGGAGGAGAAGTGAGAAGGACGGAGGATGAGCAGAAAAAGAGGAGCCAGGTGGTGAAGGTGAATTGGCGAACTCGATCGCGGTGTCCCCAACGCATTTGTGTCCCAAGTCGGCCAACTGCTGCACGAGAGAACTCACCGTCGTTCTTCAGCCGAGGGGCATCCGCGGCAAACTCACTGAGACGAGGCGAGATCCTGCGGAAGGAACTTCCGGTCCGCGGGACTCAGCCGTGCCTTCTACAAGAGTAGCTAATCAGAAGCGTGGCCACCTCTGTCATCTTCTTTTTCATTCACTCCCAATGAAGGGATTGGCGGTGTTCTTCTTCTTTGCCGCTTTCGTGTTTTGCACGAGGACATGCTTCCGTTCAACGCGCTACTTTTTTTTCCGTTCACCTCGATGGAATCAGGAGAAAATAAGTCAAAGGCCGAGTGCAGCATGCCTTGGGAGCCTATCGTTTTTCCTGCTATTAAGGCCCAAACTCCTAGACTGTCATCAGCAAGCCAAGTTTAGTTTCGAAAGCCACCGATTCTGAAGCTCGTAAATGATTTGATTCGCCTGAAAAAGCTCTTTTCCGTTTACGATCATGTGTCGTCATTGCCGTCTGTGCGTTTTGCAGGAGCTACGATTCGATAGATTGTCAAGATCTTACGATATCAACGACTAATCGGACCACGTGAACTTGCCAGGCTTCGCATGGCCGTTTGATTTTTACGGTGGAGCGAATGAGTGCCCTCGGTTGTGGGATTGCATGGACTAGCGTCCAGGTCTTCATTTCACCGTGGTGGATGGAGCTGTAGGATTCATTGCATTAGGGCTGGCAGGCTATACCAGTGTGAAACTTAAAAAATATCAATTTTTTTTTACTTTTTCGACAGTTTATACTTCCAAAAATATGACTACCATTTATATAATTTATATCAATACTATTTTATCTTGCAAAAATTTTCAGCGTTCACACTGGTATAGCCCCTTAAATGGTGAATCAACTTCCAACGCAGGCCGTGTCCACGCGACCATTCAACGTTAATCGCTCGTATAGCAAAACCATGTCTGGTCATCGATGATCAAATCAATCAGAATGGCACTCACTTGATGTAGATTAGGAAAAGCGGATATGGAAAGCTGTCAAACGTCACTCACCTGTAACAAAAGAAACGACATTGATCATTGTATGAGAAACAGTTCCAGGGATCATGCTGTATTTACAGTTACCACCAAAGATCGTAAATACCGACTGAAAACCATCAAAGCTAACAAATCCCCAACAGATTCGTTCCATCATCAGTAAGATTGACACTTCCCACCCATTGTCAGGTACAGTCATCCGCCAGTACCTGTTTGATTCATCCGATGCATCAAACAGCATTCATCCTCATCAACATTTCCCACATCGCCGACAATTATCCCATTAACGAAAGGCTCGCTGCATTCGCCGAGAGCCAAGTATTCTCCACCGTGCTCGATGTCCGATTGTCCCTGCAGCGTACAATCGAAAAGCTCATAAATAGCATGCGCTGTATGTGCATGGTATATTCTGTCAATTACGAAGATCAAGGATCGTCCCGATATGGCGAGGCGATCTTCGAAATGGCAACAAATAGCCGGACGGTCTCGAAATAGCGGCGAATAAATGAACTTTCGAGGCACTTAGGTACTTCATGAGGCATCCGAGCGATGGAAGACCGCGATCTGATCGACGATCCGCGTGTGCTCGGCCACAAAGTCCCGCACGCCAAGTTTGTGCCCTTCGCACGTGCGCAGCTTGCGCGGGCTCCAGTACCCCGAGCTACATTCTGCGAGCTGCACACACGTACACCGCGTACACCAACTGCCCTATGTAGGTGTGCACGTACTTCAAAAGAAGGCCAGCCTTGGTGGAGTGAGGGGAGAGCGATCGTGACGTAGCTGATTAGCACCGTCTCGTTCTCTCAAGCTCTTATACCGTTCGAAACGATCGAACGATTCGTTACGATAAGCGCGGGTCTTATGCTAGCTTCGTATATATACACCGAGGCTAATAGATTAGCGAGGTCCGCGAGGAGAGCCGAGCTACTGCCGGAGACGCAGGGCACCACTCATCAGCGATCGTGATGATGGTAAAACGGACAGTGTGTCTGTTTGTGTGTGCGTGCGTGTGTGTTTGTCGAAGCGACGAGATGGTTGCTGCGCGCGACTGTGATACCGCGTCCAACTCGAATGGCAAAAGCAATGGGAGGGGTGACCGGTGAACAATGATCCTTGGACCTATGTATGCGGCGGTCGCGCCAACGCTATCCACGAACAAACAACATGGGAGCTCATTACGAAGCCTTCGCGTGAGAGTGCAACTCCGCGTGCACTTATGCACGCTGATTGCATTATAACATTACACAGAGAAAGGATGGGGGGAGCTCGTGCTCCCAGCTTGAGCTTATGAATCGTGGCTACGTTTTGATGGTTTGATTGCACTCGGAGCTTCTACCCTCCGGGTATATCGATCCCCTTAGCGATCTTCGATATCGTATGTGTACTCGGATAATTGACTGAACGGTCATTAATTTATGGGTTCCTATTATTAGTCCAGCATCACCGAATGCTGGAATGTTCCAGCCTCCAATGAGGATCGCGAGGGACAGTACGGGTGGTTTTTCGTCGGCGATCGGTGGAAGTAGCTATCAGCACTGGGAAAAGAGCGTTTCGGAGGTGCCACGTGGTCGAGAAGCATGTTGGCTTGATGGTGTCGTTTTTTGGAAATTGCTTTCAGGTGTCTTCAATGGGATGAGTGCAAGGCGGAGATGCAAGTTTCTCGAGTGACCTTGGGGGACAACGAGACGACCGAGAAGTGAGAATTCTGGGTCCAGGACGCTATTGGTGATGTTCATTATCGGAGGTATGCGAATACGTGACTGGGTGGTGATGAGGGTGAGATTCCGATGGAGGAAGGGATAGGCACGTCGGATGGCATATAGACACAATATATAGTTGAGAACGGCAGACGTGCCTGGGCCAATACTTGGATGGGTGAGCGCTTGAGCGCTTGCTGGATTGCTTACCGAGCGGAAGGCGGTGTTACTATTCGTTTTTTTGAAGAGACGAAGAATGTTCCAAAACGTCCAAAAGAACAGGTCAAGAAGTGAAATGAGTAGGTATACCTACGTGGAATAAGCATTTTGTTTTCAGACTCCTTCAGGGTGACTGTACATACAAGAGCAGTCGAAGAGATAGTTATCTCAAAATCGCCGAAGAGGATTAACTGTCATCCCTTAATGAGGATTGTTTCGGTTGGTCGAAAACCCTGAACATTTATTTTTAAATCTCTTATAGGCCAGTGGAGCGTAAATGTGCAACATATTATGGAAAATAAACAATTCTCTTGTGTTGCAACATAGCAAACTTGAGACCCATGTGCAAGGAGCTTCATCTGATCGAACTGAAGAGGGTTGGCTCGAGCCACAGTACAGGTACGTATGATAAAATAAAACCTCAGCCATTAAGATTGTTACGGGGTTAAGTCAACATGTTACCATCGAGCTGAATTTTTTTCTGTACCTTTCTAACCTCTTTGATGATCATCCTGTGCAGTTTGAATACGATCCACAGTACCGTTTTTTGGAGAAAAAAATCGGCAACTCGATTTGTTTCGTGAGCTGATTACATTACGCTTATGGAAAACTCCCGATCATTTTTCAGTACATTATTAATATCTGCTAAGTGAATGTTACCACGGAGCTGAAAGAATAGGTACGGTTCAACTAATATCGGACCCTTGGTACCGTGAAAATGAGGATTCACAGTACCGTTATAAAATGATTCATGTTTTTGATAGCGAATTTGTGCGAAAATCAAACACACAAAATATTAGACTGTGCAATCATGGTAACGTCGTAGACGGCACAAATGCTGCCTATTTTATCGATATTCGGTAATTGTGCTCGGGAACCTCAAACTACTCGGTCAGGATCATTAACAACAAATATTATTGGTACTTATTCTCTCAATTAGTAATAATTACTTAATATTAATTTGATAACTGTGTTCAGAAATTATACATTTCTAGGCAAAGACAAAATAACGCGGATTTTTTTCATACATATTTTTTTTTTTAGAATATCGGAAAATTATTAAAGTTTTTTATTTCTTCGAGATTATAGGCAGCTTTAGTACACACTTTTTCTTCCCAGCGGAATTTTTTTACTCAGACAGATATTCATTTTTTACAGCTCCTTGGACCGATATTGAGGTTACGAACTTCTGCCAACCTGGGCATTATGATACACCACGATTTACGACGTTGTCAATTCGTATCGCGTTAATTGAGCGAGAAAAAGTTATAGAAAATAATGATACAAAGTAATGAAAACACTTATAATGTAATCCCCGAATGTTCAAAAATGCATAACTTTACAAATAGATGTAGAAAAATAGTTCGAAAACGTACGTTTGATATGACGATTATTTGAAAGCTAATAGTTGATCCCCTCGTACTTCACTCCCGAAGGCAAAACCCCATAACAACTTTAACGAAAAATTCTGCGTCAAAAAATAAAATAAAACCTCATGATAAAAATAAAATAAACGCTAGCGCCTACTTAGCCATTGACGAAAATGTTTCGCTCTGAAATAAATCAAAACCTCATAATAAAAATGAAATGCATGGAAAATAAAATGAAACCCTACCCTTATCAAGCCCTCAATGAAAACCTCCACACCCTAGGACAAAATAAAATAAAATAAAATAAAATAAAACCTTAGCCCTTACTAAATGAAAAATTTAGGAATGGGTAAAATTAAAGACCCTTTCTGAAAAGAACCCAAAGCCATTCGACTAATGAATTTTTTCATTCAAGCGATTAATACTCGAAATTTCCTCGGTTCAGATTTTTTTCTCTTTTCTTCGTCGAGATACAAATAACCCGAGGGTAATAAAAATGGTTGCGACGAAAAGTAGAGGATGACGAAGGCGACAATATTCGCTCCGCAAAGGAATACAGCCTGTACAAATCGACGGCGGGGCAGTCTCGTTCCGAAAGAACCTCATTTTTCCATTCACAAGCGCGTCCGACGGTGGAAGAAGCGCGCGAAGAAGAAGAATAACGTGTCGAGTTCGTCGTCGTCGCCCCGGCGCTTTTTTTTTCATCCCTCATTTTCAACGACGAAAGGCAATTTCAACTCGACCACGATGATGTCATTCCTCCGTACCTTCGCGTGTAAACGACGAGCGTCGAAATATACATATACACACATATATACACATCATAATAACGTGAGGGAGAGATAATAATTAAGAAATAATTATGAATGGTCCGCGAGAGCGGCGTGAGAAATTTATAATTCGTCGGTAGAATTACGCGGTCGGGACGAGCTAGCGCCACGGAGTTATTCGGCCCTCTCGCCGAGGCGTGTCAAGCCTTCGACGCGGATGAAAGAAAAATGCCAAAAAAGCAACATAAAAAACACCAAAAATAAAAATGAGATAAAAAATGAGAATAATTCACAGTAAAACGTGAATGGCTCTGCGCCACGCCACTAACCCCGTTCATGTTTGGTACTTTATCATCCGTGTGTATCCTGTAAAAAAAAGGAGCAAGGTGTGCTCGGGAGAACTTTACGAGACGACGGGATGTGCATCTGGCCCATAACAGTTGGAAGATTCGTGTTCGTGTGTGCATATTTGCCGATGCGTTTGTGTCCGTCTGCGCATGTGTGTGCACAAGCCAGGCGCACACGACTCAACGATATGGAATAACAATCAGAAGGCTATAATTCTCAAGTATTCCATTTCCTGGAATTCCTGGAGAGGTGGATAATATAATATCATATCATTAAAGTTTCAACGTCAACCCCAGATGTGCTGGGGAGAGGATCTTCGTATCGTCCACGCTCGACGACGACAACGACCCGACTCTCTCTCTCTCTCTCTCTCTCTCTCTCTCTCTCTCTCTCTCTCACTCTCTCTCTCCCTCTCTCCTCTTCTCTCTCCGCACCATCAAAAGCAATCACGTGTATGCATGTGTATTTTACAAATATCAGATATTTTCTACTTTTGCGAACTTTATTCGTCATGGCTAGGTGATGGCGTAATGTGTGTATTGGTGTTACGTGTACCCCGCCCCTCTCTCTCTTGCTTTTTCCATCCTCCTCGACAACCCCCGTGTCGCTACTCCACTCGCCTGTCGAACGTGGCCACCGCACGAGTATACAAGTGAAGCTGGAATTGCTGCGCGGATATGACGAGAGAAGCGAGCGAAGAACGATCGGACATATTCACAGCTAAGTATGAGTAAATAGCTAAGTGAAACGCGCCGCACTATAATACGGTAATAAACTTGGTGAGTGAATGGAAAAACATGGAGAAGTTGGAGGGTGAGGTGGGTATATATGGGTACGGCGACCTCTCCGCGAAATATTACACAGGAAGAGTATCTCGCCCTATCCCTTCCTCGCATTCGACCTTTCATGCAGAGAAAATTACGTATTATATATATGTGCGTATATAAGCGGTGTCTCAAAATGACCTGACATTTCGATTTATCAATAAAACGTATTATTTATTTGAAAAGTACGAATATTTTAATTTTAATATAAGGTACAAAAATTGAGGTTATGTGTGGAACACAATATCCGGCAAATGGCATACACGGCATGGACTTGGAAGACATTCTTCAAACAACATGGAGCAACACCCTGTATATATATATATATATGTATCTATGTATGCATGTATGTATATTAGGGTGGTTCAAAAAAAAATAATAATTTTTTTGTTCGCGGTACTCAACGGAAAATGTTACCACGTTATGAAAAAGTAATTCATACAAAATTTGAGAGGTCTAAACATTTCTTTAAGCAGTGCTCGAATGAATTTTAATTTTGTTTTTCGATTTCTCGTCAATTTTTTTTCCCCCGTCAATAGACACCATAATAATATAATTTTCTCAAAACTTTTTATGCTCTGTAGCATTTTCTAAGTTAGCATAAACAGGTCGTTTTCATTTCAAGTAGTTTTATTACAAATAATAATTCCAAACGATGTTTAAAAAAATACGTATCTGGATCACAGTATCTGGATCACAGTATGCGATTGTTGAAAAACTTCCGTAATCACTCCGAAGAGCCGAATAATAATTTCCCTTCTCGCAAAAAGGATGGGTTTTTCTGTGCTCGCTCACAACTTGCAACATATATTGTTTTTGGTCTTCGTTTTTCGTAATCAAACCGTTGAACTCTTTCATCATAGAAATGGCTCGCTCAGCTATGTCGTTCGCAACTTGCATGTTTTTTAAAGTAATCAAGCACGTATTATAATCCTGATTAAAGTCCCAAAGTGAAGGATTCAAGTGAAAAAAACTGCACAGGAGCTCAAATCGTTCGAACAAACTTTTTACATTTTTATTTTTACGTGCACTGTAACGTACCTCAATACAGCAACTACTAGAAACAGTCAACTGAATCGCGAAAATAACTCACGGACAGTCAGAGAAACAAAGGTGCAGTTGCGTCAACGGTTTGTAACTCTCGAATCCGTATGACTTTGTTTTCTTACTCCAAAACAACATATTACTCCAAAAAAACACGCATACTTGTTAGACGTTCAGTAACGTGAAAACCGTGTTCTTGTTCATCAAGTGGTTGATATAATTTTCACAACCGAATTACAAATATTGATTCATAATCAGCAAATACAAATTGTTTAGAGTGAACAAAATATTTAAATAAAAATTGTGTATTGTTACAGAAAAAATTAAATCAAGACTTACATTGGATCACGCACTGACATTTTCTGCATCGAGATAAAAAAAAATTAATACTCCGGTAGTCATGAAAAAAAAAAACATGATAAAGGCAAATTTTGCAAAACTTTCTTTTTCCAACATATTTCAATTTTCCGTTGAGAAAAAAAATCCGGTGGACTTTTTCCCTGACCCCCGCCAATTCGATGATTTTTTAAAAATCTGATTCCATTGATTCCAAAAGACACGCTGAATTTTTTAAACATTTTTCGAAACAAACCTTAGTAAAAAAAAACGCTCCGATTGAAAAATCTGACAAAATTCCCAAAAATGCGTGATTATATGTAAACATTTTCAAGCTATCACCTGCAGTGCAAGTATCATTTTTTCGTGCTTTCTGTGCGATTAACGTTTTAAAAAATCCAAAAAATTGACTGCTAACTGTTCAAGGACCATGATTATGATTTGGTTATTCAAAAATGGTCAAAAAAATGTATTGTGGGTATCAAAATATTTACGTACCTTCCTAAAGTAAGCGGTTCTTGAATTTTTTCGGGGAAATTTTTTGGCTAAGGGTTGTTTCAAAAAATGAAAAAAAAATTAAGGGTGTCTTTTAGAGTCAAGGGAATCAGATTAAAAAAATGAATCAAATTGGCGGGGGCCAGGAAAAAAGTGCACTGGATTCACGTGGAATACGTCATATATATAGGTGACGTCCAAAAGGAAAAGCAAGCTACCGCGTATCAATACCTACCTATCCGAATCACCCCCAAGTATGTTCCATGATCTTTTTTCGTTTTCCAGAAAAAAAGTATTTTTAATTCTTCTCTTTTGTTCAAGTGTTTTCCTCGTGATTTTTAAAAATTTACTGTGTGTGTATGTGTGTGTGTGTGTGTGTGTGTGTGTGTGTGTGTGTGTGTGTGTGTGTGTGTGTGTGTGTGTGTGTGTGTGTGTGTGTGTGTGTGTGTGTGTGTGTGTGTGTGTGTGTGTGTGTGTGTGTGTGTGTGTGTGTGTGTGTGTGTGTGTGTGTGTGTGTGTGTGTGTGTGTGTGTGTGTGTGTGTGTGTGTGTGTGTGTGTGTGTGTGTGTGTGTGTGTGTGTGTGTGTGTGTGTGTGTGTGTGTGTGTGTGTGTGTGTGTGTGTGTGTGTGTGTGTGTGTGTGTGTGTGTGTGTGTGTGTGTGTGTGTGTGTGTGTGTGTGTGTGTGTGTGTGTGTGTGTGTGTGTGTGTGTGTGTGTGTGTGTGTGTGTGTGTGTGTGTGTGTGTGTGTGTGTGTGTGTGTGTGTGTGTGTGTGTGTGTGTGTGTGTGTGTGTGTGTGTGTGTGTGTGTGTGTGTGTGTGTGTGTGTGTGTGTGTGTGTGTGTGTGTGTGTGTGTGTGTGTGTGTGTGTGTGTGTGTGTGTGTGTGTGTGTGTGTGTGTGTGTGTGTGTGTGTGTGTGTGTGTGTGTGTGTGTGTGTGTGTGTGTGTGTGTGTGTGTGTGTGTGTGTGTGTGTGTGTGTGTGTGTGTGTGTGTGTGTGTGTGTGTGTGTGTGTGTGTGTGTGTGTGTGTGTGTGTGTGTGTGTGTGTGTGTGTGTGTGTGTGTGTGTGTGTGTGTGTGTGTGTGTGTGTGTGTGTGTGTGTGTGTGTGTGTGTGTGTGTGTGTGTGTGTGTGTGTGTGTGTGTGTGTGTGTGTGTGTGTGTGTGTGTGTGTGTGTGTGTGTGTGTGTGTGTGTGTGTGTGTGTGTGTGTGTGTGTGTGTGTGTGTGTGTGTGTGTGTGTGTGTGTGTGTGTGTGTGTGTGTGTGTGTGTGTGTGTGTGTGTGTGTGTGTGTGTGTGTGTGTGTGTGTGTGTGTGTGTGTGTGTGTGTGTGTGTGTGTGTGTGTGTGTGTGTGTGTGTGTGTGTGTGTGTGTGTGTGTGTGTGTGTGTGTGTGTGTGTGTGTGTGTGTGTGTGTGTGTGTGTGTGTGTGTGTGTGTGTGTGTGTGTGTGTGTGTGTGTGTGTGTGTGTGTGTGTGTGTGTGTGTGTGTGTGTGTGTGTGTGTGTGTGTGTGTGTGTGTGTGTGTGTGTGTGTGTGTGTGTGTGTGTGTGTGTGTGTGTGTGTGTGTGTGTGTGTGTGTGTGTGTGTGTGTGTGTGTGTGTGTGTGTGTGTGTGTGTGTGTGTGTGTGTGTGTGTGTGTGTGTGTGTGTGTGTGTGTGTGTGTGTGTGTGTGTGTGTGTGTGTGTGTGTGTGTGTGTGTGTGTGTGTGTGTGTGTGTGTGTGTGTGTGTGTGTGTGTGTGTGTGTGTGTGTGTGTGTGTGTGTGTGTGTGTGTGTGTGTGTGTGTGTGTGTGTGTGTGTGTGTGTGTGTGTGTGTGTGTGTGTGTGTGTGTGTGTGTGTGTGTGTGTGTGTGTGTGTGTGTGTGTGTGTGTGTGTGTGTGTGTGTGTGTGTGTGTGTGTGTGTGTGTGTGTGTGTGTGTGTGTGTGTGTGTGTGTGTGTGTGTGTGTGTGTGTGTGTGTGTGTGTGTGTGTGTGTGTGTGTGTGTGTGTGTGTGTGTGTGTGTGTGTGTGTGTGTGTGTGTGTGTGTGTGTGTGTGTGTGTGTGTGTGTGTGTGTGTGTGTGTGTGTGTGTGTGTGTGTGTGTGTGTGTGTGTGTGTGTGTGTGTGTGTGTGTGTGTGTGTGTGTGTGTGTGTGTGTGTGTGTGTGTGTGTGTGTGTGTGTGTGTGTGTGTGTGTGTGTGTGTGTGTGTGTGTGTGTGTGTGTGTGTGTGTGTGTGTGTGTGTGTGTGTGTGTGTGTGTGTGTGTGTGTGTGTGTGTGTGTGTGTGTGTGTGTGTGTGTGTGTGTGTGTGTGTGTGTGTGTGTGTGTGTGTGTGTGTGTGTGTGTGTGTGTGTGTGTGTGTGTGTGTGTGTGTGTGTGTGTGTGTGTGTGTGTGTGTGTGTGTGTGTGTGTGTGTGTGTGTGTGTGTGTGTGTGTGTGTGTGTGTGTGTGTAGACAAACGCACATATGAAAAACCCTAACCTATGTTAATATTACCACGACCGATCGTTCGATACAGTTACATTTGCTTGAACACACACACACACACACACACACACACACACACACATGTATATATATATATATATATATATATATGTACACGTAATATAATAACAGCACAAGCGATATGCCGCGAAGGATATATATCTCGCGATCGGTCGGCGTCTCGGCGAGCCACGGGATTTTAATTTCCCCGCGATCGTTGCGCCCGGGATACCGGGTACGCGGTTTATGTGCGCCCCCTTGTAAACTGTTCTCCTCTGGTTGCCTGCCGGTCCCATGGCCCGCGGCACGGATGACCGGGGCTCGGCGGGCGCAGCGACGTCTCCGCGCGCGAGACCGCCGGTCGTCCGGTTCGCATGCACAGGTCCACCTCGTTGGACTCTATACCCCGTCTGTATGCGGATGGTGTGCTCCGCGTGCACTACGAACCACGCTATATAACGGTGCCACACATCGCATAAACGGCGCGCGCGCGGTATTATGCTGTTGAAGTTTGTAGGCGCACGAAGGGTCGAAGAAAACGGCCGCGGGAACACGACGAGAAGGGAATAGGAACCAACTTGTCGTACTTGGATGTGTGGATGTGTGTGGATGTTACGTATATGGGAGAGAGATCGAGAGAGAGAGAGAGATAAAGAGAGGCCCCTCTTTCTTTCTTTCTTTACCCTTGAGAGGGGGGGGGGTTGATTTATTGATAATATTTTTTACGCCCAAGTTAAACTCTGGGGCCAATATAAAGTTGCAGATGAAATATGGAAACCGTATTAAGGCATCTGGCCACCTTGGCCGATCGAAAAATGGGTATATTTAAAAAAAAACAATAAACTCGAAAGTATGGGCCAGAATATTTTTATTTTTTTACACAACGTCAGAAAGGGCTTTAAGAATAACGTTAATAAACTTCCGTTCAAAATATTAAAAAATGGCGCCGTTGTGCACATTGCCGCGAAGGCCCTCCGCACGATACGCACGGTCGTTGTCCCAGCTGTTACCGGGTCATGTCACATCAGAAAAAAAATCAGCTCATTCGTGAGTAGTGTCGCTACAATGTAGCGTAGCGGTTTTTTTTTCGACCATTAGAAAAATTATGTTGAGCCGAAGACAAAAATTTGTATTTTTCACCGAAATTTTTCGAGCAAAAACAATAATAAAACAAAAACTAATCAAGTTATCGCAAAAATCCTACGTGACATTTTAGATAATGTATCTAAAAGTATTGTGTAAAAATTTGAAAGCAATCGGACCGATAGTTTACGATATTTCGATAGTACCAGTCCAAAAAATGTAGTTTCGAGATAACACAGGACAGCTGCGTGAGCTAAACCGTTCGAGGTATAAACACGGATCAAACCGCACGGTCAATCGCCCGCAGCGGCTCAACCTTTCTGCCGAAAAATAACTGTAACTTGGTCAATTTTGCGTTTTTCAATTCGTACTATGGCTTAAATTGTTCTTAACAGTTCAGGGTTTGTGAAAAAAAATAATGAAAAAATGAAAAAAAAAAAAATTACATGGTGGCCAGATGCCTTAACAGGAATGCATAGAAATAACAATTCGTACGACGTTGGAATTTGCATCGTTGAAATGCAAATATGTATTTTCTTTATTTTTCATTTCTGTACTTTCATCGTTATCCAGTGCTTTTTAACGAAAACTAAACGCCTAAATCTCTAATAAGAATAAATCAAAACGTTTTAGTAATATTCGCAGGCTGAATCGGCCAAATCAAAGTAGAGCAATAAAAAAAGAAATTCGATGCATTTCAACGATGCAAATTTCAACATTGTCAATTCGATATAAAACGAACATGAACAGAAATCAAAGCTCGAAATAACAAAAATTAAATTATAAACTTAACATAATGATTTTTTTTTTTAATAAGAGAAAGTGTGGTTGGGACAGTGGAGAGAGAGGAAGGGGGTCCCCATATCCTTTCAGGGTCTCTATATATTGTCTCTTTGTCGAGGTGTCTTATATATATTGTCTATCTTTGTTTTTATATCGAATCCTTATTTCTTTCGTTTTTATTGATTTTTGTTTAATATCGTATTCTTATTTCTGTAATTTCTGTTAATCTTTTTGCTTTATAACAAATTGTAATTTCTATAAATTCCTGTTAAAACTTTTTTCGTTTTTCACAGCGAGAGGGTCTCTATTGTCTATTTTTGCTTTTATAACGAATTTCTATTTCTTTAATTTCCGTTTATTTTTTGCTTTATATCAAATTGTCATTTTCATAAATATCTGTTAATACTTTTGTTCAGAGCAAAAGCAAGAGTTTGGTCTCTCTCTCTCTCCCTCCCTCTCTCCCCCATTTATAATGGAATTATAAATAATTCCATTTCCTTATTGACTTCCTACTCTCATATGATTGCAAATCTGCCGTCAAAATGCATGCATTTTTGTTAATATTATTTTCTTCACATTTTACATCGTTTAGTTCACTAACTCTTAATCCCAGGTTTATAATTTTATGTTCATTGATATCGAGTTTTATTTTGTATTTCAATTTTCTGTTTCATTTCGATTTTATACTTAGTTTTGTCATTATATTATATTTTCCATCTCATCGCAGCTTGTATTATTGGTTTTCGTTTTACATAGATTCTTTTTTTTCTTTAAATTCTATTTATTTTTTATTCACATCAAATTTCAATTTCTTTAAATTCCTGTCACTTTTTGCCTTATTCCATTTGTGACTTTATATTTTCCCTGGAGTTGCTTAGGGCATTATAAATATTATCAATCCACCTTTTTCCCTCTCTCTCTCTCTCTCTCTCTCTCTCTATCTCTCTCTGAGTTTCTCGAAGCTGTAAGGGCGAGACACCGAGGAGCGAGCGAGAGAGAGAGAGAGAGAGAGAGAGAGAGAGAGAGAGAGAGAGACCCGCGCGAGGGAAATCATTCCGTAATTAGCGGGGCTCTTTGCTCTGGGTCGGACATAGCGGTACAAAGGGGTACCCTCCATATAGAATCCAGGTACGCGGCCGCGTGTATACAACGTCACATGGTATTGTCGAGCCCGCCGCGTGTATCCTTGCGAGGGCTGTGAGAATCGCGGGACTCCACGGGTATATAGAAATAAAATTCCGCGCTCGTCGAACCTCATGCACGGGCTATAATTCGACGCGATTATATTATCCCCCCCTCAGGCGCTGAAAATATCGAATATTTTCATTCACTGGCATTATATTAACGAACACGCTATTCGTGAGTGCTCGTCGCGATTCTCGGGCTTTTAATCATTCTGCTTCCTGTTTGCGTTGGACTTTTTTTCTGCATATCCATGCGTACAAATTTGTATATATATAAACACATATATATATAGAAGATCCAAAAAAGTATAAATATTTTTCATGCATCCAAATATATATATCTATATTAGCGTTGCTATTTTTCTATTTTAAACATTCAAACAATTTTTATTTGTTTTTTATTCTTCCACAGATATTTATATTCTTCTTGAGGATCTTCTAGAATTATTTCCAAATGCACTCTATATATCAAGAAGATCGAAAAAACAAGCTTTTATATATATATATATATATATATATATATATATATATATATATATATATATATATATATATATATAAGTTAAAAAACGAAAAAAAAAGTTTGTTTTTTATATATGTATATATATATATAAGGATGGCCCAAATTTGAGCTCTTTCCTTTCCTTTTTCTCACCATCCAATTATCGTCTTTAAAGGGAAAAAAAAATTGTCGCGAAATCTGCGAGCGGTAGAAAAATATTTAGCTGTCGCTCAAGGCTCCCAAAAATTAGAGTTTTCATTAAACAATCGATTTTTTTTCGTTTACTTCTCACCCATGAATTCTACACTTCATAATTTTTAACTTAAGTTCGCGAAAGCTCTAGCCGGCCAATGAATATTTAGTGGTCGCTCAAAAGGTTCGAAATTTTCAATTGTCGCGATTTTTTTTCTCTCCTCACTCATAAATTTAACACTTGCTAAAATTTTGAAAACAATTTCTTCAATTGTACAAAAAAAAAATTAAATGATTTCTAAAGTACCCCAGTACAATGTACGTATTATGCAAGTGTGCAAGAAATGTTGTGCATAAAATTTTCAAAACCCAAACAAAAAAATAATCTTATAAAAAAATATTTGATTTTTATTAAAAATTGATAGGATTTCAACGTGAGCGCAGGGGGGCCAGCTAGTATTATATATATATATATATATATATATATATATATATATATATATATAAAATCATATTAGCTTATGGGGTCTTCTCATTTTAGACGCTAAAAAAGGCTATTTTCCGATAGGTTTATTTTATAGATATTGATATAAAAGTTGTTACACTTATTAAATATACTTTCGAAAGACATTTAAAAAAAATTATTTATTTAAGTCACTATTTGTAGAGAAAAATAGTAGTTAAAAAAATGTCATAACAAATTTCAGATGTGCGCTGTTGATGAAATCTCGGAGATGGACCATCCAAAACAAAAAAAAATGAAACAATTTTGGATTCAGTATGTTACTGGCTATAGCACGTATCATACGATTTTCGATATATGCAAGAATAACAAAATGGCGGAGCTTTTTCGAAAAAACAAAAAAGAACGATTTTATTCACCGTTTTGGGCAAAAAAAAAGTGAATATCAAAATTTCAAAAAATTCTTCATATGCGCTATATCTATAGTTGTAAAGAATATGTGGTTAAAATTTCATAAGGATCGGTTCAGTAGTTTCGAAGATTTTATCAACAACCCGTCGAAAAACGTTGTATTGAGAAAAACGCGTTTAAAGTTTGTTTGGGTTACATGAATACATAAAAAAAATGTGAATGTATTTCGAAAGTGTATTTATTAAGTGTAACAACTTTTATATCAATATCTATAGTATAAACGTATGAAAAAAAATTAATGAAAATCTCCGTTTTTTTGGCTTCTAAAGTGAGAAACCCCTTAAGTCAAGAGCAGTTTTTATTTTTTGGCAAAGGACTCAAAGTCAAATTTCTTCGCAATCAACGTTTCCTACATACATATTTATATATAGAGATACATAAATACATGTATACATATATATACACCCGGCAAACCCTATGCAAATGCATATGTATGTCCTTTCTCCTCCTTTTGAGATTACGGAAAGCTCGTCTGACGCGCGTCGCCCTATTACTACTAATTGGAAAAAAAATCCCGGTAAAAAGGACGTGAATGTCAGTCGTCCGAACACGAGGCGCGCGAAGGGCAGGATTTTTATGCAAATTTATTGGCATCTATATGCTGGCTTTTTCATTACGTATACGAATGAGGATTAAATTTCAAAAACGTTTCTTTTTTTTTTCAATTTGATACCCAAACGTGTTGGGTTTGAACTGTAAAGCGTATGGAAAGGCAAAAGGCAGAAACGATTAATTTCGGTGTTAGTGAAGTTCGTGAAATGCGAAACCCTCGTTTTGCTTTCGCGCTTTTTGAACGCGTTATTGAGGTAATTACAAGCCGAGTGATCAACTGCGCCAGTGTATCGACGCGATAAAAGTGTTTGGAAACATCCGTTAATCGGCTCGTCCTATTGATCAAACGGATCAAACGTGTTTGTATAATTGTAGAATTAATGGGAAAAATAAAAGCACGTACGACAGGAGAGCTTTGATCGACGCGCGCGATACACAGCATATCGTGTCCAATTAGCGATATCATTTTATGAAATATAACATTGTTGGAATCGCTCACAGAATTATTCCGTTTGCATATGCTCTCGATCCTGCGAATATGACAGGAAATATTCCTACGCGCATATTGGCTACGGAAAATTACGATTATTCGATCACCCATCTGCTGATGCACGAGCAAATTTGAAATTCGAGAAGGAGAAAAAAACAACTTTTTTTTTTAACCCGAGAGACGAAAGCAAAATTCGTCCAAATTTTCCAAATTATGGCGTGGATATACCGAGTCAGTCACTGGGTTGGGGACACTCGGAGACTTGTACAAATATTTTTTTTTAATTTAGGAAAAAAAAAGTTTGGAGAATTTTTCGAGATATGCATTTTGGCACGATGAATTTTTTTTAGTGGCAGCGTCGATGTATGCGCAAGCTCATAAACACTTTTTGAAATAGGAACCTCTATTTTCAAAACTCCTCGGTCGCTTTTCTTTCAAACCAAAACGAATGACCTATCTTGATCTTGGGATGGCCATGACATAGCAATAGAATTAATAAAGGTATTTAAAAATGAATAAAAAAAGAATTAAAATATACTAAGAAAAAAATACACACACACACACACACACACACACACACACACACACACACACACACACACACACACACACACACACACACACACACACACACACACACACACACACACACACACACACACACACACACACACACACACACACACACACACACACACACACACACACACACACACACACACACACACACACACACACACACACACACACACACACACACACACACACACACACACACACACACACACACACACACACACACACACACACACACACACACACACACACACACACACACACACACACACACACACACACACACACACACACACACACACACACACACACACACACACACACACACACACACACACACACACACACACACACACACACACACACACACACACACACACACACACACACACACACACACACACACACACACACACACACACACACACACACACACACACACACACACACACACACACACACACACACACACACACACACACACACACACACACACACACACACACACACACACACACACACACACACACACACACACACACACACACACACACACACACACACACACACACACACACACACACACACACACACACACACACACACACACACACACACACACACACACACACACACACACACACACACACACACACACACACACACACACACACACACACACACACACACACACACACACACACACACACACACACACACACACACACACACACACACACACACACACACACACACACACACACACACACACACACACACACACACACACACACACACACACACACACACACACACACACACACACACACACACACACACACACACACACACACACACACACACACACACACACACACACACACACACACACACACACACACACACACACACACACACACACACACACACACACACACACACACACACACACACACACACACACACACACACACACACACACACACACACACACACACACACACACACACACACACACACACACACACACACACACACACACACACACACACACACACACACACACACACACACACACACACACACACACACACACACACACACACACACACACACACACACACACACACACACACACACACACACACACACACACACACACACACACACACACACACACACACACACACACACACACACACACACACACACACACACACACACACACACACACACACACACACACACACACACACACACACACACACACACACACACACACACACACACACACACACACACACACACACACACACACACACACACACACACACACACACACACACACACACACACACACACACACACACACACACACACACACACACACACACACACACACACACACACACACACACACACACACACACACACACACACACACACACACACACACACACACACACACACACACACACACACACACACACACACACACACACACACACACACACACACACACACACACACACACACACACACACACACACACACACACACACACACACACACACACACACACACACACACACACACACACACACACACACACACACACACACACACACACACACACACACACACACACACACACACACACACACACACACACACACACACACACACACACACACACACACACACACACACACACACACACACACACACACACACACACACACACACACACACACACACACACACACACACACACACACACACACACACACACACACACACACACACACACACACACACACACACACACACACACACACACACACACACACACACACACACACACACACACACACACACACACACACACACACACACACACACACACACACACACACACACACACACACACACACACACACACACACACACACACACACACACACACACACACACACACACACACACACACACACACACACACACACACACACACACACACACACACACACACACACACACACACACACACACACACACACACACACACACACACACACACACACACACACACACACACACACACACACACACACACACACACACACACACACACACACACACACACACACACACACACACACACACACACACACACACACACACACACACACACACACACATATATATATTATTTTTTCCCGAAAATTCCACGTTCTCTTATTATCTCTTATTAGAACGTGGAATTTTCGGAAAAAAATAATAATATATTTTTAAAATAATAAATGATAATTTAATAAACTAACGATAATGAAATAAATAAATAAATTCAAATGAATCAATAATACATTGTTTAAAATAAGATAGTAGTTTTCATGAGGTAAGTTCTTCAAAATACATGACGTTGAAGTTTACATCATTGGAATGGGACGAAACTTAATTGGCTAAATTTCATTTGGCCAATCAGGGATGTAAAAAACACTCAAACGGTTTAACGTATTATCATGAGAGATTATGATGCTGAAGTTTGCATCGTTGCAGACGCAACGTCTTTTTTTTTTATTCTCGATTTTTGATGATCACCTAGTTGCTTTATGTGTTTGGTGATGAAAAAACATGTATCCGCTATGTACGTCTCCCGGAACGCACCCTTAGGCGGGTGTGAAAATCGAAAAAGTTGTATTCGCCGACGTACGTCTATTACACATTTTCTTTTTCGATATTCGCATGAGAAACTCTAAAAAGTAGGCTGAAAAGAAATTCGATGATTTTCGAGTTCCGGAAGCCACCTTAGGCGCGGGTGAAAATCGAAACAATCGTATCTATCGATGTACACACATCACACATTTACTTCTTCGATATTTGCATTAGAGAGCTCCAAAAAGTAGCCTGATAAACATTTGGATGATTTTGGAGTTTCGGAGCCACCCTTAGGCAGGGGTGAAAAATCGAGAAAAAATATTTCGACCGATGTACGTCTACCACACATTTTATTTTTCGATAAAGATATTGGGTAGCCCGAAAAAGTAACGGAAAAAAATTAGACCTTTTTCGAGCAGATGTACGTCTATCACACTTTTTCTTTTTCGATAAAGATGTTGTGTGCCCGAAAAAGTAGCGTAAAAAATGTAGACCTTTTTCGAACAGAGGACGCCACCCTACATCGGTCGATATGATTTTTTTCGATTTTTCACCCCCTCCTAATGGTGGAGTCCTCTGCTCGAAAAGGGTCTAAATTTTTTTGACGCTACTTTTTCGGGCTCTCCAATATCTTTACCGAAAAAAAAAAATGTGTGATAGACGTACATCGGTCAATGTAATTTTTTCGATTTTTCACCCCCCCCCCCCTAAGGGTGGCGTCATCTGCTCGAAAAAGGTCTAAATTTTCTTTTACGTTACTTTTCCGGGCTCTCCAATATTTTCTTCGAAAAAGAAAATGTTTAATAGACGGACATCGGTCGAAATATTTTTTTTTTTTCGATTTTTCACCCCCTCCTAAGGGTGAATTCCGCGAGACGTACATAGCGGATACATGTTTTTTCTTCACTAAACACATAAAGCAACTAGTTGATCATCAAAAATGGAGAATTAAAAACGAAAAAAATTCGTTGTTGATACAACGATGCAACCTTCACTACCATGAGAGATTAACGATCTCAATCCGTAGAAAAAACTTTGGTTAATGATAAAAATCTACAGATATTACCCAAAGAGCAACTATTTAATGGCATTGGAAATATAATGAGACTTTTCGAGTAATAAAAGCCAGGTACATGTAAATAATGTAAGTGGGTTTTTATTATTTTTAAATAAAGATTAATACACTGAGGTGTATAATTTGGTTTGTTTGTATAGTATAGTATTTTATTCCACCTGTACACCTTTACGGGTTTTTACACCTCCCGTCTGTTCTTCCCTTTTTACATGGCAATACCGGTTTGTTTGTATAATAATTGTTATACAATTTTTGTAATATATTTGTAATATAATTTGCAATGAATTTTTTAAATCAATAACAATATCAGATTTGGGTGGTGAGAGGGCCTTTTTCAACCAATCACAAGCATTCAGCATGTCGCAGCTCCCCCCACTCTACTACAACACAGTGGAGTGGGGGTAGCGTTACTTTCGCGTGACATCCAGCTAATTCAGACCCCTATACCCGGCCTACCTCAACAAACATATACAGTTTTAAAAGCATTTTCAATGCTAACATTTTCAATGCTAAAATTACCAAATGGAAAATCAAGACAAAAAGTTTATTGCATTCCAACGACGCAAACGTCGCGTCGTCAAAATCTGCATCAACGCGGCACTGCATTTTTGACAGGATTTCTTCCCGATAGCCTACCCCTTTGGAGTGCCTCGATTTCGAATGTCCAATTACCAGTGACTTCGCCTGTGCAAGTACGATAGTTTCCTATGATATCGACGACGATAAGCCGAGTGCGGATGCGCTGATGGTGGCGGTTTGAAGCGGATGTTTGGTTGCGAAGTGTTGGAAAGAGGATGCAGAGAAGAAGATGAACATCGGGTAGGGCGTTGGAGGGTCGAGCGGAGGGTAAGCGGGAGAATTTACAGGATAGGTACCGAGGGCGGCGGTCAGGGGGGGTGGGGTAGTGGTAAAAACATGCATCTATTTCCATATAACAGGTTTATATATTACGCCGTCACTGGCAGCGCGTAGTTACATTTGAATACGATGTCCCGTACAGCCGTGCATAGGGCAGCGAACGCACAGCTACGGCTGTATACGCGATGGTATAGCACGCGATCAACGAATTAGAGAGATAGCGCACGATGCACAGGACCCGCGTGTGCAAGTTTCAACTGCTCGGCATAATTGACTCGCGATATATACGTAGGAACAATATGAGCGCGAACACGACGTCTGGAAGGGCGGCGAAGATGATTAAAAGGGCGCCGTAGGATGGGCCGAAAGTGTATCCGAATTGGGCCGCGACGAACGGCGGCGCAGCGAAGGGGTGGAAGTTTGCGAAATTTCTTAAGGGGTTTCTGCAAGGTCCTTCGACTGCACACTGGGACATTTTGACCTATTTTTTTTTACCTGCCTGTATCACAAAATGAGGTAATCTATTCCCCCACTCCTACTCTATAGGTGGACACTCGGCCCCCATCCTACATCCTGCCTTTGTACTGAGGACAGCTGTTGAAAAAAGGCATGGGGTCAAAATGACCCCGTTCATGCAGTAGTGCGGTAAAATTGAAAACATTTATTTTGTGTAAAATTTGGTGTACTACTACATGTGAGTTACGATAGGAAATGCTCATAGATGTTTTTTTATTTTGCGCTACTATAGTAAATTATGTGTTTAGAATGCCGATCATAAAACTGAAAGCAAGTGTCCGGTATGCGGCTATGGGCAACGAACACCGAATGTACTTATGCGCCAATTGCGCTAAGTTTGAATAATAATGAGTCAGTCTAAGTAATAAAATGCGGAAAACATACGTTTTCAACAATTAAGGGGTCTTCTCACTTTAGACGCTGATAAAGGCTATTTTCATGATTTTTTTGATAGGTTTATATTTTATATATTGATATAAAAGTTGGTACACGTGATAAATACACGTTCGAAAAACATAAAAAAATTTTGTTATTTATTTAAGTCATTATTTATAAACGAAAATAGTGGTGAACAAAATGGCCTAAAAAAATTGTAGTTCGGCGCTGTTGATGATATCTCGGAGGTGGATCATCCGAAACGAAAAAATCAAACGTTTTTAGACTCGGTATATAGCTGTCGGCTATAGCGCATGTCCTACAATTTTGTATATATGCAAAAATAACAAAATGGCGGACATTTTTCGAAAAAAAAAAAACGTGTTTTTTTCACCGTTTTTGGCAAAAAAAATCGTAAATATCAAAATTTAAAAAAATCCTTGATATGCGCTATAGCTATAGTTTTAAAGAATATGTGGTTGAAATTTCATAAGGACCGGTTCAGTAGATTCGAAGATTTTATTAACAAGTCGTCGAAAAACGTTGTTTCGAGGAAAACGCATTTAAGGTTTGTTTGGGTTACATAAATAAATAAATAAATAAAAAATGTAATGTATTTCGAAAGTGTATTTATTTAATGTAACGACTTTTATATCAATATTTATAATATAAACCTATCGAAAAAAAATCATGATAATAGCCTTTTTTAGCGTCCAAACGGAGAAGACCCCTCAATCTGCCGGAGGAGTCGATTTTTTCCATTGTTCACTATCCCAAAAATGCTCAAATTCAAATCCTTGAATAAATATACTTGTTGGAAAGACGGCCGACTGTCTTTTTCCGTATCTACAAAGCCTCATCTTTAACAACCTCAAAGAACTTTTTTTATATTTTGAAAAAAATATGATCTTTTTCGTGCAAGTACGTATTTTATCAACGCATCTCCCACTTTGAACGAATGTTTGGGCGCTCAATTTTTGTTTTTATAAAAAAATAACTTTCGGGCATAAAATAAGGATCATTGATTACAAATAACGTGGCGACGGAAAAATCCGTATTTACCGAAATTGAATTATCTGAAAAACGTCTGGGGTCGGATCGACCCCATATACATTCCGAGGTTCGTAGCCGAAGTGCGCAGTCGGAGGGTTAAAACTATTTTTTCACTAAATAGTTGTACAGCCTAGAATCAGCTTTAATTTGCAACAAAGATTTTGTAAAAATTCTCAAAATTGACCTAGTTATGACGATTTTTGTGAAGGACCACCCAGTGCATTTGCATTTCATTGGAAAATATGTTTTGTGAAACGGTGTCGTATTTTGAAATCTATTTGCCCGATTCACTTTAAATTCGGACACAGCATAATTTATGACATCTCCTATCGTGTGACGGGATGATTTATTCATATGTTTAACCATTTGTTTATAACAAATTATTAAAGTTGTTTTGTCAGTAGAAAATCTAACTTCTTTTCTACAGCTTGCCATTATCGTAATGATCAAAATTTAAAAAAAATATCCGGTCATACAAAAGTTTTATTATTATACTAAAAGTATATTTTTTAATTTTTCATTCGCAATGTTCTCAGCTGTCAGAACCACCTACACAGATTAGCCATGCAGCAACTTTGTTTAAATAATAATAACTTCATTGCGTATCAATATCGTCCATTAAAAAAACTATTTAAACTTTACGAGAGTATTTATGAATTGTGCGTAAAATCTCCACCTCGTCATACCAATATTCTCATTGGAAAAAAATATTGAAAATCGGCTTATTTTTCGAGCCCCAGTCGTAATTTTATTCTCCAATAATTTGTGTACCCTCATTTTTCATTGCCTCGTATCGAGGCTCGCCGATTGCTTTCCTTTCGTAATTGCCACTCGACGTGCAGATTCTCTGCCAGGCGACTATTCTATCCTAGTGCACTAATAAACTATCAATTTATCTCTCTCGCTCTCCCTCACTCTCGTTCTTCATCTCCCTTCCGTAGCAGTTGAGCGCGCGAATAATATAAAGTACGAAAGGTTAAAACTCTTTGACCGCAATGAGCGTGTACCGGATACGCACGATACAACTGCTGCACCACCAGCAGGAACGGGACGAAGCTTTATATGCTCGCTCAAATTACTCGGATTATTCTCTGTATATGAAGATCCATTCATTAAAAATTTCATGGAAGGCTCGGGGATTCCTGCGCTTAGCACGCGTTGCATATATTACGTGCAGAATGCAACATCAATAATGAAGGGTGCGCGTATGAACGAGGGGGCTTTCAGCAGCAATTAATGTTTTTCGTTCGTACTCGCGTATACGCGACGAGGGTACGGCGAAACGTGTAGATAAATAAGGAGAGAAGGAGAAATAAGGATCTATGGGGTAAAGTTTTGCAGATTCACTCGTATCTCTCTTTCTCTCCCTCTCTCTCTCTCTCCGATTTCAATGCCATGTTTATGTTTATTTTTTATTCGTGATTAAAATTTTTTTTGTGTTTGATTTGTGCATTTTATCTAACAGCTGTTTATTTTATTTATATGATTTTATGATGTTATCTCATATATCTCATGTTTGTTAACATGCATGTTATTTTTGTTCATTTTCTTATCAGTTTACCTTATCTGTACTTCTTTTGCCTAAAGGTTTTTACAAAGGCATAAAATAAATCAGTCTCTCTCTCTCTCTCTCTCTCTCTCTCTCTCCCTCTCCCTCCCTCCCTCCCTTAAACTCCAAAAAACCCAAAAATATTCATAGTCTGCATGATAAGAAACCCTACGCAAATATGCAGGGAATTCTAAAAATATTATTTTCCGTAGAAATGGCATGTCAAAAAGTAGATTCATGGTAAAAAATAAACTTAAAGAGAAATGGTTTGTAACTAAGGCAAGTTTTTAAGAATTTAATTCGGAAGGTACTGTGGAAATTTGAAGTAAAACGGATCAAATGGGTTCGAAAAGCAAGCCAACTTAAAAAACGCATCTAAAGCCTCAGGTCCAATTATTTTGAGTTTGTCAGCTGAAATTTATTATGACAGTTTGTCAGTCCTCATTTTCAGTTCAACAGACTATTTTTATCCCCTTAAAATACGATTACTCCTTTTTTTAAGGCCTCAAAGTGTGAATCAAACCCAAGCAGGAAAACCTTCCTGGGGTGTTGTTACCCCTTAATAAATGAGCTCCGAGCCTCGGCTTCGCAAGGTCTGACTTACTTTTTGTTCCTTTCATTTTCTTTTCGCTATAGGGAATATTGGCTGCATCAACAAATTGGCTCGTAGTTGGCCACGTCGTCATCGACGTCAATATGCATCGCTCAGGTAATCAGCTTCGTTGCGCGGGGAAAGAAGCGAAGAAACATGCAGGGAACTGAAGTGTATGGCGTGTGCTCGCGCTGCGGGAGTGCTCAATGTTGCATGTCGCGAGTGACGGGAGATCGACGCAGGCTCCCACACCGCGATTGTCTTTTCGTCCTTCGGGCCTCATCCTTCACCCTCCCTGCCCTCTTGCCCCCCGTCGCTTCCCGTTCCCTAGTAATATCGATTGCGCTCCCGATAAATTCTTCACCGAGATACATGTACGGCCGGAGCGAATGAAAGAGGATCAGGGTAATGACGTGCGATATGGTATGGCTAAATCGTATCCTCTAAGGACTTTTGTTGTTGCAATACATTTAATTTCCAGCAATATCGATCAGTGTTATTAATATATTAATTTGCCCTATGATGCACGATCAAAAAAAAATGATGACAGGGACATTTTACGTCCATTGAAAAATATATTTAATATGTTCGACTTTGGAACAACATTTACTTACAAGAAAAAGAGGAACAGGATTTACTTACAACGAAATGAGGAAAAGAATTTGCAGATAGGAACAATGAGGAACAGGTTTTACTTATAACAAAATAAGAAACAGGATTTAATTATAAGAAAAAGAGGGACGGGATTTACTCATAATAAAACAAGGAACACAATTTACTTATAAAAGAAAAAAAACAGGATTGGCTTATAAGAAAATAAAAAACAACTTTTCCTTACAAGGGAATGAGAAACAAGATTTACTTATAAGAAAAAAAGGAACAGGATTTACTTATAACAAAGTGAGGAACAGAATTTGCATATGAGAAAAATGAGGAACAGGATTTACTTATAAGGAAAAGAGGAACAGGATTTACTTATAAGAAAAGAGGAACATGATTTACTCATAACAAAATGAGGATCAGGATTTACGTATGAGAAAATAAGGGACAGAATTTACTTATAACAAAATAAGGAACAGGATTTCCTCACAACGAAATGAGGAACAGGATGTACTATAAGAAAAAAAGGAACAGGATTTACTTATAACAAAGCAAGGAACAGAATTTGCATATAAGATAAATGAGAAACAGGATTAACTTATAACGAAATGAGGAACAAGATTTACTTATTAGGAAAAGAGGAACATGATTTACTCATAACAAAATAAGGATCAGGATTTACGTATGAGAAAATAAGGGACAGAATTTACTTATAAGGAAAAGAGGAACAGGATTTACTTATAACAAAATGAGGAACAGGATGCACTTATGAGAAAATAAGGAACAGGATTTACCTATAAAAAAATAAGGAACAGGATTTACTTATAAGAAAAAGAGGAACAGGATTTACTTATGACGAAATAAGGAACAGGATTCACTTATAAAGAAAAAAGTTAACAAAGTATTCACGATGGTGTGGAATTGAAATCCGGCGATTAATGGCCGACTTGTTCACTCGGGTGGAAGGTTGGCAATCCAAAGCAAAATCGAAGCTACTCAAAATAGTGGTACACTTATTCTTTTATCTTATCGATGACGTTAAAGTTTGCATCCTTAAGATGTTTTTTTTTAATTCCTTTACATTTTTCATTATCCGAAGCGTTTTTTTTTTTCAAATGGAGTGCGTAAATCTCTGCTAAGGATACGTAAAAACAAATGAGTGATTTCCATTGAAGAGAAGAAGCAAACGCGGAGTGAGGGTCAGCGAAAGATCGCGCGGAGGCAGAAAACATTGTCGAAGGGACAAAAAGGGTCGGAAGGAAGGAAGGACGGCACGAGAGAGAAAGTGAGACAGAGAGAGAGAGAGAGTGAGAGAGACAGAGAGGGAAAGGAACCCACGGAGGGCACCGAAGGGAGAGAGTGCGAGATTGAGCACGCTGGCACGTTCCATCGGAGAGAGACACGCGCGTGCGACGTATACCACGGGCCACGACCGGATCGTTACGACCAATTACGAACAATGGGGAATCGACCCGTATACTTATCCGACGTAATAAAGGTAGATTGTGTGTGCGAACTTGGGTGCACCGCGTCGACGTGTGTAATGCCGATGAAGTTCTGCAGGCTTGCCCGAGTCATACAATAGCGAATCAATTCTTCAAGGGACTCGTATATTTGATTTATTGTAGGGAACTATCGTAGTCTGTAGTTAATAATTTAAAAAATCGAATATATATACATGTTTAATTTTATATATATATATATATAAGGATCTGGCGAACAGAACCGGACTTGTTAATGAATTACTTTTTGACAGGAGGGGTCAAAAACTCAACTAACCAAATAGAGATGAATGAGAATGTTTGAGCTTTAATAGATAAAGGCTCTATCAAAATGTAAGCCTGGACCTGGCTTTAGTTTAAGGGGGGATTGTCTTTTTTTTCGCAAAATTTACCGCTTTTTGGGAATTTTTTTGTGAAGAAAGTATACAACGGAAAACTTGTGAAACTTGGCATATAGTTTTATTGATCTGTTTACTACATACAAAAAATTTTTTAAACAATTTCATCAAAAAATCCGCCTCGCACCCCCTTCGACGCGCGATGGTCCTTTTTTGATGGTGTGCACGATTTCTCAAAAACTATTCAACCGATTGCCTTCAAATTTGGACAGAATGCTCAGCTGACATCCTTTTATCGTTTGATAAAGCAAAAAAGCAATACGTTTAATAGTTTTTTATCTATAACAAAAAATCGATCAATTTTTTTCGAAAAATCGATACTTCAAGCTCAAAACGTCACCAAATCGTCAATTTTTTTTTCCCTTCATCGAACGATAGCTATATGCGTCTAAAGTAAAATGCTTTTTGGGTTTTTGTTGCAGGATGAACGTGAAGGCTGTAATCGTGCACACCATTAAAAAAGGACCATCGCGCGTCGAGGGGGGTCGGAGGCGGATTTTTTGATGAAATTGTTTAAAAAATTTTTTGTATGTAGTAAACAGATCAATAAAACTATATGCCAAGTTTCACAAGTTTTCCGTTGTATACTTTCTTCACAAAAAAATTCCCAAAAAGCGGTAAATTTTGCGAAAAAAAAGACAATCCCCCCTTAATTTATTTTTATTATCGGCAAGTCCGGTTTTGAATGACAATGGTGGACAAATCCGCTTTTGAATGAAAATCTTATGGAAATATCCGGTTATGAAATGAAACAGATTCTTTGAATTGGACATAAATTTGTTTTTTGTTATCATCAATTTAATAATCCTACACTAATTTTTCATCCAGCCAGCTATGGACAAGTCCGTTTCTGCTTGAAAAGGCGGTTTTTAACCAATTTTAAGGTGTATAGAGCCGGATTTGATGCAAAATATTTTGGGTGCTGATAAAGGTGTGCTTGAAGAACACGAAAAAAAAAAAATTGACGTAATGTGGGCAAGTCCGGTTTTGTTCGCCAGCTCCTCATACTATGGTGATGCCAAAAAAATCGAAAACAAAATGCTCTGGCAATGTTTGTTCTTTATCTCGGTTTAGAAAAAAGCGCAAGTAATTTTTAGCTGATTATGTAATTAGTGCTTAAAATCGTGATTTTTGGCGCGTGAAAAACAATACTCACGAAACGTGGGGGAAAAATATTCTTATGTGATAAATCACATTAGCCACCCAAAAAACAAATGTTTTGTATCAGGGAACCACCCATTCCAAAATCCGCAGTGCTTCAATCGAATTTAAAAAATCAATCAATTGACTTCTCCAACGACAATCGTATTTATGGAGTTCAGAACACGTTTTTTAATTTATTCTTTTTAATTAAGACGTTTTAATTTTTGTTTTTAAATAAAGAATAGTTGAAACATGCTTTCGGAACTCCATGAATACGAGTGTCGTCGAAGAAATCAATCTATGAATTTTTTAAATCCATAGATTGATCCATTTGGATTAGAAGGCTTCAGATTGTAGGATTCGAGGCTCCCTGATAGAATACATGGCTAATATGACGTAACACGTAGCAATATTGTTTATCACGTTTTGTAAATATTTTTTTTAATACGCAAAAAATCGCGTTTTTGAGATAGAGCAGAAATCAATACGATTGTAAAAAATGCAGAAGAAAACGGCTTGCGCCACTATTCAAAATTAAACCATAAGGCTTTCGTTCGCTTTTCACGCAATTTTTATTTTTTTATCGCATACAAATATTGTTTTACTATGGTGACGAAGAGAACAGATATTGTTTTTTGCATCGCCCTAATATATATATAAAGGGTGACCCCTTTAAATTCGGACGTCAAAATAACTCGAAGACAAAAAAGAAAAATCGTTGAAAGACGAATTCTAAGGATTGAAAGGGCGACTGAAAGGGTACGAGTCCTTTTTCACTTGGTATCCTCCAGCCAATTTTGATGTCAACTCAATTTTCTTTCAAATCTAAATCTATGGTTTTCGATGGCAACATTTTACGTAAAAAAAACTGCATTTGTGGCACAAGAGTAACTGTTTTAACGAAATTTTAATTGGGTGAAAAAATTCCGCGGGTTTTTCACACAATTAAAATTTAGCGAAAAAAATTACCTTTCTGCCAAAAGTGCATTGTTTTTTTCAACGTAGAATATTGCCATTGAAGAATGTACACTTCTATCAAAAAGGTCATTGTTTTTCACCGAATTTTAATCATTCGAAAAAAATCGCACAATTTTTCCCCCATTAAAAGTTGGTGAAAAAAATCACCTTTATGCCAAAAGACCATTGTTTTTTACAAGCTTTTATTTAACGACTTGGTGTGAGATGCAAAACGAAACATCGATATTTCACCCACTTCCCGACTACTTAGAGCTCCGAAACTTTTAAAAAATGCATCTAAGAGGTAACGATGCATGATTCAAATTAAAAAAAAACGAATTAATTTTTTTTTAATCACCACTTTCTGTGAGATGCAAAGCGGAAAATCGCTATTTCACCCACTTCCCGACTACTTACAGTTCTGAAATTTTGCAAACACGCATTTAAGAAGTGACAATACATGGAAAGTGCATGAGAACATATGAATTGGCGTTAAGTACTCTCGGATCGCACAATCGTTAAAAAAGTCCAATAGGTAAAATAGGTTAAAGGGTAAGGTCCAATAAGTGGCAAGCCAACATCTATGATAGATGTCACCTATCACAGTTCTCCAGGATTTCTCCTGACGCTCAACCAATAATAACACCGGTTCGTTTGGAAGGATTAATCCCTCTCTACAAAAATTTCAGAGCTCTAGTAAAATAAATTAAAGACTAAAAAGTAGAAAATAATTTGTGTGTGAATTTTTGTTTAGACAGGCTTTTATTTCACAAAAAATTAGAAAATAATTTTTTTATCAAGTCACCTATATTTCACTATAAATAAAAGCTTGGGGAGCTCAACATTTAGTCGTATAATCTTCAACTTACATAAATCGGTTAACATACCAACTGTATTTAATTTACTGTAAAACAACCTATCTTAAATAAAAATCCTGAAACTGAGTATAAACGTGTGATAATAATTCTTCTAACTGCTATTATGCCAAAATAAATACGGTTAATAAAACTGAATTTATCAAATGTATCAATCATTTAAAAAGTTGAGCGTCACAAGCTTTTATTTATACCCAAATAGAGGTGATTTGGTAAAAAAAAAAATATTTTCTCCTTTTTAATACATTAAATAAAAGTTTCTTCCAATAAAAAAGTTTTTAACATACCAACTTTCAACTTACAATATTGCCATTGTAGAATTTTTATTTTAATCGTGAGAAAAAAATCGCGCAAGTTTACTCGCCCTTCGAATTCGTTCGTCTTTCGCACGATTTTCGTTTGGGCGTTATCTCAACGTTTCGATAGGAGTGTGACACCCGGTATATGCAAACAAGCCCTAAAGAAGATATACGAGTAGTAGCAAGGCCTACCGTGCCAACGATTCGCCAAACGAGCCTCGATGGCTAAGAGAAACGGATATGTAGCAGAGGAGTTTGTACGTGTCGCTTCAGATAGATGGGTTACGGGCTATTATTAGTGCTAAAACAAACAGCTGCGACGTAATTATCGGGCGTCGTGCTGACCCTCTATCTGCTGACCCTCAACCGATTTCGACGCCTCTCTCTCTCTCTCTCTCTCTCTCTCTCTCTCTCTCTCTCTCTCTCTCTCTCTCTCTCTCTCTCTCTCTCTCTCTCTCTCTCTCTCTCTCTCTCTCTCGCACCCTTTTGTCACGTCCATTGCAAAATCGGTCCAGTGTGCCCACGAGCGTTCGGAGCTTACGATATAACAAACGACGGCGCAACGGCTACTGGACAACCGTGCGAATGTTCCCTGCAGCAGCACATACGAAAAAAAAAAATCGTATGAACCGTGTCTGCTCTCGAAAGCCTTTTCTACTGTTCGCGCGTAACTCCAGAATCGTTGCGCCGTTAGTTGGAACGCATCGGGTGAACAAAACGATCGCAACCAACTCACGAAGGTCCAACCGGTCGCTCCGAAAGCGTCACCTTGCTCGTGCGAATGATTTGGCCAACTGTATGGTGCACAATCCATCGTGAGGAAATTAGCGATGGACGAGTGTCGTCTGGATTACCAGGGATGGAAGCGCGAATTGGTTTCGAACGGATCAGCGAAGTTCACTTTTTTTTCCTTCACTCTTTGTCCATTGGACTGTGGGTCGTGGACGGAATTGAAGCGAGAGAAGGAGATTAATTCAGTAATTAGTGTAATGACGACTTGGGTAATTCGACTGGGAAAATTATGCACTTGCGACGAATATGCGCAAATAAATAATAATAGGGTGTCTAAAAATTACCTGATGTTTTTATTTATCAATAAAACGTATTATTTATTTGAGAAGTACAAATGTTTTATTTATATTTTTTCGGGGAAAACGTCTGCAGTTTTTCAAATGATAATTTTTTTACATTGAAAAGTACGGTTTTACGTATGTTTTGCAATTTTTGTATTGACAAATATTTATTAATGTGGTAGACACAATGGTTTGTGCAGTCGGCTGTTTCATAAGGTCTTCCGCAGTGTCCACTGCTGCTGGAAAACGAGTCTGCCGAAATAAAAAAAAAAAAATAAACGCATTCAGTTTTTCCATGAAATTATCTAGGCCTCGGACGAAGGATCTAATAAAATGTTGACTTTTGAAAAAATAGCCGCATTCGATAGTGAAAGCTCTATTTTCGTTGATAAAAAATAAACTATGCATCGAAAAAAAATACTCCGTTCGAGCACTGCTTTTTCATATGTAAAAAAAGCTTGTAAAATTTAAAGTTGATCAGTGCAGTGATTTTTTGAGATATCGTGGGTATCGATATTGAAAAAGTTATTTTGAGAAAAACGCTTTTCAAGTTCGCCGGTGCGCAGAATCTACAAATGAACGCCCATAATTCCCTCAATTTTAAACGGATCGACTTGAAATTTTTAGAGATCAATTTTTAAATGTTAGATTTTGAGAATCCGTCGAAAACCAAAAGTCGATGTTTTCAAAAATTTTCACTAGGAGTAAGCTCTTAATAATGTGAACACTACGTTTAAACTGCGGGAACGAATAATTTTCAAACTGTATTGACAAATAAAGAAAATTAAAATAATACGCATGGAGGAAGCTTATGAACAGTAAAAAAACCACTGATCTAACAAATAATTTTTATAAAACAAATAAGGAACAAAATTAACAACAATTGATTCATGTAGCTCACTTTTGTTAATTGTGTTTGTTATTTATATTTAAAATGTTATTTGTTAAAATTACTTTTTGTTACACATAAAAAAATTCAATTCAATTTATTAATTTTTAAAATACGACTAATTCAAATTGAACGAAAATGGATAATTAAGCGAGTTCTGAAAATTTACAAAAATGTACTAAAGTGCGAGAGACTAAGAGCTTGATTCATGCATTTATATTTATTCATATGCCATACAAAAAAAAAACACTTGTGTGAAAAATAAAAAGAGCACGAAAGTTTGTACGAAAAGACTAACTACAGTACTAACTACTACAACATCGAATGATACAAAATAATATCAATATTGGCTAATAATGTATTTTTTAAATGATTAAACTCAATTGCGGGATCTAAAGTAATTAGAATGTAGATGAAAACGTAAACCTAGTACAAGCAACGTGAAATATTCAGGGCTTGTGCAAGAGAGAGAGAGAGAGAGAGAGAGAGAAAGAGAGAGAGAGAGGGAGAGAGAGAGAGAGAGAGAGAGAGAGAGAGAGAGAGAGAGAGAGATCTAAAAAAACTCACATTATTTCCTCAAAACTATTAGTCTCAATGATTAATTTGTCGTATTTCCATAAATCCCTCAATTTCTGCTTCGGAATAAACTTCCTCTTGCAAGCGCCAATATCAGCCCAGACCAATTCGCCTTTTTTCGTTACTGACAGTTCGTAAACTAGCAAAATATTCAAAGCACACCTTTTTCGCCCGAAAATCCATACGCTATTATAGGTTTCCCGAAATAAAAAATATTCCTCCTTCAAAGCAACCCCACGTTTCATTCAATTCTCAATGAAATCGTACCTCCCTCAAAACAAGCTTATCAGATCTCATCTACTGGAATCCATTAAATCGCTACCAAATGTGTACATGGCGTACCAACTAATTTATCATTTGCAGTAACTATCAACCGTACTTTAATCCGACTGCTTCTAATTTCCGCCCCAAAATTACCAAAAAACTGGGCAATCAAAGAACATTCATTTTCATTTTAGCACTGCAAACTCCAATGTCACCAGTCCGTACGAGCCATTCGAGTGAGACGTATCCGAGAAAAGTGAGCTGTGAGAATACTTTTTCGACCAGTCTCTCGAAACGACAGCACGAAAAAGTACAACGTATAATAATGAGGTAGGGTTGATCGATTTATCCGAAAAATGATGGAGAACACACGTACAGAATGCGAAGAAATGCCACCATGAGCTATATCTCTCTCTCTTTCTCTCTCTGCCATCGACGAATCGATCGAGGATGATAGACCAGTTTTTTACACGGTAACTTGATAAGTGATTCGATTATATCCCGATCGCCTGAAACGAGCCGAGGCCGTGTCCATATCAGCTCTCGAAGCGGTTCGACACCGCGGACGAGAAAATGACTCGAACTGGTTCTACCACTGTGATAACCAGGAAATTTCTAACGCCATGGTAATATATACGCGGGGTATGTACGTGGTCGCATTGCGAGTCCGGTGGTACAGATCGCATCTGCATTCTTCGGCAGATAGGTCGCAACGACGAGGGCCCCTTGCAGGTTGGGACATCGGGTTGATCGAAATGAGCAAGTGGTACGGGTGTAGCAAAGTGGTCGTACCGAGAACTGCAGCTTGGATCAAGTTACCGTAAAGTTCAGGCTAATCTCGTACGAGTATGCGAAGAGTTCGGATAAGCCGAGTAGCTTATTTCGTTAAATACGTGGCCGAGAATCAGGCACGTCTTTAACTGAAATGTGATTTATTGATAAGTCGAGTACGAACGGTAAACGTTCGTTGGTCTTTGGACAGAGCTTGAAGAACGATTGTATCTCTGAACGTCGCGAAGATGTCGGTGCTGATAGAGCTCATTCGATGTGTTGCCTGATGAGCTCGACCCCGTGGATCTTCCATCCAACCTTCGTTCGTTTTCAAATAATTAGGCTGGATAAAAGAAAACCATTTTGATATCGACATGTGTCATCGTTTTGACAACGATAAAGGAATGTACAGGCCTGAAGAATTAAGTATTTGATTATTTTCATTCGCAACTAGCTGGAACAGCGACTTTGTCCGTGGAACTTCATAATTAGGTTATGTTAGGTTACGTATCACAACTGAAATGTACAGCCTAATCAGTTGCGAAAGGATACAAGTGCCAGCATCTGGACGCTCCTTTTATAGTTTCGGACAGAACGAAACTAAAGCGCGAAGTACATTGATGCAGCGCCATCTGTTGTCGAATTACTGTACCGTATATTCAGGCTTCTCAATAAAACGCTAAGAAGTGCGCGTTGAACTGAAATTTCGTAACGGATCGGCATAAAAAGTATCACACATGTTAGTCCGGGTCACAAGCTGTATCTGTGCCAAGTTTCAAGGGGAGGTACCTGAGTAAACGGCGAGAAAAACAGGTAAACTTCGGGAATTTTTGTCGCGAAAACCAACGTTTCGATTGGATCCGGGTTTTTTTTTATTGGAAAATATGTACAGTGAGGTGTGTTTAGGAATTTTTAAAAATAAATTCGTTGACTGGAAGCGATTCCAACGCGATCATCTCGAAACAAAGTTTTCAAAGTCGGTGCCAGATGTATCTCGAACACGGCTTGTCCGATTTTGTCCAAATTGGGATACAATATTCTTCGATAGTTTTTCTCGTTCGCCACGTCGAGGTTTTTCATTTGATTGAACCATTGCTTTTTTATGCAGTGTGTATGCAATCCAAAATCGACGGAAATTGCGAACGAAAAACGAATGTCAAATTAAAACGGTCGCAATTCCGTCGAAAATGAAAATTTCAAAAAAATCCTCCGTTGCGAACGAGAAAACCTATCGAAGAATATTGTATCCAAATTTGGACAAAATCGGACAAGCCGTTTTCGAGAAACATCTGGCAACGACTTTGAAAACTACGTTTCGAGATAATCGCATTTGAATCGCTTCCAATCAACGAATTTATTTTTAAAAATTTCTAAACATACTTTCCAATAAAAAAGCCCGGATGAATCGAAACATTAGTTTTTGAGATAAAAACTTCCGAAGTTTACCTGTTTCTCTCGCCGTTTACTCAGGTACCTCCCCTTAATCAAATTCGTTGAGGAGTTTTTGCCTGGTGCGTTCACATACAAAAGGAAAAACAGACAAAAAATAAAAAAAATTGCCGCTAAGGTCTCTGTATCATTAGTAAACATTACAATGACTCTCATAAAAAAATATTCCACGTACAGACACGACTTTGTTACTATTTTATTGTTTGCATAAATATGAACATTCCTCTGTATTTACGATACCATCACTTTTGCCCCACACCTGTCACTATTTTCGGTTTCTGACAGATTCCCCAGAGTGTTGCCCACACTGTTGTTCCTAAATGCCTGAGGGGGCAGCGAATTGATCAAACGTTAGGTTTAACATTTTTTAAACTTTCCTTAACTTATCGGCAAATTTTATAGTGCCTTATTTTACACTCATCACAAAAGGGTTTTCCCCACACACATTCTCCAGAGGTCTCCATACTCCAGGGCGCTTGTAAAACGCACAAATTCCTCGCACCTTTTTTTTCGGATCGCTGTCATTTTTTTGCCGCCGATATAATTGAGTTTGCAATA
Source organism: Ophion slaviceki (assembly GCA_944452715.1). Taxonomy (NCBI): domain Eukaryota; kingdom Metazoa; phylum Arthropoda; class Insecta; order Hymenoptera; family Ichneumonidae; genus Ophion; species Ophion slaviceki. Next base: position 6,110,636 of record OX101786.1, on the reverse strand, counting down.
AGTAGTACCTGGCCACAGTTCTCTGGGGGGAAGGCAGCGAATTGTGGCCGTAGAATACGGAGGAACGGTGCTCGATGCTTTTGCCGAGGGAGCATCGATTGCACTGGATTTCTCAATGCCTGTTTTTCGGATGACGAGGGGAGCAAAAAAATGGTCTGCTTTCATTGTAACTGCAGCAGAGTCAAGAGAGGGTGGGAGAGAGAGAGGGAAGCGGTGCACTGCAGCACAATGGCCTTAACTGACATTCTCAGGATGGTACCTCGTCCCTTCAGCCTCCCCTTTCAGGTTTATTCTGTCCTATACCCAGTACTTTGTAATAGTTGCGGTGGTAATAGTAAGTAGTAGTGGTGGCAGGAATTCTCGAGGACGAGACATTGGCTTACCGCAGTCGACCTTGCCAGTTCGTTACTCTTTCTCCCGGCCTGCTGCCATGGCTCTTATGCATTACACGCACAGGGCTCTTACTATTCCCCCTCTCCCTCTCTCTTTCTTCGTCTTCCTCTTGTATTCCTTCCTCTTTTATTTCCTTTTTCATCCCTTTCTTACTTCTGTCTTTCTCATTGCTTATCTCTACGCTTTACGTGCCTGCTGCTGGCTCTTCCCGCGCTGCGCATGTTTGTCCACGCAGTAGTTTGCGCATGTGTGATTGTATCACAAAATGCTGGAGGGCCGCTAGCACCCCCTGGTGGCCTCAAGGGCCGCAGCATTTTGAGAGAGAGAGAGAGAGAGAGAGAAAAGGCATGTGGTAGAGTTGTCTTGTGTCGACAATGACGGACATGGATGATACTGGTCGTCAGCAGGGTTGGGCATATTCGGATTTTTTTTTATTCGCGAATAATAAAAAAAAAAACTTATTCAAAATTCGTTCCGAAAATGAATAAAGAATCCCACTGAATTCAGTATCAATTCCGAAAATGAAAAATGAATCCACCTTAATTCTGTATTCGTTCCGGAAATGAATAATGAATCCTACTGGATTCAGTATTGATTTCAAAATGAATAATGAATCCTACTGGATTCAGTATTCATATCAAAATGAATAATGATTCCATCTGAATTCAGTATTCATTTGAACATAAGTAATAAATCCAACTCGATTTAGTATTCATTCCGTATTCGGATATCATCAAATTGAATAATCTGGAAAAATGGACAATGGAAATGGGACAAATATAATGTCCCATTTCTACCCCCATTTCTTCAGTTACTAGATACTGAGAGCGCGATTTCTCTTGGGTTAATATAATGTAATCGGACGATAATGTTACAATAGAATAATCATGTTTTCTGTAAATTTTTCCAGATTATTCAATTTGATGATATCCGAATACGGAATGAATACTGAATAGAATTGCATTCGTTACTTATGTTGAAATGAATACTGAATGCAGTTGGGTTCATTATTCATTTTGGAACGAATACTGAATCCAACTGGATTCATTATTTATTCTCAGGACGAATACTGAATCGAGATGGATTCGTTATCGAAAAAAAATGAATATCCATCTGACATGTATTCGGTATTATTTTCCTACTCGAATACTAAAAGTAGTCGAGTATGTCCATTTCTGGTCGTCAGCTATGTTGGGTAGCGAGAGTTACAAGAGGTTGATGTCACTGGTTCGAGAAGCACCCAAAAAGTTAGCGTTTTATCATTTTTTTTTAAACTAATGTTCATTTCCAAATACCCTTTCGGGATTTTTACGTATTACCTTTCAATTTTGAATTTTTTCCTATCACTCCGGACCTGCACTTCGCTAATCTGACCTAACTTCCGTTACGTCTACAGCTGTCTTAAGGGGTTACCCCCACTTGCGATTTTGAAAAAATCGATTTTTTTTTATTGCATTTTTTTAAGTATAAGTATCCGGGCCCATACTTCTGTATGGGCCCGGAATAGATGACTCTATGTAAGTTTACAAAAAAATATTTTCTTCGTGTAAACTGAAATTGAAACTTTAAACGCGTTTTTCTTAAAATGGCATTTCTGAAGTCGGTGACCAAGATTACTCGAACACTAATGAACCGATCTTCTTGAAATTTTGCAGGCTTATTTAATACACAAAAATGTAGTCTTTAATCGTTCGATTTTTTTTTTCGAAAAAAAATAGCCGTTTTATAGCCAAAAAACGGCCGTTTTTTTTCGTTAGAATCGAACCATTAACTTTGACTGTCCGCCATTTTGTGAAAAATGAATATTTTTTAAAATCCTTCGATTAAAGACTAGTTTATACTTATATTTGACTAAATCCATCCGCATTTTTTTTCAGATGATCCACTTCGCCGCAATGTTGGTCACCGCAAACCGTGTATATAAAAACATTATTTCATTGACGGCCATTTGCCACTAAACAATGTAATATTTTTCAATAAAAAAATTACTGAAAGTTCTTCAAGATGTGTTCTTTAAGATGGTATATTGATCGATTAAAAAAGTTTTGTAGTTTTCTTTTAAAAAATTAAGAAAAAGGCCTTTTTTGCGCTACAAGTGGGGGTAACGCCTTAAGCTACGCTATACCCTACTTGCCGAGGGCACGGGGAAAGTGTGGAAAATCCGTATCGGTAAAGACGGCCCCTTATTCTTCTGATTCTCTGGGCCACAGACGTTTTACTTGAGGAGGCTGCTCACGGTCTTTGCGGGGCAGACGGCCAGAGGGGAACGCATATGCTTAAACACGGGCGCCTGTAACGGCTACCAACCCCAACTAATCATATTTTCGGTTACGTAAAATAAATAAATTTCAGCTAATAAATATGTGGAATGCATATAACTGGCTGTTTAGAAATGTTATTAATCTTTTTCGTTTATTTACAATGCGAATGAGTTATTAACCAAGTTGAAATGTGGCAAACGCGCAATTTAGTTCTCAGTAACTGGTATCACTGGGCTCAGATACGAACGCCACATCGTGAGGGCGTGGCTGTCAAACATCCTTCGCAAATTCCGTTTTTTTTTGTTCGGCCAAAATGAAGAGATGGAAGGAAAAAATGCAAACTGAAAAACAGTACAATCGACGGTTGGAGCAAGTACAACCTGGAAAGCGGCGAAAAAAAGTAATTAAGCTGCAAAAAGAATGTGCAGTCGAGGGACGACGCGTAATTGATTTGAAGGTTATGTCAAAACACATGCACTGCAGCTTCTGCAAAGTATGATTCGAAATATTTAAATACTCTTTATGAAAACGCTGTAAGAAATTTATAGCAAGGAAGCAATCGTTTGTGCGTTTCAAATTTTCGCGCCTATTTAAAATGGCCGACTTGACAGCAGCGTTGACACGTGCCGTAGGGCGCTTTTCGCGAATCAGCTGAAATTTCCTGTTTTATTTCACGAATATCTCTATAACGAGACAGACAAAATACTGTACTCTTCGTTGAAATGATTCATTAAAATTTCAAGAATTTTTTCCGCCTATTTCCATTCAATTCCCACTATTTTTATTATGTTGTGACAGAATCTTTTGCTATGTCGCCCGTGTATAAGAGCCTGACTTCAATAATTAATTGTTCAACAATCACGCAGATGAAATACTTGAAATTTTACACGGAGTCGTAACACCTGTTCGCAAACATCCTCAATTAAGGTGTTACCCCCACTTGTAGCGCAAAAAAAGGCCTTTTTCATGAATTTTTTAAAAGAAAACTACAAAACTTTTTTAATCGATCAATATACCATCTTAAAGAACACATCTTGAAGAACTTTCAGTAATTTTTTTATTGAAAAATATTACATTGTTTAGTGGCAAATGGCCGTCAATGAAATAATGTTTTTATATACACGGTTTGCGGTGACCAACATTGCGGCGAAGTGGATCATCTGAAAAAAAAATGCGGATGGATTTAGTCAAATATAAGTATAAACTAGTCTTTAATCGACGGATTTTAAAAAATATTCATTTTTCACAAAATGGCGGACAGTCAAAGTTAATGGTTCGATTTTAACGAAAAAAAACGGCCGGTTTTTGGCTATAAAACGGCCATTTTTTTCGAAAAAAAAAATCGAACGATTAAAGACTACATTTTTATGTATTAAATAAGCCTGCAAAATTTCAAGAAGATCGGTTCATTAGTGTTCGACTAATCTTAGTCACCGACTTCCGAAATGCCATTTTGAGAAAAACGCGTTTAAAGTTTCAATTTCAGTTTACACGAAGAAAAAATTTTTTTGTAAACTTACATAGGGTCATCTATTACGACTTGAAATTTTCAGGACATATTCTCAAATACTTATACTTTAAAAAAATGCAATAAAAAAAATCGATTTTTTCAAAATCGCAAGTGGGGGTAACCCCTTAATTGCAGCAAATTCTTACGATTTCGCGATAGCTGAGCCACCTCCTATCTACACCTAGGTCTCAGAAGTATTGGCCTTCTGCTGACTGGTTGATGCGCCAGCCGGTGCACGGCAAAGCGGCCACCGCTCCGCGTATCGATCATGCGCAACGCTGCATAACTCGAAGGACCCATTCACCAGTGTCGGTTTTTTTCACTAAATTTTTTATCAGTAGTTCCTTACTCCGAAGGATCGCCAGGGGATGATCACAACTCATCAGAGATAAAATAAAAGCTCAGCTGGAATGCAATGAAAATGATCTCTCAACCCTCCAAATTTCAGTCGGCTGATTTTGTTGAAGATTAATCAAACTCTTGATTCCATCGAAATCAAATTTTGATTTAATCAAAGATTTGGTTCACGACCAATCAAACTTTACCAGGATCCTCATGAAGATCCACAACCTCAATCCGCCGCGAAAGATTTTGCGGATGCCAAAAATGAGTGAATAACAAAATGAGGAATTTCCCTTGCATTCCAACAATGTAAACTTCGACGGGATTTTTCCTCTCGTGCGAGGCTGCAGCGAAGAGGTCAAGAGATCGAGGACAAACATCCATTGACAGCGCGGTGAAAACTCGCCCAGATTGGAAGTGGATCATGATGAGTGGCGTTTAATGCTATTGTTACGAACATAAGAGTGGCATTATTGCGCGAGCGAAGGGGCCAAGCAGGCGACTGAATAACGAGTGCAGAGATTGCGAGGCGTATGAGAGAGTCATGAAGGGGAGTGATTAGTAAGCCACTTCGTAATTAATGTACTCTCCATCCTATCGACCCACTCGCACAGACACACACACGTGAATTTTCTTTCGCTCGAAGCTTATACGAGCGCAGGTATTCTCGACGTCTCGTCGTAATCCTGCACGGCATCCCGAGCCTCGCGGATAAGAGCTTATTAGCTCGTCACGTTATTACCGCACAACACATGCGGTAGTTCGTTTCATTGAGTAATTATCGCGCTTTATTTTTCCACGGCTCGGAGAAGGCTCTCTAAACGCCCCCCCCCCCCCAATTATGACACGTTCGATCATTCTCAAGTATAGACACGAGTGGCGTCATAATCAGCAGGTTTTTCAATTAAAGTCCCCGGTCAAGATCATGGATGTGAACATGAACACGAGGTATGAACATTATTTTGCAATGTCGTTTCCGAAGATTGTATTTTATTTGAACTACTGTATTGCGGTTTGCAGGAGGGCACAGGGAAACTGAGGAAAACTGGGGTCGATAAAGGCAGCTATATTTTTTAGGAGTTTTTGTCACCATCGGAGAGTCTTACAACTATCTGATGTTCATTGGTCGGTGCGCAAGCCAGTACGCGGCTGAGCGGTCATCCATCCAAGTACTGGCCAACGCCACTTGGCAGGATGGATGCCGCACACCATCCGCGCTTCCGCTAGTGTCTTTGAAGATTGTAATAGCGTGACAAGATCATCGAAATTCATGATGCATGATGAATCAGACGCATCGAGTAAATTGTTAGCACATGATTGGTTTCTGATCGATTTCGTTATTCAAATCTGTACATGCGTTTTGCAAAACCAAGACAGCAGCATCGCTTCAGTATATCACTATATCGCTGCCGATTGATCCCATGCCACACCGATTGATCCCATGCCACACTGACGATGACTTGGGCTGACTAAATCCGTCATTGGGAGGTGCCAACGAATTAGATAACGACAAAAACTAAAATATTAGGTTATTTCAAAGTTGATTTATTATTTAGTAGAATGCGTATTATTTATTAGGTTCTTTCAAGAACTATTTATTCCGTCGAGCTAACGCATACTCGGAATAACCAAATGTTTTAATGTCTGATCTCGACACTGGTCACCTGTAAATGAACAACTCCCTTGATCCAGGCGACTTTTTCCTTGCGCATCAAAACTCATAGGTCCCTTTGCAAAATAAAATATCCAAGAATCGCCAGATGAACGGAACAGGATTACGTGTGTCGATGTTTCAGCATACCTTTTTGAAGTTCATAATTGGAGAACAATTATGAGATCATATTCAATGATGTTCTTCATCCCCCATAATCAAGATACAAAGTTACCTTTTCCACTTTCCGTCTCACCAAAGTATTCTTCGACTCCCTTGACGACAGGCTTGCCAATAATAACTCCTTCCCAATGTTTGATACTGCACCGATCATTATACCTAAAAATCGCAAAAGCCAATATTCCCAATCAGAACATTCATCAACGACGAGGATTCCCAGCTTGTCGCATCAAGATTCGACCAGTTAAAATTTGGAAAGTCTGTATTACCCGTTCTCCCAACGAACTTGATAACCTTGTAGGTTGATCTTTTTTTCGTGGAGACCCACCACATTGCATATTCGGCACGTATATGCAGAGTCGCAAGATTGCCGAGGGCTCGTAGCTCCATCCAGGATGGCTTAATGAAACTGCATGGAAACGTTAGCTCTTCGTTGATGTACTAACATTGGAAGCACTCCAAAGTAAACGGACCAAATATGGCAAGTTCAGCATGGGTTATAGACTGTAGCGGTATGTAGGTCGACAGATAAGCACACTACGATGTACATGGCACATAACGTTCTATCGTAGTATGCGTTGTAGGATAGGAGCGCTTGTGACATACCAGTGCAGAGTTTTACGGTATCTCAGATCGATACTGCGTCGATCAATGCCTCCAGCTGCGGCCATGATTAACTTGGCCTGCAGTGATGATAATTAAGTAATGGTAATACATCGTCGGTCGAGATATCATCGATCGAAATATACTCTACCGATCCATCTTACTCCACCAAATGACTCGAGTTATGATCTCTGGCTACACGACATCTAGCCTGGAACGTCTGGACATGGTGAATTATTACGCGATATTTCAGGTCACTTCGCGATCAACTTTGATTGTGCGGCTGAGATAGTCTGGAAGACAATGTCACCAGATTTCAATGCTCAAAAGCCCAAAGCCCCAAATGCTTTGGGCTTTTTTTATGGAGAATTGTGGTTGGGATGGAAACATCAGAGAATTGTTCATAGAGATCCATTGTGGCTGAACAAGAGAAACTCGTGGGAGTAAGTCAATTGATTTAAATAATAAGTGGCTTTCGCTAGTGCTTTCTCTTGACCGGAGGTCAATAATCGATTTAGGGTGGTACCATCTTGAGGATTGTATACCAAGATTATTATTTAAAAAAACACGTTTTTTATATTTAAGGGCTTCCATACACCTGAGACGACTAAAAGTAAGGTTATGTTTAAGAATTTTATGTATAAAAATGAATTTTATTGAACAACCGTGATATACATTATAAAATATGACATTTTATCTACATCGAGTGAAAATTTGGTTAACAAATTTCAAAGAGTAAAAAGTTACAGTCGTTTTCCTAGGACGTGTTTTTGTTGAAAGCGTTTGCGGTACCAGACGTGCCTCTGCCATTTTTTATCTAAAAAAATTATTTTTTAAAGTAGATAGATAAAACTAGTACTTATCGAGCCGGAATTAAAAAAAAATAATTTATTCGGGTCGTGGCAGTCACTGGAATAAAACAGGCGATTTTCTGCCTCAAAATTATTCAATGCTTATGATGAAAAAAAAAACTCCGCCACATATCCAAAAAAGGGCTCGATAAGTACTAGATTATTGTGTGAAGCATGACTGTGCACAATTTGATCCCGATCGGTCCAGGAGTTGCGGAGATATTTCTGGTACCGATTTTGACAACACTGTTTCGACTAAAACGCGTTTAAGGGGTATACCAGTGTGACACTTTCAAAAAACCTATTTTTTTTGCCTTCTTCGACAGTTTATACTTTCAAGAATATCCTGTAAAAATTTCAAGGCCGTATCTCTATCATTTTATCTTGCAAAAATCGATAGTTTAATCTTTAAACGCGTTTTTCCCGAAATGAGATTTTTGAAATTTGCTGACATTGTAACTCAAAGAGCAATTATCCGATTGAATTGAAATTTGAACTGAGTACTCTTGAATATATTTACTCTAGAATAACGAAGGATATTTTTGATGGATGAAAATTGACGATTTGGCATTGAAAAAAACGGCCATTTTATAGGGAAGAAAACAAACTTTTTTCGAACAGACTGAAAAAAACGCCATTTTGTTAGATGTTGTTATTTTTCGAAAATCCTACGTCATTGTACAGGAAATACCTTCCAGTTTAACGACATTTTTTCCTATTTCGGTTGCAGCTACTCAATCGGCCGAAATCGTGTCAGCAGTGGAGGAACTTTTTTTTTGCGCCTCCGAAGGCAGCTTATAAGTCGCTTGGATCTCAATATTTTTCTGTGAAAAAATTATGTAATATAGGTCAAATTATAGCCAAATATATTCTTAATTTTTCGAAACATGTAATTGAGCAATTTTCTTCCAAAAAATTCTCGAAAATCACCCAAATTTTCAGCGTTCACACTGGTATAGCCCCTTAAAGTTTTGAGTACACTTTAAACTGAAATAACTCTTTATTTAAAACTTATATGAAATCGTCGATTCCTGGCCCATATGACGGATCTCCTTTAGATGTTGACGCTGCCATTAGATTTTTTTTGCTGTATCAACCTCATTCTTCCTTCTATTGAGGTGAAACAGACGACAAAGGCCGCGTCTACCTGCGCCCCAACCGTTAGTCGTTGCTCACCCGGTCAGTTACGGAATTTCCTTATGAAATTCTCAGGGGATTTATGAAATTTTCAGGGAACACTCAAAGGATATTACTTTCGAATGAGAACCTTTTTGAAAAATCGCTCTTTCTTACCTACCCAGGTGTATGTAAGCCCTAAAGCAGCAGTGCGTGGCCGATACTCGGAGCGGTGACCGCTTAGCCGTGCATTGGCTGACGCATCAACCAGTCAGCGCAAGCACAATTCTTCTGAAACTTTGGTGTAGATACTTGAGTAAAACGTCTGTGCACCAGAGTCTATGCATCACAAGGATGTGCGCAAATGCGGTATAGTGTAGCTTAAGGCGGGATACACATTTAGACAGAAAACAAATAAGCAATATTGAGGGATTTTTTAAACTAAGAAATAATTATTCTACAATTATCAAATTTTAGGTATACTTTAATAGTGTATTTAAGTATACGAAACCATTTTTTCAAATTAATTCATCATCAAAATGGCGGAGCTGTGGCAGAGTGTTACAGCAAGATCGCCGCGGGAGTTGCGAATCGGCATGCAGTCTAGCTTCCCGTAGACTTTGATTTGCAAAAAAAGTTCAAACATTTTTTCAGTTAGAACATGTATAATCTCTATGTGACGGAAATTAAAATGAACAAAATGCAAATTTAAGAAAATGGCACACATTTACAAAAAAAGTAACATTTCACGCACCATTTCTGTAAAATGTGGATTAAAAAAGTAGTTTTTTTTTTTCGATTTTTCAAAAACAATTCCAGTCAAGTAGAAGGTACCAACATTATAAATATGTCTACCAAGTTTCGACTTACTCGGCTTAAGGCGTTACCCCCACTTGTAGCGCAAAAAAGGCCTTTTTCATGAATTTTTAAAAGAAAACTACAAAACTTTTTTAATCGATCAATATACCATCTTAAAGAACACATCTTGAAGAACTTTCAGTAATTTTTTTATTGAAAAATATTACATTGTTTAGTGGCAAATGGTCGTCAATGAAATAATGTTTTTATATACACGGTTTGCGGGGACCAACATTGCGGCGAAGTGGATCATCTGAAAAAAAAAATGCGGATGGATTTAGTCAAATATAAGTATAAACTAGTCTTTAATCGAAGGATTTTAAAAAATATTCTTTTTACACAAAATGGCGGACAGTCAAAGTTAATGGTTCGATTTTAACGAAAAAAAAAAACGGCCGTTTTTTGGCTATAAAACGGCCATTTTTTTTCGAAAAAAAAAAATCAAACGATTAAAGACTACATTTTTATGTATTAAATAAGCCTGCAAAATTTCAAGAAGATCGGTTCATTAGTGTTCGAGTAATTTTGGTCACCGACTTCAGAAATGCCATTTTGAGAAAAACGCGTTTAAAGTTTCAATTTCACAACGGATTCTTCTCTTTCAACGCTCATATCTCAGTCAATTTTGTTCGGATCGACTTGAAATTTTCACGACATATTCTCAGATACTTATACTTCAAAAAAATGCAATAAAAAAATCGATTTTTTCAAAATGGCAAGTGGGGGTAACCCCTTAATAGTTTAAGAGTAATCCTGCACGCCAATTTCGATAATGCAGTTTTGAGAAAAACGCGTTTGAAGTTCACGCCCGCTCCGAATCCAAGCGGTGAGGCACAGCGTTGACGGGCTGTAACGTTTGAAGTTTTTCGAATTTCGCTTTGAAACTTTGGGAAAACATTCTACATATACCAGGTGGGTAAGTATGAAACCGGAATTTGCCCATAGGTGGCGCTAGATGTCGATGCAGTTACCGACACATCACGTCAGCGGTGTCTTGTTATTGTATTGATATCCGACAAAGATTTCCAACTCACAATAACACGAGTTTCATTCAGTAGCATTAGTTTATTAGAGATAAACATGTCGAGTTTTGTGCCAACAAATTACGATTTGCGGACAGCACTACTTTTCTGTTTTCATCTGAAGAAAACCGCAGCCGAATCGCATCGAATGCTTGTGAAGGCGTTTGGTGAGCATGCTCTCGGTAAAACACAGTGTTTCGAGTGGTTCAAACGGTTCAAAAGTGGCGATTTTGACGTGAGGAACGAAGAACGTGGAAGACCACCGAAAAAGTTTGAAGACGCTGACCTGCAAGCTTTGTTGGACGAAGACGACGCTCAAACACAACAACAACTGGCGGATCAGTTAAAGGTGACCCGAGAAGCCATCTCCAGTTATTTGTATCATATCATTACAATAAACGTGTTTTTTCTGTACAAAAATTCCGGTTTCATACTTACACACCTGGTATAGTTCTATCGTATAAAAAAAAAATCCATTTTTTGATCGTTGTAAATGTATATTCCGCCTCAAGATAGCTATGGACGCAAGGGTATACGTTTAGAACTCAATAAATCAAAAATAAGGAATGTTGGTAACATCTTTCTGCTCGTGAAAATGCCCAACCCAATGTAATTACCAGTAAGCACTAAAAATTGTATGATTCGAAAATAAAAAAAGAACCTAAAGTATATCCAATCAAGTACTCGACTATCGAGTCATCCATCCAAGGTCATGGCGTTGAAATTTGCATCGCTGGAGTGCAAAGAAAAATCTCAATTTTTTAATTCCCCCAACTTCATTATCATCCACAATATTTTATCAACAAATTGAGGTCGTATATCTCTAATCAGAATACGACAAAAAAAATGTGAAAATGTTGGTATGCTGGCCAAAAAAAATTCTAGGAGTTAAACCAAAAACAAAATTCGTTGCACTGCAACGATGCAAGCTCGATCATCGAATGACTCCACTGTTGATTCTTCCATCACCCCCAACATTTTTGGGGGCGTTTATTCGTAAATAGCGGAGATATAGGCCATGGCGTGGATTTATCACGTAATATTTCTCTATTCTCTGTAACACTCGCTCGAGCGCATAAACCGCACGCTGCATGTAGAGCAAGCCCGTGCCTATTGCGAATTTGACATATTGGACAAGTGATCTGAAAGGAATGGAACCCAACGCAGGCATCACATGGAGCCGCGCACACACGTCGTTTATTTGTACACAAGCATTGCGGAACCATTTCTATATATTGATTCAGAATCCATAGAATGGAAGAATCGTGCAATATTGGTCGCCCCGGGCTAGTGGGACTAGTATACGACAAAATACGTCTCTTGGGTATGAATTGTCAGCTCTATAATACCGCCGGGGATCGTTCTGTTTACGAATACACGATCGTCAACGAGGACTTTTTGTGCAAGGCTAGGTATGATAGAAATCGGCATAAATGTGAATGTGGTACATTGTGCAATTTGATACTCATCGTCTGACCCATATATTCGTCTATGTATGTCTACAAATGTCATTCGTAGGCTTGCCTAAATCGTATCTGCATGAAATTGTGAGTTCGTACACGAATGACTATGATTAACTGATAGCACTAATCGTAGTGACTTAAGGCGGTCCTCTAGTTTCTCGGGTCGAAAAAATCGATTTTTTTTTCTCATAAATCACATCTACAACATGTCTAGAAAATGTATGCCAAAGGATTTTTCGATATTCGAAGTGGTTCACAAGTTACGGCCCTGGAACGGAGCAGGTACACGGAGCAGGTATACGGAGCAGGTTTACTTTCAAACGCGTTTTTCTCGAAACACCTTTTTTCGAAACGGTGACCACGATATTTCAGAAACTACTGCACCGATCTTGTTCAAATTTATACAGCATCTTTAATATGTTATAAGCCAGCGATTGAACTAGGATTATCATGATTGCTTCGATAGTTTTTTTTTGTACGAGCGAAAAACTTAAGAAAAAATGAGTAAAAAATAGAATGTAATTTTCAAAAGTGTATAAAAAAGTCAATTTTTGTAATTTAGAATTGACTCTAGTTCAATCGCTAGTCTTAAATATGAATATTAAAATGCCGTTTGGTTTTTTGATTTCAGATAAGCAGAACAGCCGCAATCTTGGTCACCGTCAAGCACCTCTCTTACTTGATGTCTTCCGGTCGGCCACTATAACGTTTATTCTATTATATATTTTGACTTCAAAAAATTTGTAAAGCTTATTTAAATGTTAATAAAGATTATGCAAAAACAATGAGATTGATTATTTCTATGCTTTGCCCGTAAAAAATTATTGAAAAAGCCGCAAAAAAACAGCCGAGAAACTAGAGGACCGCGTTAAAATCAAAGGTACGGAAAATTAAATAAAAAATCCTTGGGATGCTCGTAATTATGAATATCTATCAAACAAAGTAGAACACGATTTTATTTTTAATCATAGTTGTCCCGCATTATTGACTTCTAAATTCCTCGACATTTCCAGGTTTTCCACACAGATGTGGCGAATACTTCAGGGAGATTGTTAATGTTTAATATTAAAATTAAAATTAAAACAAACTGAAATTTGAAAAATAATTTAAACAGTGTAAAGTGAAAATGATGTGGTTGTGTATCGACAAATCGAATGGAAATGTATAGAGCTTGGAGGTAAATTAGTTTTTAGTGTTTGAAATTTTTTATGTTTGGCACTGACATAACTTTGGTTGAATATAATGAAAAATAATATAGATATTAAAAATATACCAAAATATTTAGTTTTATACTTTTTATTTTTTTTCCAAGTTTGTTTCATTTTTCGTAATTCTTGCAAAAAGTTAATTCTGGACAAATTACTGAGGATTTTCAAAATTCCCTGACTTTTCCCTGATTATGCTAGGAGGAAAGAAATTTCCTGAATTTTCCCTGGTTTCCACATTCCAGCGATGTTAACGTATTGAAAAAAAGTTTTTTTTTCTTGAGGGGTCTGCATAAGCTTGAAATTTCAGAAATACGATTTTGTATTGCGTTGTTTTATAGCCTAGGATCTCAAATGTAATTTGTAACAAAAATTTTATAAAAGTTCGAAGAAATGAGCGAGTTGTGACAATATGTGTAAAGGGTCGCCTACTAGGCTACAGCGAAACGTCCCACTGGTGCGATTGACCCTTTTTGCGATTTTCTCAAAACTATGTTCTATGAAACGGTGTATGTTGCAGCTCAAAATCCATTCGTCCAATTCACTTCAGATTTGGACAGAGCATGGTTCATAACATTTTCGATCATGTGACAGAATGATGTTTCAAATATGTCTATCCATTTGCTAATAACAAATTATGAAATTTCAGTCGAAAACCGAGCTTTTTTTCTTACACCATGCCATTTTCGTAATTTCAAAAATTTCTACAAAATACCCGGTCATACGAAAGTTTTATTAATATACTAAAAGTACGTTTTTTTTAAATTTTTTCCTTACATTATTACACTTTGTTTAAATAATAATAAGTTCAGTGTTGATCGATATTTGTCAGTCTAAAAAAGCTCAAACTTGGCAAGACTATGCGCCAATTGTGTGTAGAATCCCGACCTGTTCATCCGAAAGCTCTCATCAGAAAAAAATAGTGAAAATTGACCATTCCCGAAATGCACATGAAGCAAATTATCGAGCTACGCGAGAGCGAAGCCGCGTCTTTTATTCGCACTCAAGACCGCCATACGACTCAATCCGGCCTTGTGCCGAAACAACTTATCGAGCGTCGTAATACCCAAGCGCAAGAAATAGTTCCGACGTCGGTGAGGTACCGATCGCATATAATCCGAGGTTTTTTCTGGGGAGGATAAGGCCGCGGTGGTCGCATACGGGTAGCGCCCCATGTAGGTTTCGCCAATCGAACCGTAACGGCCAATACTTGGACCAATGTTGGCGGGACGATGATCGATTAACCAATTGTACGCCAATGCTCGGCTGAGTATTGACTAGCCAACATTGGTTTGCTGATACGAGGCCAATGTTCGGCCAAATGTAGACTCGCTCGCCAAATATAGTATTGGCTTGTCGATACGAGGCCGATGTTTGGCGAAGGATAGACTCGGCAATCATTGGTTTGCCGATACGCGGCCGATGTTCGGCCAAACGTAGACTCGCTAATCATTGGCTTGTCGATACGAGGCCGACGTTTGGCGAAGTATAGACTGGCCAATCATTGGTTTGCCAATACGAGGCCAATGTTCGGCCAAGTATAGACTTGTTCATTATTGGTTTATCGATATGAGGCCGATGTTTGGCGAAGTATAGACTCGCCAATCATTGGTTTGCCGATACGAGGACAATGTTCGGCCCAATATAGGCTCTCTAACCATTGGCTTATCGATACGAGGTCGAGATTTGGCGAAGTATAGACTCGCCAATCATGTTTTTACCGATACGAGGCCAATGTTCGGCCGAGTAACGCATGATCGAACCGCAATTCGTATATTGACGATTCATTGTTTCGCGTTGAAATCATTGAGAGACGAGATAAATACTTTTTAAGAGTCCATTGGACATTTTTCTTAACAAATATACTACCAAATCAATGCACTCATTGTTGGCCGATTCTCGAACGAGCTCATACGCGATATTCTGCCGATTTTTATGAACCATCCTACACTGACAGAAAAATTCTATTAATATTAACTAACCGCGTCTATTTATTTATTTTTTATTTGAATTAACTAGATTTTTCGTGAAATCAAGTTTTTCCTATTGCATTCCATTATTGGAATTATTCATTTTAAATATATTTATTTATTCAAAGTAAACTTGAACTAATGAACTAATGGTTTGTCTTTATTGCAACACACATATTAACGGGTTGTGGGGGTAGAGAAGGTGGAGAGAGAAGAATTATATATATATAGGTTAGGTTTGAAAATTCTATAACATGTCATTCGATAACACTCTCTAATTATCACAATGATATTAACTAATTGATATAGTTTATGTCATACAAATAATGATCAGAATCCATTTGGTATCTTATGCCATATCTGCGATTCAAATGTTACAAGCACTCGGTAGCATAGGGGCAGCGTGTTTGGCTATGAGTAGGGAAGTTCAAGGTTCGAGCCCCATTATGGGGTGAAATATTTTCTTCGAACTAATCATTTCGAAAGACCAGGTAATGACGAATTACAATACAAAAATAATTAATTTTTTTTTTTGGCGGTGCAGGCCCAATTTTGGTGATCTATATTGGGTCACAATTATCCGCCAAGACTCGGTCGATAATCGGGCCAAGCTCGAGTGGCAATGATGGCAATCTTGAGGGGGCTTATTGTTGGCCGATTCTCGAATGCACTCCTACGCGATGCTCGGCCGATTCTCATAAGCCATTCTAGGGCCAATATTGATTGCGAATATCGGGCCGCTCTTATCATCCAAGGCTCGGTCGATGATCGGGCCAAGCTCGAGTGCCAATGTTGGCAAGCTTGGCGTCGAGCATCGGCCAATCATTGGCCACTACCGATCACCCTACATGGGGCATTGCATTTAACGTAAGAGGTCCATAAAAAGGATGCGTTATGTAAAATACGAGGCGGCGAGTTCTAAACGGCGCTTTGTGATATCGATCTCGGAGATGGAAATCTCCGTATCGTGTGGAAGTAGTGACCGCGGGAACTGCCAGGCACTCTTGTCGGCCACACCTTCGAGAATCTTTCGTCGAGGCAACGACGGATGCGGAGGAGAGGAATGCAGGAAGAGTGGAGAACAGAATGGGGAAGAAGAGAAGGAAGAGAACTGAAGAACTGAAGAACAGAAGAAACAGGGAAAAAAGGAAAAAGACGTCGATGAAAAAGAAGGGAGAGAAAAAAGGTCGAGAGGGCGAAAAGGAGACAGGAAGGTCAAAAAGAGAAAAAAAAGGAGGAAGGAAAAGAGGAAGACGACTGAGACGGTGAGGAAATAGTGGATACTGGTAAAAAGGAGACAGATAAGCGGAAGAATAAGAGGGAATGGAGGACGAAAGAAAACAGGAAAGGAAGAGGAAGGCTAAGAAGCGGAGGGAGAAAGGAAGACAAAGTCGACGAATAAGAATGATAGAAAGATGAAAAGGAGAAGTAGGAAGCAAAAGAAAGAAAGAAAGAAGTAGGAAAAAACCAATCGTAAGGAGGACGGAAAGAAGAAGGAAAAGAGGAACACGGCAAAGAACAATGTCAGGAAGAAGGTGCGAAAAAGCGGAAGATAAGCGAAAAGATAAAGATAAAACAGTAGAGGAAGAAGCGGACGGAGAAGGAGAGAAGGAGATAAAAAGGAGTGGAGAGGTAAGGAGAGGAAGCGAAAGAAGGAAAGGAGGAGGAAAGAAGGAGACGAAAGGAGTGGAGGGGTAAAAAGGAGAGGAGGAGGAAGAAGGAGAGGAGGAGGAAAGAAGGAAACAAAAAGGAGTGGAAGGAGAGGAGAAGGAAGAAGGGGAGGAGGAAGGACAGGAAGAATATGGGAAGGAGGAAGGAGAGGAGGAAAGGAGATAAAACGGAGTGGAGGGGTAAGGAGGAGAGAAGGAAGACGGAGAGGAGGAAGAAGGGCAGAACGATGAAGAGAGGAGAGGAGGAATAAAAGAAAAAGGGAAGCAACACGAACGAAAAGAGAAAGACGAAGAAGAAGAACAGAAGAAAAACCGGCAAGTGGTATATAAGAAACTAACAAAAGAATTTTGCGAGACAGCCGAACGTATAGCTCCGTATCGACATTCTGGACCGTACGAGTCCTCGAGGGAATTCGAGCTCCCGGTGATGCAGCCTCGAGGGTATGAAAGCCCATCCATGTGGTCGCCGAGCCCCGATGGTCTGGCTGAGAGTCTTCGATATTGCTTATACACCGGACGCTTTCACCTCCGATGGAAAAGGATTTTCCAACACGATGGCTTCTCCCCATCTCGGAACGCTGTTCCATCTCACCCAGTATGCTCGTACTCACAGTATGTTCCTACTCGCCGTATTACTCCAACGCAATGCGATTGACTCGGTGGCGAAAAACAAGAGCTGAGGAAAAATTGAATCCTCCTCCAACCAGCGCGATAGAACTTTCCGAGCAATTTGAAAATAGAGTCTCTCGCGATAAAATAATGAGCAATGAAGATAAAGACGGGAGATACAAGAGCGAGGGTTCTTTATCTCATTGAGCGTGGTCCAGCCTGGTCAATCGTATTCCACGATATCAAAAAGGCCGATAAGCGCTTTTATACCTCATATACACACCGGGCAATTTTCAGGAACGCCAACGGCGCGAGAAAATCGTGCACTCGGGCTCTCGAAGACGCACAGTGATTGGCCCCCTCGGCTTCGCCAGCTAAATTGGCTCTAAATCACCAGTGCGAAGGAGCTCCCGGCTCCTGGGCTTTTTTCTTCATTTTCCAACAGATTATTATCATTGGAGACGAATTATGCACGCAATTTTACGCAGCAGTCCGGTAATCTTCCGGTAAGTTCAATCCATCAACTCGAGTCTAGCGAGCGTGTAGACGCGAGTGGCACTTTCTGGTGATTTGCGGGACCCTTATTGCCAGCCTGGAGAATCATTCGCCTCTACTGTTTATTTATCATCGCCACTTTCTACACGTTTTGCCATTTTTTTCCCCCAGGCAATTCCTCTCTGGCGAACGGCCAGTTTTTTAGTACGACATTGTAAGGTGGGGAGCGGAAATTCAGGTTAGTCTTCCAGATGGCTCCTCCTGATGTTTGGAACTTTGTTTTTGTCGCCATTGGTAAAATTTTACTGGGTTTTTTTCGTTCGATGACAATCATCGGTGGAACTTCCCCAGTGGATTTGTTACTTGAAGGTTTTTTGAGTGAGATAAGAATTTTAGGGTCAGGGAGGAAGCGATGGTCTTTGGAAGTCGTTTTGAAACTCGTATGAGTACCTACAGCAGATTAGACGGAAAACAAACCCAAACAAATGTGATCGTCCAGATCCAGTCAGGATAAGCACTTTGCCGAAGGACTTGAAAAATGGACATACAAATTCAGGAATGTTGGAATTCGCCGTGAGCTGACGAAGCTCTTTGGAGACCATCAAAATGGAGCTCTTTTGGAGACCACCCAAATGGAGCTTTTTTGGAGACCATCAAAATGGAGCTCTTACGGAGACCAACAAACCCAAACAAATGTAATCGTCCAGATCCAGCCAGGATGAGCACTTTCCTGAAGGCTTTGAAGAATGGACAGACAAACTCAAAAATGTTAGAATTCACACGTGAGCTAACGCAGCTCTTGGGGAACCATAAAAATGGGAACAGCGGCCTCGCGGGGCAAACCTAAACAAAAATCACCGGCATATTTTGGTCCCCTGGCAATTGTGATCGTCCAGATCCGTCCAGAATGAGCACTTTTCTGAAGGCTTTGACCAATGGACAGACAAACTCTAAAATGTTAGAATGCAAAGTGAGCTGACGAAGCTCTTTGGGAACCATGAAAATGAGACCAGCAGGCTCGCGCGGCAAATCCAAACAAACCCAAACGGAAAGCACCGGCATACTTTGGTCCCCTGGCAATTGTGATAATCCAGATCCATCCAGAATGAGCACTTTTCTGGAGGCTTTGACCAATGGACAGACAAAATCAAGAATGTTAGAACTCACAGTGAGCTGAGGAAGCTCTTATGGAGACCATCAAAATGAGAACAGCAGACTCGCGCAGCAAACCCGAACAAACCCAAACGAAAGCCACGGGCATATTTAAGCGTCCTGGCAATTGTGATCGTCCGTATTCAGCCAGGATGAGCACTTGCCTGAAGGCATTGAAGAATGGACAGACAATCTCAAGAATGTTAGAATTCACATTGAGCTGACGAAACTCTTCTTTTTTAGCCTCCTGGCAATTGTGATCGTCCGTATTCAGCCAGGATAAGCACTTTCCTGAAGACTTTGAAGAATGAACAGACAAACTCAAAAATGTTAGACTTCATAGTGAGCTGACGAAGCTTTTTGGGAATCATCAAAATGAGAACAGCAGCCGTGCGCAGTAAACCCAAACAAACCCAAACAAAAAGCACCAACATATTTTGATCCCTTGCCCAATGTGACTACAGTCCTTCTAGATCTACCCAGGACTTTCCTGGAAGCCTTGAAAACGAATCCCCATCTCTGAACGGACAATTGAATCATCGCGCATCAGCATCAAAGCCGCAGATTTCATTCAGCAAATGTTGCCTCGGCGTGAAAAAATGGCAGGGATCGACCGCGCGTTATAATTTGCGGCTGCGTTTTCTTTTTTCCGTGTGCAATAGCCGCGGATAAGTGGACGGCCGACAACTGTGTGGTCCGAGTTGATGACGTTGTGGTGTATCGAGTCGGGTGTGTTATACCACATTCGAAAACAATTTAACGGCGCGTGATGGAGCCTTACTCTCGGGGGCATTCAATGGCGCGTGAAGGTGGTTTAGAAGCGCAAGGATCGACACGCATCCCCGCGCGCCCCATGGGGTGTACCTGTATGGAGCGGGTACAATAATGGCAGTAGATTGGTGGCGTCATTACCGATCTCGGTGGTGCACTCTTCATCGTCATATTCCTCGTTCTTTTTGTTGTTGTTGTTGTTCTTCTTCTTCTTCTTCTACTTCTCCTTCTGCGCTTAGTCTTCGACGCTTTCTCGTCCTGGAAAACCGGTGTGCGTGCCGCGAGTACTTGAAGCTGGAGCCTGGTCGTACGACGCAATGCCTACACCAAGATGAACTATGGAGTTTCGTGTCGGATGCTATGTATTTCACGAGTGAATGAGATAGCTCCAGAGATGAAAAGAGAAGGAGAGACAGGTAGAGATTGAAGGGAAAACAGCGAGAAGCCGCTCAGGGCGGACCAACGAACCACCTCATCTTCTCCCTTCATTCCTGGTCTTTTGATGGCACGAGAATCTCTTCCGTTTCTTTCAATCCTCACTATCGTCTTCCACCGCGATGTCTGCGATTCTCCCTGACGTTCTCACTGGCCCATTCGATCCCGCCGATCAAACTGCTCATCCTCACGTCCGACGTTTCCTCGGCTAACTTCGGACTTCTGCTAGCCAGATAACCCGCCGTATTCATTGGGCCCCGAGTGCTAGTTACGATCGTTCCTTGACGGTCTTCCACAGCTGACTTTCGCCCTGTTACATCGCACTTGCGAACAGCCACTCCGGGCAGTTAATGCGCTCTACGTGCTGCACGAATTCTTTCGGGGTACGAGCCAATCGTCGGGTCGCTCGGTGGGGGACCGCGGTAAATGGTAACAAGATCGAGGGATCCGGAGAACAGCGAATAACGGCCAGAGTTGTACGGACGAAAATTGTGACACAAGTGGAACTTGAGGGAAAGACGGCTGTATCGAGATGGGGTTTCCACAGTTGCCCTGTGCCCTCGTGTAAATGCGGGGCAGTGAGGCATTGGGTGGCTGTGGACTCTCAGGAACCTTTGAAGGAGTGGCCAGTGAAGGATCAAGATGACTGGGACCGTGAAGGGCTGCAAGGCCATACTAAGAAATGTCGAGGAAAAATAATTAAGGCCTAACTTCACTTTGAGTAATGAAAAAAGGCTAATTGCAGAGAATTTTTTTGATAATACGGTAACGGTGATTCAAAATCTGGAAAATGGTATTATCTGGATATAGTGCATATTTCAGAGCGGAAAATGTTTCATCATTTACATTTTTTTCAAATAAAAAGCCGATGTTTCGGGAAAATTTCCACGTCACTGATGGACTTTCAAGAGGACCCTAAACTAATTTTCGAAATATACGAAGAACCTAAAAGTAACTTACGTATCAAAATATAATTCATTATTTTGACTGCTATGTAAAAATATAATTAATAACTTTGACTGATATATAAAAATATAAATAATAAATTTGACTGATATATAAAAATATAATTAATAAATTTGACTGATATATAAAAATATAATTAATAAATCTGCCTATTATATAAAAATATAATTAATAAATTTGACTGTTATTTAAAAAGATAATTCATAAATACAACCTAAGTTTAACAAACAAAATTTAATTAAAAACTTGAATACTATTCCGAAGTCTGCCTCACACTTCGTGCACTCTGTGAAAGATTAAGGGACATGGTTTCTCTGTGCAAGAGTTCTCGCCTCGCAGAAATTTGGGTCATCTGCAAGAAACCACCATCTCCGGCAAACCAAAAACCCATCGTTCAAAAGCCTTCGAAAATATTTTGAAATGGAGTCCGGAATCGTTTCCGTTGCTTCGGACCTCTAAGTCGAGTAGCTTCGCAAAAAAAATTATCTTTCTCCGCACATTTACTTTCCAAAAAGACCGAGGAGCTTTTAAACAAGCTGATTTATCGCAGCGACGTGTCTATTTCGCAGGACTTGCGTTGTCTATTTCTATCATGCACCCGATGTTGTTCACCACGTGCAAAATTTTCGCGGCGAACCGTTCACACTGATCCCCATTCTGGAGAACGAGATGTGAGCCACGTTCAGATGGGACTGGCCTGCGGAGGAAGAACGAGCCGTGATGGAAAAGCCGGAGAAATAGAATGGTATCTTATTTCGTCGACGTTCGTAACACAGAAGAAACAGGGAATTGCGTTCGACTCGGAACAGTCGAGGGAGCTCAAGGCATTTGGAATGAAAACGATACCGTAGATAATGTATAGGAAGTCGCGGACGCTACGAGACAAGACCACAGTTGAGGCAGGAACAGCGGAGGAGAGGAAGGGAGAGAGAGGGGGGGGGGGAGAGAGAGAGAGAGAGAGAGAGAGAGAGAGAGAGAGGGAAAGAGAGAGCTTTGAACTTTTAAATTCCGTTTAAAGGGAATCACACGATGCGTCAGCGTCGAGCAAGCTCTCCAAATATATTTTCTCCTGCTTCTTTCACCAACTTTTTCCACATTCCTCGGTCTACTTCTTTGGACGTTCCTTACACTTTGACCCCCTACAAGGGCTTTCTCGCGTTTGCGATTCGTGAGTGAATTTGCCTTCTCGGAATTTTTTCCGCGACTGCATCTCCGGCGCATTGAAAATTGCGAACGAATTTTCTTTTTTCGTCAGGTAATTTATTCTCCCGCAGTCGGTTCCTGTTGCCCTGAGTTTTACAATTTAATTGTTATCATTATTGTTAATATTATTAATGTTATTTTTAACTATTATTATTATTATTATTTAATTATTAATATTATTTTCATTTCTTTTTATTATTCAATTATTAATTTTAATTTCAACTGTTATTGATTTTATTTTTCTTTTTGAAAATGATGTATTACTTTGACTGTTATTATTACTATTATCATGATTAATATTTATTTTAAGGATAAATGTTTTATTCTTTTTTCTTTATTTATATTTAAAACTATAATTGTGATTAGCATTATTATGCTGGGTATTCACCATCACGTCGTATAGTGGTTTTCGGTGGGTAAAAATCGCAGAATCTCATTATTATTATCTCATTATTTGTACACAAAATATGGATCTTCGAAAAACGCCTTATGTATTTTCAGCTGGAATGCATGCGTTCATTTCATTCCGGTAATTTGTGTGAAAATAAAGTTGAGATTTTTAATCCTTCGAAAGCTCCAAGCTTCGCCGTTCAACGGACTATACATATGTGTGTGTCTGTATATATATATATATATATATATATATATATATATATACAGGGTGTCCTGTTATGAATGGATAATCCTGCAACTGTCGATAGTTCAGATCATGTCCTACTATATGCTGGAATTTCAGTTTAGTCCCACGGTTCAGTTTAGTCCCACGGTTTTCGGGATAAAAATCATCTGCTTTTTCGCATGCCATTTCTACAAATGATAACTTATTTTTACCAGTTTTTTTTTTCAAAAATGCTCTTGGATGTTTGTTTTATCTAGAGAAGTCTTCTTTTTAACCTTAAATGTTAAGGAACCTTTATGAAGAAAGATCTTATGCACAATTTTCATACAAACCAATTCGAACATCTGACTGATAGCCTGCGGTGTAAAAAAAAAAGTACTACGCATATCGTGCCAATTACTTTGAAAAGTTGCTTAGTTACTGTCGATTCACATCATTTGTAGAAATGGCATGCGAAAAACCAAAAGCGGGTGATTTTTTTTTAATAGTAACATAAAGCCCAACATCTCGAAACCCGTGGGACTTTTACTAAACTGAAATTCCAGCATATAGTAGGACATGATCTGACCTTTCATCTTGTGGAGCACCTCAAGCCCCATAAAAAACATTCGGGGGTCAAAATCGTTCAAGGTCATTCAAGGTCACCCATTAAAATGAAATACAAAAGTAAATATCTCGGATCACTACCAAATGTTTGGTAGTGATCCGAGATATTTAGATTTGTATCATCGATGCTGACCTTGAATGACCTTGAACGACTTAGACCCCCTAATAGTGTTTATGCGGCTTGTGGTGCTCCAAAAGATGGTTGAAGAAAAAATGTATCATTCCATTTAAAAAAGTGTAGTTGACCTTGACGCAGCTTCAGTGCCTCCACCCATAAAAAATAGGGTGGTCCATTATGACGGCCTTCTCAATTATCTACTTTGAAGAAGAACAAAAAATTGTCGCGAAAGCTGCGAGCGGCAAAAAATATTTAGAGGTCGCTCAAGCGTCCAAAAAATTCAAAATGTCATGAATTTTACGCTTTATAGTTTTAAAAATAAGCTCGCAAAAGCTCTAGCCGGCCAATGAGTATTTAGTGGTCGCTCAAGAGCTTCGATATTCCCATTTGTCGCGATTTTTTTTCTCTTCTCACTCATAATTTAACACTTTGTAAAATTTTCAAAACAATTAATCCTTTTTTTCTTTAGAAACGGATTTTTTAAAAGTTACCTCGCACTTATAACCCGATAAAACGGGGGACCTATAATCTTGTTTACGGACAAGAGCTTTAAAGAATTATTTTATGAGAACAAAGATTTTAATTCTTGGATTAGTAGTGTGAGGTGAATTTGAAAAGTCTGTTTCTAAAGAAAAACGATAAAACGTTTTGAAAATTTTACAAAGCGTTAAATTCATGAGTGACATGAGTGGACAAAATTGACGAAAATTGGAAATTTCAAAGCTCTTGAGCGACCACTAAATACTCATTGACCGGCCAGAGCTTTCGCGAGGTTAATTTAAAAATTATTATTAAAAAAAAATCGATTTTTTAATGTGAATTTGAATTTTTGAGAGGCTTGCGCTACCTCTAAATATATTTTGAACGCTCGCCGATTTTGCGACAATTTTTTTTTTCTTTAAGGGGTTGAGCCATAGTAGAATTTTCAAAAAAAAATCGATTTTTTTTGTTCGCTAAAACGGTGCCTCATCATCATAAGAATAAGTTACTATTCGATTTATAGTAAGACATTTTTTTGTAAAACTTTAAACGCGTTTTTCTAGAAACAGCTTTTTTCAATTAGCGTGACAAATAACTTCAACACTTTTCACTCGATTTACTTAAAATTCAAAAGTTATGTTCCTAATTGCATTTCGCAGAGAAGTACGCCCAGAATTTCTGATTAATCGAAAACGTTTCAATTTATGAGCAGTTTTATACGAAATTTTTCACCGAAAATTCAAGTTCAAATAACAACAACTTTTGAATAAAACAATTTTTTTTATTCCGTACGTACTTCTCTAAGTATTCTAATGTAGATTGACGAGAATTTTTGTTTTTTGTTCTAGGTACAAAATTGTGGATGCTAAAGGTCACGTCGCGGCGCGCCAAAAAAAAAGATAACAAAAGAAAATATTAGTAGTCGGCCATTTTGTACATCGGAAAAAAAAATATATTTTTTCTAACAGCTTGATATTCATACTAAATAGATGTGTAATTGATTTTATGGGTGAATCACTTTTTCATACGAAAAAAATTGTTAAATTCGCACATGATTTTATACGCGTTACTGTGGCGTACCCCTTAAAGAAGATAATTGGATGGTGAGAAAAAGGAAAAAAATGGAGCTCAAATTTGTGCCACCCTAATATATACATACACGGGCTTTGAAATTATCTAACGAAGGCTTGATTTATTTTTCGCCGAAGCAATTTAATTTTGCATCTGATTAATTGTTTTTATTTGCGCGACCGTCCTCGAGCGGTGGTGCGGAGGCTGTGTGGGAGGATGGCTCGTTCCCGACGCGAGTTCGCGCGACATTAATGCATTAATGCGTACTGCCCGTGGCAATTTGCAGACCACAAGTAATGGCCCCGCGCGCGCAGTACCGGCGGTCGGTTGCTTGTTCACACTGTATTTTATCCTAGAAAGAGCCAACGTGCACCGGGAGATATGAGACATGGGCCAATTTGTTATCGCGTGTATCGTGCTCTGTGCACGTAAAAAAAAAAATACGGATATTCCACTCGAAATTGGCCACTTTCCGGCGAAGGGTGAGGGTGATTAAGAGCGCCACGGGGGGGGGGGGGGGGGGGTAAATTCATCGTTCTACTCTTTGCGGGGTAAGTCGCGAGCTACTTCGATGCGTAATTGATCCCTTGCGCTTGGACGCATGAAGAAGGACCTCGATCGTCCACCTTGAATGACAATGTTCCGTTCAACCGCGCGGCAAGATTTACGACGAAATTGGAGAGCCGGACGTCGTTGGCAATCGCGAACGTTTTCTTTGCACAAAATTTCCATAGCTGACGAGCGAGATCGAGAAAAATGCATAAACGTTTTCGAAAGTGATCGGAGAGTAGTAAAACCCAAATTAGAAAATGAAAAAGCGCGAAAGTAGTAAAAATAAAATTAGAAAATAAAAAAGTGCGAAAGTAGTAAAAACAAAATTAGAAAATAAAAAGTGCGAAAGTAGTAAAAACAAAATTAGAATATAAAAAAGTGCGAAAGTAGTAAAAACAAAATTAGAAGATAAAAAAGTGCGAAAGTAGTAAAAACAAAAAAAAATAAACAAGCGCATATGTCGGAGTTTAAAATATAGTAACATATCTTTAAAAGTGAAAGATCGCATAATTGAAGCTAAAATTAAGAACTTGCGAAAATGCTATGAACGACGTTGAAAAATCGTCGCACGCAATCGTTATTTTCAACACGTTTTTCATACGATTTTCACAAGTTCTTACATTTTTTTTCAATCGTGTATTTTTGAATTCAGTATTTTTATAGAGAGGAAAAATTGTTTGGTTCATCGAGCGACAACTGAAGAAAATGACATAACCTCGTCAGGAATGTCGTGAAGAATTATCAATACTTTACATATTTTTTGGTAAAGATCCTGACAGTGTTTGAAATAGTGGGAATTTAAAAAGGTTTCTTTGTTTATAAACATATATATGTACGAGCGTTTATTCAAATAAAAAAATATATATATAGGTAAGGACATATATATGTGTAAATATTAATGTGAAAATGTAAAAAAGATATGTCAACATCAATATAAAAAAAGGATATAAGGTATTTTTTATTAATAATAAATTGATAATCGTTTACACATTTCTTCGCGAGGGTCCTGCTGTTTTTTCAAATGGGTCGAT
Source organism: Ophion slaviceki (assembly GCA_944452715.1). Lineage (NCBI taxonomy): Eukaryota > Metazoa > Arthropoda > Insecta > Hymenoptera > Ichneumonidae > Ophion > Ophion slaviceki. The sequence goes on along the minus strand of OX101786.1, from coordinate 6,083,433 downwards.
ACAAAATATGTCTCTATTTTCAGTTTGAGTGTATATATATTAGGGTGATTCGTTTCAGGGTAACTTTTTTTTTCTGACCCATCGTGCCCGAAAACCTTTAGTTGGTACCCAAAAACGAAGTTTCGTGAAAGGGGGGTGTTGTCAAAAAATATTTAGAGGTCGCGAATCAAAATTGAAGGTTTCCCATTTGATTAACATTGAAAAAAATGTTTTTCTCATTATTAGTGTTACCATTCCGCGAATTTTGATATCGCGATATTTTCCAAGTGGGTTCTCATAGGAAATATGATACTTTACAATAAAGTTCATTGAGCCATGTCCGTAAATTCAACCGTTTCAGCGGTATCATTATTTCAAGTGAATATTGTGTGAAAATATCTATTCAAACGGCTGTAACGCCTAAGCTATTAGATATATCGAAAAAAATTCAAATGAGAACTATGTAGAGAAAGTAATTTGCTACAAAAAAGTCTTATAAGCCGAGCCCGTAAATTCAACTCTTTCTCAGCTATAGGTGGATGAAGTAAAATAAATAGATTTGTTTTTGTTTAAAAAAAAATCTATTTATTTTACTTCATCCACCTATAGCTGAGAAAGAGTTGAATTTTCGGGCTCGGCTTATAAGACTTTTTTGTAGAAAATTACTTTCTCTACAAAGTTCTCATCTTAATTTTTTTCGATATATCTAATAGCTTAGGCGTTACAGCCGTTTGAATAGGAATTTTGCACAGTATTCACTTGAAATAATGATGCCGCTGAAACGGTTGAATTTACGGCCATGGCTCAACGAACTTTATTGTGGAGTATCATATTTCCTATGAGAACCCACTTGGAAAATATCGCGATATCAAAATTCGCGGAATGGTAACACTAATAATGAGAAAAACATTTTTTCCAATGTTAATCAAATGGGAAACCTTCAATTTTGATTCGCGACCTCTAAATATTTTTTGACAACACTCCCCTTTCACGAAAATTCGTTTTTGGGTACCAACTAAAGGTTTTCGGGCACGATGGGTCAAAAAAATAAGTTGCCCTGAAACGAATTACCCTAATATATATATATATATATTTGTGCATTTTTCAAGCAGCTTTCTTTTTTATTCGCCTCCGCAACATTGATCCCGTATACAAATATTTAAAAAAGCGATGTAAGGTCTTTTTAATTCGGAATACATTTGAATTGATAATAAATTCGAAATAGTGTGGACCTAAAAATGTCTCTCATTTCGTGTATGTGTGTGCGTGCGTGCGTGAGAATATGTATCTGTGTATGTGTATATACAATATATTTCTAAATATTAATGTGAAAATATTAAAAGAAAAATATAATAATTTAATACAAAATTAATATAAAGCGCTATGAGGTCCTTTAAATTAATAATAAATTGCATCGGTCAGGCAGATTCCTTTTTCAAGACGTTGAAATTTGCATCGTTGGAACGCAACGAAAATTCATATTTTTTAATTTCTCAAACTTGATTTGGCCGATTAAGGCTGTGAAAATCACTCGAACGTTTTTACGCATTCTTATTAGAGATTTACGACCTCAATCATGAAAATAAAGTCTTTGAATAATGATAAAAATAAAGAGATGAAAAATGAAGAAAGAAAAATTATTGCATTGTAACGAACTTCACCGTTGTCCTTTTTTATTCTTCTCCGTAACAATGATGCCATATTAAAAAGTTTTTGAAAGCGATTTACGGTCTTTCAAACTTATAATTAATTGCCAATAATTTCCAAACTCCTTTGCGAGTGACCTGCGATCTTTTGAAGTAGTGCGGATCTAAAAAAAGTTCCGCATTTCGTGTGTGTCCCTGTGTATATATACTACGGGCCAAAAGTTTCCGGAAACAGCAGAAGAAGTGCAAAACTTTCGTTCACTGGATAATTGCCAAATAATGTTAGAATAATATAGTTCATTTGATTTATTATTTACGAAGATATTATATAGCTCTGTATGATGGTTTATATAATTCTAATATAATTTTGCAATTATCTAAAGTGTCCGGAAACTTTTGGGCTGTAAGTGTATGTATTGATACCTGCGGGGTAATAAGGCCTAGCTACGGAATATTTGAAATAAAATGAAAAATAGTCATTTTAATCAACATATTTTAATTATAATCATTATTCAGTTTCTATAAAATATAAACGAAAAATGGTAACTTGTACCACAAACAAAAACAAAATTAAACACTTTTAAAAACCTTGATAGTAGGTTTTAAAAATTTGTTTATGGCAGGATAATAAGGCTTTAACATACTTAAACAATTTAGGGGCTATACCAGTGTGATTACTTTCAAAAAATCGATTTTTCTTGCCTTTTTCGACAGTTCATACTTTCAAGAATATCATCATCATTTATATAATTTATATCAACATGATTATATTTTGCAATAATCGATACTTAAATCTTTAAGGCGTTACCCCCACTTGTAGCGCAAAAAAGGCCTTTTTCATGATTTTTTAAAAATAAAACTACAAAACTTTTTTAATCGATCAATATACCATCTTAAAGAACACACCTTGAAGAACTTTCAGTAATTTTTTTATTGAAAAATATTACATTGTTTAGTGGCAAATGGCCGTCAATGAAATAATGTTTTTATATACACGGTTTGCGGTGACCAACATTGCGGCGAAGTGGATCATCTGAAAAAAAATGCGGATGGATTTAGTCAAATATAAGTATAAACTAGTCTTTAATCGAAGGATTTTAAAAAATATTCATTTTTCACAAAATGGCGGTCTACATTTTTATGTATTAAATAAGCCTGCAAAATTTCAAGAAGATCGGTTCATTAGTGTTCGAGTAATCTTGGTCACCGACTTCAGAAATGCCATTTTGAGAAAAACGCGTTTAAAGTTTCAATTTCAGTTTACACGAAGAAAATTTTTTTTTGTAAACTTACATAGTCATCTACTACGACTTGAAATTTTCAGGACATATTCTCAGATACTTATACTTCAAAAAAATGCAATAAAAAAAATCGATTTTTTCAAACTCGCAAGTGGGGGTAACCCCTTAAACGCGTTTTTCTCAAAATCACATTTATCATATTTGCTGACATCGTAACTGAAAGAGCAATTACCCGATTGACTTGAAATTTGAACTGAGTACTCTTGAATATATTTACTCTACAATGACGTAAAAAACGACCATTTTATAGGCAAGAAAACAGACTTTCATCGGTCAATACTTTTATAGGATAATATAGGTCAAATATGGCCAAATATATTCTTAATTTTCCGAAACATTTAATTGAGTACTTTACTTCCAAAAAATTCCCGAAAATCACCTAAATTTTCAGCGTTCACACTGGTATAGCTCCTTAAACTATACGTAATATATTCGGTATTTGAAATCAATAATCCTCTGCAGCTTCATATGAACTGAAAGTTCCTCTTTGCACTGCTCGGACAGCTGACACCACGTTGTTTTCCGACCACAACACTTGTTTTGGAGTCATCGAGATCGAGGCACTAAAAATAACGGTCGAATTATTCGTAATAAATATGCATACTACTTATTTACATTAATAACGTCATAAAAGTAATGTAAAATGCAGCATAAAACAAACAAACTTTGCTACAAGAAGTAGGAGGATAATAAGGCCTATGGTTAAATTTAGTAGGCCTTAATGACCGTCGACCACGTATGTAAGCGAAACAAAATAAAAAATATTTCGACCACGATACGTTATTTAAATATTCATGATCATCGAAGCTTGAATTAATAAAGTAAAGACTGTGATTTTAGATAGATAAGTCTAATATTACAAAAAACACCTACGATTTACTCCGATCGATTTTTATTATTGGGGGCCGCGTCTGATGATGGGCAATGCAATACTGGCGACGGGGAGCGGGGTACCGCGCCTCCTCAAACTTGTAGCGACATCTTCGTGCAATAGGCGTCTGTGAGTGTAGCCTTGAGCGTGAGCGGTTATTTTAAATACAATTTTCGTTGCTTAGGCCTCATTATCCGACAGGCTTTACGACCCACAGGTACCTTATATGGATATACGATAAATTTCTAACTATGATTATAAGAATATAAAAAAAAATATAAAAAATTAACATAAAATGAATACAAAAAGCGATGAAGTCTTTTGAATTAATAACAAATTGCTAATCACGGACACATTTTTTTTCGTGAGGGTCCTGCTTTCTCTCAATATAGTGCGGAGCTAAAAATATCCCTTATTTTTCGTATCTATATATAAATATACATATACATCTTCCTCTCTCTTTTGATTCCGTAAAAAAAAACGTCAAAATACAAATGCCAATAACTTAAAAATGTCCATATATATATATATATATATAGGGTGTCCCTCTTATCTCTGCCACCCGAAATAACTCGGTGATTATCGACGTCACAAAACAATGTTCCAGACCAAACCTTTACGGTATGAAGGGGGTCATCAAATGCAACCATTTTTTTTTTATTTCGGTGGAGGCGCTGACGCACAGTGAAGGTCACCTCCACTTTTTAAAATGGAATGGTACATTTTTCTTCAACCATCTTGTGAAGCACCTCATGCCGCATGAAAAACGTCAGGGGGTCAGTCGTTCAAGGTCATTCAAGGTCACCTATTAAAATTACATACAAATTTAAATATCTCGGATCACTACCAAATATCTGATAGTGATCCGAGATATTTGGATTTGTATCATCGATACTGACCTTGAATGGCCTTGAACGACTTTGACCCACTAGTGTTTTTTTTATGCAGCTTGAGGTGCTCCACAAGATGGTTGAAAAAAAATGTACCATTCCGTTTAAAAAAGTGTGGTGGACTGTGCGTACGCACGTCCACCGAAATAAAAATAATTGGTCGCATTTGATGGTCCCCTTCACACCGTACAACATTTGTCTGTAATATTTTTTTGTGACGTCGATAATTACCGAGTTATTTCGGGTGACAGAGATAAAAGGAACACCCTGTATATATATCATTCGGCGCAGTTTTGCTTCTCTCGTGCCAATTTTATCAGCGTGTTCATAGACCATAGTTTTCAATCAGCAGAGTACAAAAGTTGTAGATCTTACGCGAAGGGGAGAAATCCATGCGGCGGAAAAGTCGACTGGATTCGAGCTCGAACCCTTGCACTCTTATTGTTCGGACGAGAATAAATTCGTTTCCGCGAAATATTTTTGCGTTCGCAAGAAGTACGAAGCTGTGATGGTTTTACGGCGCGGCTCATCTATTCCCGTAGGTACTTCTGATCCTTGACTCTCTCTCTCACTCTCTCTCTCTCTCTCTCTCTCTCTCTCTCTCTCTCTCTCTCTCTCTCTCTCTCTCTCTCTCTCTCTCTCTCTTCCCCGGCCTCCGCAGAAGTTGCACTCCAGGTCGGGATGGCTCTCGCGAGCGATGAGAAATCAAGCGGAAAAGAGGATGCTGCTCGAGTGTACCGATGATATCCACGCGAAAAGGGCAAGAACGTCGGGTACTTCATCGGTGTACCTATATATGTCGAAAAGAGCGTCGAGGGAGAATCATTAACTCGTCACAGTCTACGTTCGGATCTTGGCAGCTGCGCTGGTTACGTGCTCGTCGACCTACAGGGTGTCCGTGGAAACACCTCGAGGGGACTCTGAACACGGCGACAAGGGACCAAATTTGTTGCACAAGTTAGCCCTTCGGACGCCAAAGATGATGAAAAAAAAAACATGCCTTTCGTCAGCTGTCATTGGAGGACACGATCGCAGAGGAAAATCATTAGGCTGGGTCTCCAAGATTTTTTGTTCAAAATCAATAACAATTGGAAAAAGTTCATGTAATCGATCGGAATGAAAATAATTCGTGTTTGCTGCATTTCGTGAATAGTCGTTTGACATTTTGTATTGCTATAAGTGTTGTTGAAGTTTGCATCGTTGAAATGGTAAGTTTCTGAAATCGTTTTTGCAGATAATTATTTTCAGTGTCTTATGGAAGATTTATCACGATCGTTGTCAAAATTAAAAAAAGAAAAAGGTAAACTAGAGGGGAAAGTTTTGCCATCGATTTCAACACGAACGGGCACAGTTATTGTATACCAATAATAATACAACGACGACCATGAAAATTATAATGGAAATGGTAACAGCGATAATAGAAAAAGACAATTTATCAATGAGTTATCGATTCAGGGACGATTCTCTTCTCTCTCCACCCCGCCTATTTTCATCCAAATTGATAAAATTTCAACATACCTCATAACCTTAATTTTATAAATAATTCTTCCATGCAATTCGTCGATACAAAAACACTGAACACAAAAGTATTAACAAAAATTCTATAACGTATTTATATTTCCATAATTTGCATTTAATATAATTCAAAAATAAATAAACAAAGAAAATGAATTGAAATTATAGAAACAAACTTTTCATTTTTCGTAATAAAAATATGAAAAATAAAAAATATATATTTAAATTAGAAAAATGTAAATGAGTTATACATTTTTTGTTACTTTCGTATTTATTGTTATGTTTGTACTGAATAATTGTTCGGAAAAATTATTTATAAAATTGAGGTTATTAGAACTAGAGAAATTGCGTCGATTTTAATTTATATTTTCGATTCTTCGTACCTTTATTATGAAAAATAAAGAATATTTATATTTGTATACCTTAAGTTTCACATAATTAAAAAATAAACAAACCATAATTACAAAAAGTTTATAAATATAATTTGATTTAAAAATAAATTGTTCACCAACGTGCAAAAAAAAAGAGAAAAAAATTGCGCAGGTTCCGGTAGCGTTGATAAAAATAGTCGAGGCCGGACGAGGGTTCGAAGGTATGAAAAAGCGGGTTATTGGCTCACGACAGTAAAGAGCAGATGCAGCAATGATCTCCGTTGCCGAGCAGTGATCTCTGCTCCAGAGATTCAAGCTTACACAGGGTAAGTATCCGGAGCGGCATAAAAAGAAACTGCTCTCATCTCGTATCGCGTCCGCGGCGCGTTTTCTTACGGTCCGAGCTTTGCTCCGCGCGGTCTTCGACGACAAGGTACGACCCCGCCTTGCTTTGTCGTGCGCTCGGGCGCGCTATATACTCGCCAAAGGAACGAGCAGGTATTTCTGTCTGGCTATTTGGACACAGCTCGCAAAACACACCACGGACACTCCGCGCGCGGATTCTCTTCTCTATATACACGTTTGTGCCGCTTGTCGATGTTGCTATACTTCTCGCGGAGCGCACACGTATATTTACGGCCTGATGGCGTATACCTTACCTGACGGTCGTGCGATGCTCTATCTCTCTCTGTATATATATATATATATATATATATATATATATATATATATAAACATACATACATACATACATACATACATACATACATACATACATACATACATACATACATACATACATACATACATATATATATATATATATATATATATATTCATTTATATATACACAAACACACATATACAGAGGGTGTTATGAAGGTCGATTCAAAGCCTTAAGGGGGTGATAGGTCACCTCTTTCGGAACATATCTAACCTAGGTTACCTTCGTCCAAAGTCTAAGGATTTCGAGTTATCATGGTAAGTATGATTTTTGAAAAATTTCCCAAATTAGATACGAACTCGTTTACCTCTTATGTTAAGGGACTATACCAGGGTGAACGCTGAAAATATGGGTAATTTTCGGGAATTTTTTAGAAGAAAAGTACTCAATTAAATGTTTTGGAAAATTAAGAATATAATTGGCTATATGTGACCTATATTACGGAATTTTCTGATAGAAAAATATTGAGATCCAAGCGACTTAGGCGCTGCCTTCGAAGGCGCCAAAAAAAAGTTCCCCCACTGCTGACATGATTCCGGCCGATTGAGTAGCAAAAACCGAAAAAGGAAAAAATATCGTTAAACTGGAAGGTATTTCCTGTACAATGACGTAGGATTTTCGAAAAATATCAGAATCTAGCAGAATGGCGTAATTGTGAAAAAAGTCTGTTTTCTTGCCTATAAAATGGTATTTTTTTTCAATGCCAAATCGTCCATTTTCATCCAATCAAAAATATCCTACGTCATTAGGATATATATAGTAGAGTAAATATATTCAAGAGTACTCAGTTCAAATTTCAAGTCAATCGAATAATTGCTCTTTGAGTTACAATGTCAGCAAATTTGAAAAATCTCATTCCGAGAAAAACGCGTTTGAAGATTTAACCGTCGATTTTTGCAAGATAAAATGATTAGAGATACGGCTTTGAAAATGTTTGAAGGATATTATTGAAAGTATAAACTGTCGAAAAAGGCAAAAAAATCGATTTTTTGAAAGTGTCACACTGGTATAGCCCCTTAATGCTATTGGTTCAAAAATAGCATTAACATGAGAGGTATTTTTATTTTTTGACAAGCTTTTGATTATTCAACGCGTCCCATTTCCTCAGTTGTGTGGATACAGATGTTACCATGATAACTCGAAATCCTTAGACTTCGGACTAAGATAAGCTAGGTTAGATATGTTCCTTGCATAGTCAAATTAACATAATCATTAATTTAAAAAATTGGTCTATAATATCGAAAAATATTATTAATATGAATAACAGTAATAATAATCGTAAAATAATAATAATTATATTGTATGTCGTCCTCTGTTATTAAGATGCAAATTTGTTTACAAAAATTTGAGAATTTTTGTCTTTTTTTTATGTAACATGTTCTCTCCATGACACCTTTCTTCTTCGCGTCATTTAACAAAACTGAGTCTCAGGTTTTCTGCCAACTCAAATGACACATCCGAACATAGACGGCTACATTCTGATTACCTGCAGTTGACAATACTCACCATATAAAGCCATGCTATCGAGCAATAATAATAATAATAATGACGATATTAATTATAATAATGAGAATAATAATTCTAATATTATGATAACACTAACAATAGAACTAAAAATAATCCCAATAGTAATATAATCCAAAACTATAACGATAAATTATAGTGTTCTTTTTTCGCAAGCGATGTGCAAGTCTCGAAACTAATTTCTCATTGTTTCCGTTTGGGTTAGATTGACTCTGGGCGGTTTCTTCTGTTCCTTTGATTTCTCATATTTTCTTAAGAAAAAAAATGTTTTGAAAAAATTAAGAACACTACAAAATTCACACAAAAAAGGAAGAAAAAATACCATTCAAAAAACCAAAATTAGGCGTTTCTCTTTAGCATAATGTAAGGAGAGAGGGAAAGGGTTTGTAGCTGGGATGCATTCGAGTGCAGTGCTTGTGTATTCCTTCAAATGTGGTGGTATGTTAAATCTACGACTTCTTAGCCAGTTTATATTATCCCCATTGCATATATATTAAAGTATATATGGGGGTGTGTATATATATATATATATACAGGGTGTCCCATTTTAATCTTACACCTGAATTTTCTCGAAAAATATTGCTCGGACGAACTATTGTGTGGAACAAAACTTCTAGGGATTGAAGGGGGACGTTTGGAAAAAATTTATTTGAGGAGCCAAAATTCAAAATGGCGGCGTTACAAAGGCTGACATGTTTTTTTCAAACGGAAACATAACTTTTTTTTATTGCCAAAAAATTTGTCAGCTGAAAACGAAAAACTTTTGTTGAAAAAATTTTTTGATAAATTTCATAGTTTTCAAGTGAGAACATCATTTTCAATTATTTCAGATGTGTCCAGGATTTGTGTGTGTGTGTGTGTGTGTGGGCGCGAGTGCGTGTATGTGTGTGGATGTGTGTGTGTGTGTGTGTGTGTGTGTGTGTGTGTGTGTGTGTGTGTGTGTGTGTGTGCATGCGTGTGGAACACTGTTGAAAACTTTGTTTTTTTTTGTTTTCAAATTTGGACGATATTTCATGAGAAAATTTTGGAGGAAAATCGATGAAAAATAGTTTTTTTCCATTTTAATAGCGTTTGTGCCATTTTCAGGCCCAAAAACGTGTTTCTTTAAATCCTTGACGAACTTTGATCACGATGGGTAGAAAAACACACACACACACACACACCCACACACCCACACACACACACACACACACACACACACACACACACACACACACACACACACACACACACACACACACACACACACACACACACACACACACACACACAAATCCTGGATACATCTGAAATAATTGAAAATGATGTTCTCACTTGAAAACTATGAACTTTATCAAAAAAATTTTTCAACAAAAGTTTTTAGTTTTCAGCTGACAAATTTTTTGGCAATAAAAAAAAGTTATTTTTCCGTTTGAAAAAAACATGTCAGCCTTTGTAACGCTGCCATTTTGAATTTTGGCTCCTCAAATAAATTTTTTTCAAACGTCCTCCTTCAATCTCTAGAAGTTTTGTTCCACACAATATTTCGTCCGAGCAATATTTTTCGAGAAAATTCAGGTGTAAGATTAAAATGGGACACCCTGTGTATATATATATATATATATATATACACCCACACACACACACACAGGGTGTCCCTCTTATCTCTGCCACCCGAAATACCTAGGTAATTATCAATATCATAGAAAAATGTTCCAGACAAAAGTTGTACGGTGTGAAGGGGGCCATGAGAAGCGACCAATTTTTTTTATTTCGGCGGAGCCGCTGACGCACCGTGAATGTCACCTCCAGTTTTTTCAATGGAATGGTACATTTTTTTCAATCATCTTGTGGAGCACCTCAAGCCGCATAAAAAACATTAGGGGGTCAAAGTCGTTCAAGGTCATTGAAGGTCAGCATCGATCATACAAATCTAAATATCTCGGATCACTACCAAACATTTGGACACCCTGTGTGTATATATATATATCCACACATAGACAAAACGACTAACCACTTTAAGTGGTAAAATCCTTCGCCACGCTCTGTGGCTGCGAATTCTCACGCGTCTGGCATCATCTCCTCTTCTTGGTCCTTATCCTCGCGCGTCTGTTCCCTCAGCGGTGATTCACTTCTACCTACGTCTGCGGTTATGCAAAGACTCCTGGACGGAGGAGGCAGGCGCGAGCGGGCAAAGAACGACGCCGGGACGACCGAAGGGAAAGACGATAGAGGTCTTAACGCTGAGCCCGATGCTTTCTCTCGCGATTAGGGACTAACTTGGCCACTCTCGGGTGCGCGCGCGCGTTCTCGCTGTAATTTCTTACTTGGCACACTCCGACGCGGTGTTCGGGGTAATAGGGCGAATCGCTCGAGGCTCGTAAATCACAACCAGCAAGCTCCAACGTGTCCGCACTATCCGGGGATTACCTACTACGGCGGAATTTACTTTTTACTCGTCGTTGTCGTCCCACACCCGCCGTGTTTGGCTACGAATTTATTCGATCGTACGTATAATCTTGACACGCGGAAGATCGGAGAAATCGGGGCGGATCGTAAGTGGAAAATATTGCGGGAACGTTACTTCGCCTGAGTTGTGATAAAAAATGCAATTTAACGCAATCGTGGTCGACTGTGTGTCGAGGAATATTATCGGTTATGGCTGTTGAGTGGCTGTTTAGGTTTTTTTTTTAAATAGCCCATGTACGTGAACAAAACTAAATGCTCGGTCAAACCGAAAATGTGCCATCGAAATCCTACCAGCTGGAGGAAACATTTTTTTGTACGACCATATTTGTTCGATTCACCTTAATGCTTTTTTCAATGGGACACCCTGTATATCCAGGGTGTCCTGTTATGAATGGATAATCCTGCAACTGTCGATAGGTCAGATCATGTCCTGCCATGTGCTGGAATTTCAGTTTAGTGAAAGTCCCACGATTTTCGAGATGAGAATCATGTGTTTTTGGTTTTTCGAATGCTATTTCTACATATGATCATTTTTTTACCCGGTTTTATTTAATACTCTTGGTTATTTGTTTTATCTAGAAAAGTCTTCTTTTTTAGCTTAAATGTTAAGGAAACTTTAGGAAAAAAAATCTTATGGAGAATTTTCATACAAACCAACTCGAACATCTGACTTTCATAGTCTGCGGTGTGAAAAAAAATTGACAACGCACATAGTGCAAATTGCTTTAAAAAGTTGCTTAGTTATTGTCGATTCATATCATTTGCAAAAAACCAAAAGCAGATGATGTTTCAAACAATAACACAACGTCAAAAATCTCGGAAACCGTGGGACTTTTGATAAACTGAAATTTCAGCACATTGTAAGGCATGATCTGACCTATCGACAGTTGCAGGATTATCTATTCGTAACATTTGTGAATAGAAACATAGAAACAGAGTGAAACATTTCCGAGATATTATATATATATATATATATATATATATATATATATATATATATATATATATATATATATATATATATATATATAATAAAATTATATTTATTTTATTGTTGATAATTCTTTGTTACTTTGTCCTCAAGCTACAATAAATAAATAAAATTGAATCCGGACAACAGTTTTTTTAAATTCATTTTTAAAGATACTTACACCTCACTTGATAAAGAAATAATAAAAATGATAATATCTCGAAAATGGTTCAATTTTGCATAAAGCATTACTGGGTTATTGATAGTACAAAACATGTCCTACAACTCTCTCATAGGATTGTTACCAATGACCAGTAATCCTGTATATATGTACATATATATATATATATATATATATTATTGTCATATATTTTTTACATTCATTATTAATTGCTGTGCATATTACATATTATTATATATAAATAATTTCAAATAATAAAGTATCATTTGCCCGTTTTTTATGTATCAAGAATTGTGACACTATCGGTTTTCGAGGAACATGGACATTGCGTGGAAGTGCAAATATTGAACATATCGATTATTATTATGATTCATGGAATCGTAATATTGAGCGTTGAAAAAAGTTCGCAATTTTCGTTTTTCCTGACTGGAATTCACCAGCATCCACGTTTGTGACTTTTCTGCGAATCTTACATTTTCCGTATCATCGAGATAGAATTTTTTTTATACCATTTAAAATTCTACGAAATCCCAACGAATATTGCCATTTTTTCGGAAGAACATATCCATCGTAATAAAACGGTCGCTCCGACTATTCGCCGACTTTGAATACCGTCATTTAAGCCCGTTCAGGAACGAAACTTTCAATTTTACTTAGCCCGACGACAGTGTGCGGTTCTTCACCCACATACGCGGCCGCTCAGCCACCCGCGGCTGACTCGATTAGTATTGTCGCGAAACGATTTATCGTCGTTCGCGCGTAAAAGTTAAAAATGAAAGAAATAAAGCAGGGAAAAAAAAACTTTCTCGCCTGGAAAACACGAATCCAATAATTTTTCCAGCGAAATAACCGGGGCCTTTTTCTCGATGCGTGAGAAAGCCAGACGATCAATCTTCGCCGGTGCAAACTTCTGCAACACCGCTGCTATATATCAGCTTTACCGTGGCTTTAATCCCCGCGTATGCGGAAGCTGCCAAAAATTTTCTGGCGACAAGAAATTTATTCAATAAACGAAAAATAAAGGAACGAGGAGGAAAAAAATTAAATTGCCCCGATCGTTTTACGTCTAGCCAATAATGGCCGATAAAACGATCGATCATCCGAAAAGCTCGGGATGCAGGCATGTGTAGTAGGTACGTACAGGGTGGCCCGAAAAGTGACGTCCAAAATAAAAAATAAAAGAGTTCTACGATGTCTTTAACTTTTCGAGGAAAAAGGCTAATTTTAATTTTTTTTTCGACCTCTCCTGCAGCGTAGGTTTTTATTTTTTTTCTTTTGTTTATGTATAGATAACGGAAAAAAAAAACAAAAAACACGTATCCACTATTTTTCCTTCCGTGACACATGTGCAAATTTACAAACCAATCAGATGAAAACTTTCGAAAATAGACAATTAGGAATTGCATTTTTGCAATAAACAATATAAAATTGGTTGCTATCTGCACAGTTCTCATGTCTAATGTATAGTACTCGAAAAATGAAGCATTATTGCAATTTGAATTTTCTTCGTATGTCGTTCTGTTAACGAGTTATCGCCCAAAACGAAAACCACCCCCATTTTCAAGGGTGCGTTTCACCCCTTAAAAATGAGGTTACGAAGATATAAAAAAATATGTATCGACTGTTTTGAGCCACTCTACAAACATGCCGAATTTCATGAAAATCGGAGAGGGGAACCTCGAGATGTTTCCTTTCTAGAAGTTTTTAACAGCAATTTGGAGTCGTCTAGACTAGTACAAGTTTTTTGTTATCATCTGAATTTGAGTAACTGATCCTCTCAAACTTATTTTTTAAGCTTTTGATAAAAATCTCAGGCATGGACATTAGTGTTCAGTTGGTGATTTGTTTATCGCTCAACAGTGCACTTAATGACGA
>OX101786.1:6044185-6068938 GCA_944452715.1 Ophion slaviceki | reverse complement strand
ATTCGGTTCGTCACAGTAGCCCAACCCCTTAAGTAGATTTAATTCTTATCTGGAGTTCGTGATCTTCATGCCGGGGTCAACCATTAGACCACAAATTACCTGTGTGACAATTCCGCATCCTTGTGAATACTCTGTCGCCTGTTTTTTTTAAATTATAAACATGATTTCGTATTTAAAGTGGGCAAGAACAATTATTCGCAGACCTTGCTTTCCTGACATAAGTCTTCGAGAAAAAAAAACAATATTCTTCAGTACAGAAACATATTTAAAATATCAATACTGCACGTTACTATTTAAGTGAATAATGTAAGATACTGTAAATTACCCGGAAATGCACCAAAGGAAAGCAAGTTGTGCAGATAATTTTTTTTTCCACGTGTATAAATGTATCGATAATATTCGCTTACTCGCTACATGCATGTGGCTGGAGACGATTATCGTCGAGAAGTGGGGCTGGTCGTTGGAAACCTCGCAGCGGTATTTTCCATCGAGATCCGGAGTCACGTTGGTCAGAACGACATGATGCTCGTCGCTTCGAGCAGTCTGGAAGGAACGAAAGAGCCGATGAAAATTATTTGATCGCTGGTTGCAACTGAAGATTTCTCGTCTACATTTAAGGAAATTAAACTGTAATTTTTTTCATTTTAACGATAGTGTAGTTATTAAACAATGTTATTATTAAATCAGTTCATTATTAAATAATGTTATTATTCTATAAGTTAATTTTTAAATAGTATAATTATCCAAGAATGGAATCATTGAACAACGTTATTGTTCAAAGTAATCGGTAATGTAAGTATTAATTACGTTTAATAACCAATTATTTCAAATTTAAATTCGAAATAATTTCATTCGAATATTTCATATTAATAAAAAATATTTAGCTCGGAATATTCATTTCAAATTAAAATATAAAAAACTGAATATTAATATCAATACATAGATGTAGAAATCGATCCTGATGTACGAACGATAATAAATTCGAAAACACACGTCGTTAGAAATATGACTTTGATGAAAAATAAACGGACGATGTTTTTTCATGAAAGATGTTGGTCTCCAAGGAGCGTAACCAATTCTCCTTCGTTTCTCTATATGTCCTCATTTGTTCTTTTTAAATATTTTCTCTTGTTTCGGCGCGTCATCACATAGCACGCTAATTTCGACTCCTCCATAAACAAGAATAGAATGGGGGCACAACTGTCACTAGTGACTGTGGGCAACACTCCGGGAGCTTCCTTAAGAATTAGAAACAGTGAAGTGACATGGAGGGGTGAAGGTAAAAGGGATCGTGAAAGCCCCGAAAGTAATTCCAAGGAACCGTAAAAATGAATATCAACATCTCGTATACCTATATGTATGATTTATATTTATTTACTACATATTTTTTCATTGTATACAAAGAAACTATTTTGTTTCACTGTTTGTTTTTAGTAAAGCTCATACGAAAAATAAACACACATATATAACGAAAATTTGTTTTTTTTATTCTAGAAAACGAATACATTAACAAAAAGTAGATATATTTGTTATTATTATTTTTTCAAAGAAAAACGCGATAAGGCAGGCACGTAAAAAGGAAGGATCTCGTAAGATGGAACCCTGAAGGGTAAAATTTAAAAAAAAATGAAAATAAGCATTTAAAAATATTCACAAAAAGTATTTATTATCGGTATTGCCCAAACTTGTTCCACAGATCGAAGGTGCGAGCCCTCAGAAAGGGCTCACAAAAGGTTCAATCGTTTCGCCACATTAGTACCGAAATAAAAATAATTCTAAAAGAAACGTTCTCTCTCACAATGCTCGAGAATGAGGGCTAAAAAAGCAAAACTCAAACAGACCTAAAAATTCAATTCCTTCGCTTTCCCTCCGACCTCCAAGACAAAAAATTATCCGCAGCTTCCGAATTTCGTCATTCCGTTGCAATCAATTTTCGCATCCTGATTCGTTCCGCCGTCCCATAGACGGGGCGTCCCGTTTATTTTTCGTCCCTCTACGCGTCGCTGTCAATCGTCATTGCGTGTGCCAAAGTCTATTTCACACGTGAAATCTACGACCCCGTTATTGTTTGGTACACCGCGTACGTCATTTATGGCAATTGTTTATGAGAGCCTGCGCTCGAACCGCGTACTACGAAATATATTGTGTCTGTTGAGATCCGAGTTAATTCAACACCGTATATACGACCGCAGAATTGCCCTAGTGGAGCACGTAACGGAATGCTGTATTTATTGTGGAATCGATCGTACGCAATTTTGCTCACATAACTGGAGTTGCATGTAAATATGTAATACATAGAAATATACGAGAACCGATATATACATGCATGGGGCATTCCACGCCAAATGGACCACTTTTCAACCCGACCCCTTTTGATTTGGCTGAAATTGTTATGTTACTGTTCCTGCAATTAAATATGTCACTGTTACTGTTACTCTTTCTGTTACTTTTTCTGAAATTAAATTTTACTGTTCTAAAATTAAATGTTACTGTTTCTGAAATTAAATATGTTACTGTTTCCTTACAAAAACGCGTGTCGTATTTTTTCAGTTTTCTTTTACATAAACGGAAATGCTCACAACGTTCTGAAAAATGGACCAAATAATATATCTTTTCTCAATTTTTGTCTTGGAATGTACTTTATGAAAAACAAATGCTTAAGAAACATCCGGTCATTTTCGGTATATATTTTTTTTGTTTAAAAAAACACGCATTTTTCAAAGGTCGACCTTTTTGATTTTCGATTTTCTTTTCGTAAAAAAAATATGATAAATTTAACGTTTTTTACCGCAAGACCCATCGTGGTAAGATTTTTCTTTCTATGTTATAATTGTAAAGTTTTTTTTTCAAAATTTTTGTTGTTTCTTATGATCCAATAATGTCAACTAATGCATTCTATGGTTTAAAAAAGATGCAGTGTATTATTTTCTTTAGATTAACGTTTTGCTCTGAAATTTTGCAAGTAGTATTTGTATTTGCCGCTAAAATGATAAAAAATGATTACAAATTATTGGACAGTTTGTTCAATATGTTAATGTTATATACAAAGTATTGAATATCATAAAATCAACTATTTGGCATTTTGTCATCATAGGAAAAAGCCTAATTTTGACAAAATCAAGAAGAAAAATCTTTCGTTTTGCAAAAAAACACAGAAAGAAAAATCTTACCACGATGGGTCTTGCGGCAAAAAACACTAATTTTATCATATTTTTTTCCAAACACAAAAATTGAAAATCAAAAAGGTCGAACTGTGAAAATTTCGTGTTCGTTACCAAAAAACAAATAAAATATGGAAGATGACTGAATATTTTTAAAATACCGTCTTTTGTAAAGTACATTTAAAAACAACAAATTTGAAAAGAAACACGTCTTTTTTTTTAATTCACTACATGTTTCCAATTATGCAACAAAAAATCACACAAGCATTTTGAGAAGAAAATAATAAAATATTGAAATTTCAGCCAAATCAAAAGGGGTCGGGTCTAAAAATGGGCGATTCGGCGTGGGATACCCCATATTTATATGTATATATATATAATGACAAATGCGTGTCCAATCAATATCAGTGACCATTGTCGATATATATAAACATATCGAAAGTATATATACGTACGTTTGCGTGCGTGTGCGTTATTGTTTCACTCGATAGCGCCAACGGTCTCTCGACGCCGCAGGCAAACAAAGCTTCAGCAACAACGATTAATTATATATGTTGCCCGTGGCAGGATATAAATCATGTACAATCAATTTTCTACGTTAGCCACCCCGCTGCGCGAGCATGTACACCTAAATTGGCACGACGCACAAATCTCTACTCTCCCCTGGATTCTGTATGAGGAATCCACCCCCGCGATATATATATAAGTAGGTATACGAGTACATGTGAGGAAAGTTGATTTTGTAGAGATTCGACTTTGGGGTCCATTCTCGTGGCAGCCTGGGGTAAAAATGGTATGAACACCGAATTTTAAAAAATCGTCTTTGATAAGTGTTGGCACATTCATGTTGGGGTCATTTTAAGGGGCGTCATGTCACGAAAGGTAATTTTTGAAGTTAAGAATATTCGAGGTCTTCAGCCAAGTGTGTTGATAGTCAATATTAGATAGGTATAACAACTTCGAAATGTCGTTTTACTTTATATACACTAGGCAAAAGAATTAAAGGATATTGAAAAAGTCCGCCAATTTTAGGGTCATTTTCAAATAGCTGTAACCCCTGGAAAAATGGTCGTACAGCAAAATAAAAAAAAGCAAATTGAAGGTCTGAATCTCTCGTTTTGAGATCTTGAGCTCAAAAATTTTTCACATCAGCCAATTTTTAGTAGCCATAAAAAAACCGAAGTAAAAAAAGATTTCAACATTTTTGCTCATCTTTCACAGTCTGCACGGACTTTAATACATTTTTTTGAATTATTGGATTAAAATAATCGTCTAGATGGATTCTTCCCCTTTAATGTGAGCGGTGGAAGAGCTGTGTACGATTTTTTCTCGCTGAGTTATCGATATTCAAAGCAAAAATGACACTTTTGACTTTGATGACTGATTACTCGGAGACTAATGGTCGCACTGAAAAAAACCAGAGGTCTTTGGAAACTTTGAAGTATTCTCTATAAAATGCTTTTATCATTTTTTTTTATCAAGATTTTTTATGCGGGAAAATGGATTTAAAAAAATGTGAAAATGGCATATTGCTGCTCTACAAGATAGTTGAAAAAAATGTACCGTCCCATTTGAAAATGGGACGGTACATGATTTTTTTCATATGATCGCATTGAGTCTAAAATACACCCTCATATTTTTTTTAGATTTTTCCAAACATCCCTTACTTCAAAAAAAAAAATTGAAAAAAAACGCCATTTATTTTAAATCTAAAAAAAATCTAAAAAAACCGTGATAATATCTAAAAATTTTCAAGCTATCACCCGTAGTGGGCAGAATTTTTTTTCTATGTTTTACAAGCTATTAACGTTCTCAAAATTCCAAAAAATCACAAATAGCTCACCTTGAGCAGGTACTGAATTATTTTGGTACTCAAATAAATTTCGTTGATGATTTTCGAATAATGAAATAGGAATTACCGGCCTTAAATTGAAAACATTACCAGTATTTTTATTAACCGATTGAAAAACGAATTAGCTATAAATAAACTTAGTGCAAATAAGGTTATGTTAATCTCTTTTGTAGGCTGTAACTTACAAGCATTGATCAAGGACTCAGTACACCCTCTGGAACATTATACCGATTGTTTGGCTTTAATAATATGTATCGATCCAACTCCAGAGTGCTACAGTGGAACATGTATAAGTTGCCCAGGTATAGTAACACTACACGACTTCCTTAAGGCGGTTCTCTAGTTTCTCGGGTCGAAAAAATCGATTTTTTTTCTCATAAATCACATCTACAACATGTGTAGAAAATGTGTGCCAAAGGATTTTTCAATATTCGAAGTGGTTCACAAGTTACGGCCCTGGAACGGAGAAGGTATACGGAGCAGGTATACTTTCAAACGCGTTTTTCTCGAAACACCATTTTTCGAAACGGTGACCACGATATTTCAGAAACTACTGCACCGATCTTGTTCAAATTTATACAGCATTTTTAATATGTTATAAGCCAGCGATTGAACTAGGATTATCATGATTGCTTCGATAGTTTTTTTTTGTACGAGCGAAAAACTTAAGAAAAAATGAGTAAAAAATAGAATGTAATTTTCAAAAGTGTATAAAAAATCAACTTTTGTAATTTAGAATTCACTCTAGTTCAATCGCTAGTCTTAAATATGAAGATTAAAATGCCGTTTGGTTTTTTGATTTCAGATAAGCAGAACAGCCGCAATCTTGGTCACCGTCAAGCACCTTTTTTACTTGATGTCTTCCTGTCGGCCACTATAACTTTTATTCTATTATATATTTTGACTTCAAAAAATTTGTAAAGCTTATTTAAATGTTAATAAGGATAATGCAAAACCAATGAGATTGATTATTTCGATGCTTTGCCCGTAAAAAATTATTGAAAAAGCCGTAAAAAAACAGCCGAGAAACTAGAGGACCGCGTTAATCATGTTTTGGAAGAAAAGGATATTGACTCTATTACTTATAAACATTGGATATCAGCGCCACGTACGAATCTCGAAACCACGATAAAAAACGCATCTGAATTTATTAACGACTTCTGCGAAAAAGTAAAAATTCTTTTACCGCATTCATTTATCGCAAAGCAACAAGGAAATTTTATGAAAGGAACGGAAGAGTCGTTACAAGACGGTGAATTTCTCGTCCTTCGTGACTTCGCGGCAAATTACGCCTTCGTCGTGCAAAATACTGCTCCCGGATTCCACTGGAACAACAATCAGGCAACGATATATCCTGTTGTATATTTCAAACATAATGGTGAAATTAATCACAAAAGCTTGGTGGTCATTTCAGATTGCTTGACGCATGACTCAATAGCCGTTTATGTTTACACCAGAATTATAATTGGTTTTATAAAATCAATCAACGAAGCGGCTTCAAAATTATATTATTTCTCGGATGGAGCCCCACAACAATTAAATTTTTTAAAAACCTTATAAACATATATTACCATACGGAGGATTATGGCATCAGTGCAGAATGGCATTATTTTCCAACAGCTCACGGCAAAGGTGCTTGTGATGGCGTAGGGGGCACCGTAAAAAGATTAGCCGCCCGTGCCAGTTTGCAGTTACCACCTGATTGCCAAATAATAACTCCGTAAAGACTTTTCGAGTGGGCTTCACGATCGAACAATCTTCCCAATATTACAGTGAAATTTCCACCTGAAGATCGGTACAATGAAGCAAACATATTATTGGAAAGTCGATTCTTCAATAGCAAGCGAATACCGGAAACGCAAAAATTGCACAGCATAATTCCTCAAATAAACGGCTTTATAAATGTAAAACGAATTTCTACGAGTGTGAAAACAGTAAAGGTCACCTCCACTTTTTTAAATGGGACGGTACATTTTTTTTCAACTATCTTGTAGAGCATCGAAAACTGCATGAAAAACATTTACGGGTCAAAGTAGTTCAAGGTCATTTAAGATCAAAAAGTGACATGAACTTTATTTTTATGTGAAATTACCTTCATTCACAGTAGATGTTCAAAGTGATTGCCATTGGAATCAATGCAGTATCGAAATCTCGTCATCACGGATTGTGTAGAATTTCTTATCACTTCGGCACTTATCGAATCACAGGCTCGAAGAATTCTCTCACGCATATCATCCGGCGTAGTTGGACGTTCTTTATAAACAAGATCTTTCAAGTATCCCCGCAAGAAAATGTCCCGAGGCGTCAAGTCTGGCGAGCGAGCCCGCCACGATACAGCTCCTCCACGTCCAATCCAACGATTTGAAAATCTCTTTTGCAATTCATTTCCAGCTATCGGCGAAAAATGTGCCGGGCACCCATCGTGTTGATACCACATTCTGTTTCTTGTTTCTAAAGGTATTTCTTCCAATAACGGACCTAATGTTTCTTGAAGGAATGTGGTGTACTTCCTACCATTAAGATTCCCTTCGATGAAATAAGGCCCTATGATTCTATCCCCAATAATCCCACACCATACATTAACCGACCACGGTCTTTGGTGTGCAACTTGCCGCAGCCAATGTGGATTTTCAGTTGACCACAAATGCATGTTATGCAAGTTAATATTTCCATGATTCGTAAATGTTGCCTCATCAGTAAATAAAATCGGATTAATAAACGAGTAATCTCTCTGAATCTGGCGTTGAGCCCTTCTGCAGAATTCAGTGCGATTCATGAAATCCGTACCAGTTAATTCCTGGTGGAGACTGATGTGGTTAGGATCATATTTATGACGATGTAGAACACGTAGAATACTTCTATGGCTTACGCCAGATTCCCTCGCAATTTGACGAGAACTCGCACAAGGGTCTCGATGAACGGCGGCAAGAACACCAATTTCCGTTTCTTCGTTAGTAACTCGCTTTTGTCGGTTACTTTCCCGACGGGTTAACGGGGTCCTCTAGTTTCTCGGGTCGAAAAAATCGATTTTTTTTTTTTCATAAATCACATCTACAACATGTGTAGAAAATGTGTGCCAAAGGATTTTTCGATATTCGAAGTGGTTCACAAGTATAAATCACATGCGCGAACTTTCAAACGCGTTTTTCTCGAAACACCATTTTTCGAAACGGTGACCACGATATTTCAGAAACTACTGCACCGACCTTGTTCAAATTTATACAGCCTCTTTAATATGTTATAAGCCAGCGATCGAACTAGGATTATCATGATTGCTTCGATAGTTTTTTTGTACGAACGAAAAACTTAAGAAAAAATGAGTAAAAAATAGAATGTAATTTTCAAAAGTGTATAAAAAAGTCAATTTTTGTAATTTAGAATTCACTCTAGTTCAATCGCTAGTCTTAAATATGAAGATTAAAATGCCGTTTGGTTTTTTGATTTCAGATAAGCAGAACAGCCGCAATCTTGGTCACCGTCAAGCACCTCTTTTACTTGATGTCTTCCTGTCGGCCACTATAACGTTTATTCTATTATATATTTTGACGTCAAAAAATTTGTAAAGCTTATTTAAATGTTAATAAAGATTATGCAAAAACAATGAGATTGATTATTTCGATGCTTTGCCCGTAAAAAATTATTGAAAAAGCCGTAAAAATACAGCCGAGAAACTAGAGGACCCCGTTAAGGACCTCAGTTTAGTGTACAAAATTTGAAATGTACGGCGTGTAGGATGAGAACGTTCAGGAAATCTTTCAGCGTATAAGTATCTAGCTCTCACTGCATTTTTCTGACATTCTCCGTAAATTAGAGGCATATCAGTTTGCTCTTCAAAAGAATACATCATTTATATTCGCTTGATTCATTAATACTAGTCTCACCATTCTTACTATCGTTATCTTGGGTTTGTTTGGGCGAAACATTTTGCAATGTTCCGTGTACATTGTACGTTTGGTGCCGTTGTTTACATACAAGACAATGGCAAGACTTAGGCGATGAGTGCCGAAGTGATAAGAAATTCGTGATGAGGAGATTGCAATACCGCATTGATTCCAATGGCAATGACTTTGAACATCTACTGTGAATAAAGGTAATTTCACATAAAAATAAAGTTCATGTCACATTTTGATCTTAAATTACATTGAACGACTTTGACCCCTCAATGTTTTTTATGCAGTTTTCGATGCTCTACAAGATAGTTGAAAAAAAATGTACCGTCCCATTTTAAAAAGTGGAGGTGACCTTTACTGTGCGACAGCGCCTCCACTGAGATAAAAAAAATGGTCATATTTGATGACCCCTTTCGTACGGTACAACTTTTGTTTTAGACATTTTTTTGTGACGTCGATAATTGCAGAGATGCTCACCCTGTATATAGTGAGTGAGATACAGAGGGGGAAAGAGAAAGGAGCGGAAAAAGCAAGGGGGATGTTAAGAATCGTTGGTACGCCAGGCGAATGCCAAAAGGGTCAGCCCCTCGTGATTTCGCAATTTCACATTCCACAAGCCCTTAATTCAACATTTCATGGGAGCACGGAATAGCGAAGGATGCTCGTACGGTTTATTCTCAATGATTTCTCACAGTCCCCTTTTAACGTTCACGAGTTTTCATCGTCAACGCTGAGTTTGAACGATCTCGTTGGTCTCTTGACAAATGCGTGTACCATCAATGACGGGACCATTTTTGAGCGCCCGCGCGTCCGCACGAGGGCGCCTATCAAACGGCGGTTTGCGGGGGAGTTGGCTACCCTTCACTTGCCACCATCAGCAGTGCCGTCATGGGCGCAAACATAATTAATTTTCGATTTTATAGCATGTATAATAAATTGAGCTCTTCTCGATGCATATCCATCTCGCGTTCACGTTAGTGGGTGTAAAGGAATGTACATTGATCGGGAATTCATTAAGGGGTTAGGCCACAGTAACGGGAATAAAATCATGTACGAATTTAAGCATTTTTTTCATTTGAAAAAGTGATTCACTCATAATATTGATTACACATCTATTTAGTGTGACTATCAAGCTGTTGGAAAAAAATATATATTTTTTTTCGATGTACAAAATGGCCGACTACTAATATTTTCTTTTGTTATCTTTTTTTAGGCGCTCCGCGGCGTGAAATTTAGCGTCCGCAATTTTTTACCTAGAACAAAAAACAAAAATTCTCGTCAATCTACATTAGAATACCTAGAGAAGTACGTGTGGAATTTAAAAAATTTTGTTTTATTCAAAAGTTGTAGGTATTTGAACTTAAGAAATGAATTTTTAGTGAAAAAATTCGTTATAACTGCTCATAAATTGCTCATAAAATGAAAACTTTTCGATTAATCAGATATTCCGTACGTACTTCTCTGCGAAATGCAATTAGGAACATAACTTTTAAATTTGAAGTAAATCGAGTGAAAATTGTTGAAGTTATTTGTCACGCCAATTGGAAAAAAACTGTTTCGGCAAGTTTTGAGTAGTCGGCCATTTTGTACATCGAAAAAAAATATATATATATTTTCTAACAGCTTGACATTCATACTAAACAGATGTGTAATTAATTTTATAAGTGAATCACTTTTTCATACGAAAAAAAATGTTAAATTCGCACGTGATTTCATACCCGTTACTGTGGCCTAACTCCTCAATATCGTGCCCAAGCGATTTTTTTAAATCAGGGCGTGTCATTTTGTGTTTTTATTGCATTGTTGTGATCATTGTGGAGAAGGTACTGCTGCATGAAAGGTGAGGGACCGAGGGAGGCATATTTTCGCGAGTTCACTGTACGAGCTTAAATACCGTGTTTCTTTTTAATTTTCATTTTATTTTAATTTCATTGTACTTTTTCATTTTGATTTCGTTTTTCTTGTTTTGATTTAATTAAATTTTTCTTTTTCATTTTCATTCCATTTATCTTCTTCATTTTCATGTAAAATTGGAAATTACAAGAAAATTAAGAATTCTTTTTTCGTATAATTGCGAACGAACTTTCCCAGAATGAGTATATATTTACAGGGTGGCCCGAAAAGTGACGTTCAAAAAGAAAATCTAGATGCCTCGTATCAATACCTATCCGAATCTCCCCCATCTATGTTATTCAATCTTTTTTAATTTTCGAGACAATAACATCTCTTTATTTTTCTCTTCTGTGCGTGTGTTATCCTCGCGATTTTTTTAAATTTGTGTTATCGCTACGGAGTGCACTGTAAAGCAATAAATAAATGACCAACTGAACATGCACCTAGATGCCTTCGATTTTAAAAAAAAATTTAAATACAACAAATTTGAGAGGATCAGTCACTAAATTTCAAATGATAGAAAAACACTCCGATCATTTCTATTTAAAAAATTCGATGAAAAATTATTTTTCCTCGAAAGCTGATAAATACTGTGGCACACACATGGGGGTGATTCGAATACACATTGATATGAGGTATCTACACTAGTGGAATTAATTCTCGACACTTTTATTAGAAATTAGCTTTTCTTATATTTACGCCAAAAATGTATATTCTGCTACGCCGAAGTGATACTGTAATGTTTTTATTTTCATATATAATGTTTCTACTTGATATTTGATTTAATAAGCCTACTTTGATAAGAATATAAAATACAAGTGATTATAACGTTAAAATGATCAATAAATGCGAAGTTTTGAATATTTCGAAAAATGCCGAGAATTAATTCCACTGGTGTAGATTTTCCTTTTGAACGTCACTTTGATGCAAATATAGTTTTTTTCCTGTGTAGGCACATCCTGTAGCAAGTACATCCTTTTATTTTTCCTCGTGATCCCGGTTAGTTATGAGTTTTTAAATCCCTATAAGCGAATGCTTTAGAATTGTTAATACATTCTCTATTTTTACGTTCTCTCGTTCACCCCCCCCCCCCCCCCCGCTTCCTACCTTCTATATTCTCTTCAGTATTCGGAACCGCGCGTGCACCGGTCGTTTAAACGAAATATTTGGCGAATCCAGTTGACTGCAATCCGTTGACCACACTCGAAACTCGTAAACTGTATATTTCCGGTCCACATATATATACTGCGGCAAATGGGAGACTGCCGCGTAGCTCGTGCGCATCCCGATCGCGAAATGAGACCGTTTTTTAGCCTTCGACAAATTGTGAATTGAATTCGAGAAATGGGCAATTCTGCGGAATGCGGGATATCGCGCACATGCTTGGATTCCCGAAAAAAACGATGAATGATCGAAAACTATTTCATTCCTGGCCCACCCACGGACGTGGACAGTTCATTGCCGTCAATACTTTTCTTTCTGTTCGATCTCGCCAACTATGGGTCGGGAAAACGCGGTGGATTCCGAAAAAAAGAAAAATACAAAAAAGATGGTAATTGCATGAAATTTGGACAGCAGGTTGGACAGTCATTGTAAAAAGGGATTTTTCGAAATTCGACCCTCAAGGGAAGAAAAGGGTTGGCAAAGTTTGTATGGAAATTGAAAAAAATCTAGTCGGGCTTACTTGAAATTTGGCATTCGTGCTTCATGATACAATTAATGAAACACGTATATCAGCGTTTTTGGAAATTCAACCCCTAAGGGGAGAAAGAGGGTGGCAAAGTTTGTATGTAAAATAAATTAAAATCCGGTCAGAAGATTTACTTGAAACTAGTATTGAAGCTCGTCAACACAATTAATAAAATACGTATTTTAGCGTTTTTCGAAATTCAACCCCTAAACGAAAGGGGGTGGCAAAGTTCGTACGGCAAATGAAAAAATCGGGTAAAATTTACTTGAAACTTTGTATTACTGCTTCTAGACGCAATTAATGAAATTTCAGCGTTTTTGGAAAGTCAATGCTCAAGGGGAAAAGGGGGTAGCAAAGTTTGTATGGTAAAAGAAATGGCTGTTCAGATTTACTTGAAGCTTAATTTTAATTAATACTCTTCAATACACTTTTACGTGTTTCTTAACGCAACATTTCAGGAGCACATTTCATTAAGGGGTTAGGCCACAGTAACGGGTATACAATCATGTGGGAAAATTACATTTTTTTTTTAATTTTTGTAAAGAATTTAAAAAATATTGTTGTATTCAAAAGTTGTAGGTATTTGAACTTAAGAAATTAACTATCAGTTAAAAATTTCGTTATAGCTGCTCATAAACTGCTCATAAAATGAAAAGTTTGCGATTAATCAGAAATTCCGTACGTACTTCTCTGCGAAATGCAATTAGGAACATAACTTTTAAATTTGAAGTGAATCGAGTGGAAATTGTTGAAGTTATTTGTCACGCCAATTGGAAAAATGCTGTTTCGAGAAGTTTCGAGTGGTCGGCCATTTTGTACATCGAAAAAAATATATAGTTTTTCTAACAGCTTGATATTTACACTAAATAGATGTGTAATTAATTTTCTGAGTAAGTCACTTTTTCATACGAAAAAAAATTGTTAAATTTGCACATGATTTCATGCCCGTTACTGTGACCTAACCCCTTAAGGAGCATTTAACGCAAGACTGTTTTTATTTCATAAAAATGAAATGACCGCTGGGGTCGGTCCTCTTTCCATCTTCGATTTGGAGCGTTGGATTTGTCGATTCGGCATTTGCCCGCACGAATCGTCGAATTTATCAACAGGCGCGTTACGTCACGCTGCTATACACTTCCTGCACGGTAATGTAATTGAAAACCCATTGTGTCGAGAAATGGCTCGATGAATGGTGCAGGCGAGAAAGAGGGAGAAAAAGAGAGAGAGAGAGAGAGAAATAACAATATTTTGCCCTGGTGAACTGCGAATAAAAAAATAGGGTAGAGACAGAGAGAGAGAGAGAAAGAGAGAGGGACAGATACATTATGCCCTAGTGAACTGGGGATAAAAAACTAGGGTAGGGACAGCGGGAGGGAGGGGGGGGGGGAGAAAGAGGGAAAAAGGGGGAAATAAAATGAATTGAGCGATTTAGTCCGATCGATGGTGTTTTTCCATTACATATACGATTTTTTACCTCGTTGGACGCCATTGGATTGATTCTTTTCCACGGTAGACTCGACCGTGGTCGCAGGAAACGCGATACCAAAATTCATCGCATCACATATTAAAAGTAATGTCTGCGAGTATGACGCCAAGAACGATCCATTCGACCGCCTGAATAATTCTTTACATCACTTTGTCATTTCACACAGGATATTGCTGATTTAGGTATCGTGAATTCAGCTCCGAATCGATATGAGGTCTGTAACCCAATAGTCTAAAAAACTTTCTCTTGACCTACGAGTTCGGAAACTTATAGAGCGCGAAATTCTATATTTTCCATGGTTGTCATGTTTCTAATGATCTGTGATTCTCATTATTTTTTAATAATACCAGTAATAATAATAATGATAATGATGGTGCGGAGAGAACAAACAAAAAACATTATGATCGAAATAAAAACGATAATATCGATAATAAATCCAACAACGATAATTGAAATAATAACAAATATGCGATGAATTACACTAATAATTATATTAATACTTATGATTATATTAATAATAACAATTATAATAATGATAAGAATAAAAATGATGCAAAAACAAAAAGAAATCAACATAAAAATATCAATAAAAGCCCAAACAATGGCAATAATATTGATAATAGTATTGTATTTTCGTAAATATGGAATAATTTACACATTTGTGGTATTCTTGAAACCTTGTTAGAATTGCGGAAAATTTGTAATGAGAAGAATCAAATCAATTTTAACACAATCTGTTTGGGACACAATTCATTCGCACCCAATAATAGCAGTAGTCCCAATTAGATTGAAATGCTGACATCGGACGGAACCTTCTCACAGATGAGGCGCTGGCGGGTGGTCGAGGACTACAATGCCAGCGACCATCAGTACATAGCCTTTGAAATAGGAGGCGACACAACTCCTCAACCCGGAATTTCAAAAGACTCGACCTGGACAGATTCTCGGAGGAGCTGATGACAGCACCAGCTCCAAAGAGTACCAGACGAACTGACTGAACGACAAAGAGCCGAACGACTGATTGACGAGACAACGAAACTCGTCGAGCGGCTCTGCAATGACTCAATGCCACGAAACCGCTACGGACGAAACCGTCAACAACAGTACTGGTGGACAAACGAAATAGTGGACCTGCGGAGGGCCTGCTTCGCCTGCAGGAGGAAACTCACTCGGGCAAAAGGCGGACCCAAAGCAGAGATGCACAGAACAGCTTACAGGACGGCACGAGAGGACTGCCCCTGATCTGCCTTCCCTGGATAATATCAGGCTCTGGTCAGGCCTTCCACACTGGAATAGGTTCGCAATGTAACGGGTCTAAGGCTAGGTCCCGATCCGCCGTTCCCTTTCTGGGGAACTGATCAGGAACGGGTCGGAGAACACGTGGTAAATGACGAGGAAAGTTGTAGGGAAGAGATCGGGAAATAACCAGGAACAAACGAGGAAATTGAAAATGACGTTCCAGCGTTTTTGGAAGTTTTGAGGAGGTAAAATCGGGAGTGTATTCAATTTACTATTTCGACAACAGATTGTTTGTTGGTTATCTACTTGATAAGGTAGTGTATGAGTGTATACATACGCTTGCTCGCATTTCCTGATAGGCAAAGAGACAGAAAAACGTACAGATCACTATCCGAGCGAAAAAGGGCTAGAGTGCAATTGGTTATTTCACAAGTATCGCAAAATCACAAGCGTGAGTGCACGCTGTAAACATAGCACTTCTGTACGTGGTACAACTCACAAGACGAACTTTTATCCTCGTACGATGGTACCTTGCTTACGCGAAGCGCTTCGCTTGTAGCCACCTGGCGGATTGTTGGCGAAATACATTCAGGTAATGTCTTCCCGGCCAGAACATTGATAATTCCCAACATGGCGACGAGGCGTTCAAAAACCACAAATGACCTGCTTTTCCTTTTTTGCCTCATAAAATAGTTTCGCTATTCTTTATGCTCAAATCATTAGTCATCGTAATCCCGGTATTTATGATAAGCATTGTTATCCTCGTCGATTATCATTGATAAAATGAATGCTTTTAATGATTAATAGAATTACAACAGATGTATCAGTTTCATCCCAATCAATTATAAATATCTTCGATGAGGTGAAAAGCAAAGTAGCTTTTCTTTAGTTCTTAAATACAAGCTCCACTTTTCAGAGCATGTCAATGTTCTGGCCGTGTAGACATTACGTGAAGATGTACTTGCTTGCAATGTATCCCGGCCAGAAGATGGTTATTTCTAAACATAGCAGGTAAGCCGTAAAAAAACGATTTTGCGATCTTCCCGGTTCGTTCCATGGGAGGACCCGGCCATGTAAATCAGACAAGGCCAGGCTGGTCAGGGCCGGACACAAAGTAGGGAATGCCCGGTCACATTTCTGCACGGGTGACGACGACGATCAAGGACAGAAAACGGAAGTGGTGGAGGGAGCTGTGCGACGAGCTGGATCGAGACCCATGGGGCACCGGGTACAAGCTTGTAACCGGTAGACTCTGGGCTCGGACGCCGCCCGACGTGATGGACCCTTCAACGACACGAACGACCAGCGATGGACTTTTTTCGACGCACGAGAAAAGAACTGAGACGGAAGACGAAGACGAACCTGGGGAGATACCGCTCTTTACCGAGCAGGAGCTTGCAGAAGCAGCCGCCTTGATGAAGTTCGGGAAGACCCCAGGACCGGACGGGATCCTGGGGGCGATACTGCGACTGATGGGCAACCTGGGGCCGCGGTTCCTCCTGGACATGTACACCACATGTTTGACGACAGGCACGTTCGGGGAGCGGTGAAAGGTGGCGATGCTGGTTCTCATTGCCAAAGGTAAGGGGGGCCCTTACTCGCCGTTGGCCCAACGCCCGCTGAGCCTACTCGACACGACAAGAAAACTGTACGAACAAATGATAAGACTAACGGAAGCAATAGCAGCCGCTGGAGGATTATCGGACAGACAGCACGGCTTCAGGAAAGGACGGTCGACAATTGGAGCGATCCGAGATATCGTGACGGCCTTTCACCAGACTGAACAGTACTGCCACGGGGCTCGCTCGATGGTGCTATTGGCAACACTGGACGTACAGAACGCCTTCAATTCGTTGAGGTGGGCGGACTTCCTGGAAGCGCTGAAAGGCGTTTTCGGGGTCCCGCCGTACCTCCTCCGAGTGTTGAGCGACTATCTACGAAGAAGACGTATCACATACGAAACGACGGACGGACGCGAAACCCAGACGATTACGGCGGGGGTCGCCCAGGGATCAATACTCGGACCGGACTTCTGGAATGGAGTATACGACAGTTTGCTATGGCTGGAAATGCCGCTGGAGACGTTCTTAGTTGCCTACGCCGATGACGTGGCAGCTGTGATCGTCGAACGCGATCCATCTCTGGCCCAGCTACGACTAAACCAAGTGATGAGACGGGTGGACGGATGGATGACGGAACACGCACTCCGACGGGCCGCAGCCAAGACAGAACTGATGCTACTGACATGAAAGAGAATACCGACGATCGTACCAATGACTGTCGGAGCAGAAACGATGGAGACCAGAAATTAAATCGACTATCTAGTGGTCACTCTGGATACGAAGATGACTTTCTGGCCGCACGTAAGACGGACGGCTGAGAGGGCGGCGTAGAGAGTAAAATCTCTGTCGCCATCAGTCTCCTGATGGCAAATACAATAGGACCGAGGCCGAGTAAACGCCGGAAACTTATCCAGAATTATTAATCAAAGAATAACTTGACGAATCATATTAATTTTTAATTGAAGAACTACATCGATATATTTATTTATCCACAACCCACGAGGGGCGCCGTGAATTTGTCTTAAATTCGGAGCGATCGTTACACACAATACTTGTGGCCCATATTTTATTGGCTCCATTTTGTGTACTCCCACAATTGTTAGATAATCCCAATTACCTCATGTATTAATTAAATAATCGTGCACATTCGATAAAAAAGCATACTCACGTCGATCTTGTGACCAAATTCTCCGAACGCGGACTTGGGTGGATCCTCTTTCGGTAGATATCGGTAAAACTCGTTTTTTCCCTTGTACCATTTGACCGAATAAAGCTCGCCCTCTCCCAGGTTGTATCTGCACATGAGCGTTGCCGTCGTACCGACGGCAACAGCTTCCGGCATGTCCATCGATACATTGTCCAGTCCTTGGACGACACCTGCGGTGCAGAGAAGCGAGAGGAGTTTCATTTCTGCTAACTTTTTTTACCAAAACATTAGTTGAATGTTATTATTTTTCACTGAAATATGAACCTTTTTATTGAAAATCCTAATACGTATATCCTTGGGTACACATAGAACGTGGCGCGAAAAGTGACGCCCAAAAGAAAAATCGAATTGCCTCGTATCAATCTCTATCCAACCGCTAGATTCTAAAATCTTGTTTAGGTTCGATAAAAAAGCATTGTTTCATTTT
This sequence comes from Ophion slaviceki, assembly GCA_944452715.1. NCBI lineage: Eukaryota > Metazoa > Arthropoda > Insecta > Hymenoptera > Ichneumonidae > Ophion > Ophion slaviceki. The sequence goes on along the minus strand of OX101786.1, from coordinate 6,050,531 downwards.
TTTACTTTTCTCGTAGCATAGATTTGATTTTCTTCGCTTTTGTGTATGAACTTTCCTTTAAGAATTTTTTTAAAGCAGTCGGGAGCTATTCAGCCTAGTATAAGTAGTTTTTGTCATCTGAATTTTAGTGACCGATCCTCTCCAACCAATATCTTAAACTCGTCATCAAAATCTAAGGCATCAACGTTAGTGTTCAGTTGGTCACTTATTTATTGCTTAATAGTGCACTTCACAACCATAACACAAGTAAAATATCGCGAGGTCAATACATACGCAAAAGAAAAAACAAGCACATGCTTTTTTCTCGAAAAGTAAAGAAGATCGTAGAACGCACATGGAAGTGATTTGGATTAGTATAAGAGGCATTCAGATTTTTTTTTGGACGTCACATATTAGGCCTATATATATATATATATATATATATATATATATATATATATATATATATATATATATATATATATATATATAAAAGGGTGATTGAAAAAAGTCGACTATTTTTTTTCAAATTCTCCTATTCAGTAGGTGCAGTAAGGTGAAAAAGACGCCTGTTAAAATATGAGCATTTAATATTAATATTTAGAGGTTCTCCATGGCGATGTTCTATTTCCCATGCTAATAACATGGAGACAAGTTTGCTCGCTACTTTTGAATTTCAAAACTCGCCAACATGTAAGCGTACGACAATGGTCAAGACACATTCCTGACGGAAATTAAACGCACTATATAGAAGGTCTCTATTTATTTTATAATAAATCTATTCTTTAAAAAGTTATTGAAGGTCAAATTTGAATTTATAGAAAATTGCAAGATTTTTTCACATTTCCGGCGAAACTGTTAAACTTGTCACCAAAAATCGTAGGACTTTTTTTTTGTAGATCACGTTATTTTCGATGAAATTATGTCCCCAAAGAATTGAAAAGTTCAATAGTTTTATAGTTGACGGCTTTACAAATTAATTTTTGGGATAAACGTTTGGATAATAAAGAGTATTAACCAAAAATATAAATAAAAAGACGCCAATTTTTATAAAGTGACTTTTTGACGTTTGCTGTTGATGAAAATTGAAAATATCTTAGTAAAGATGTGAATAAAATAGGCAGTGTTTGAGAATGTATATAATTTTTTTCGTCTTCCAGTTTCGATCACAATAAAAAAATATATATATTCTCTCACACGATTAATCGGAGATAATTAAAATTTTTGATCGATCCGATTGATTGAAAGAATCATCTATTAAGGATCAGCTCGTCGAAGCGAAATTCCTCGAGATTCGAATTCGGTTTTAACCCCGGAGGCAGTTATAGCGTTGTAAATAATTGGTAAAGCCGCATTGAGAGCTTCTAACGGCAAAGCGTATGGCAAATTCCGTTCGAGCTTTAATTCTCAAAGCCAATGAGCAGCTCGTCGATTAATCGCGATAGAATGGCTCTCCTCTCCAACGCGTACCTATACGGCATTGCGATCGCGTTACAGTGCACGTATATACAGGAAATTTCGTAAGCGCGCGGGGATTTCGGAATCGCGAACGTGACTGAAGATATTAGAGGGTGTATACACTGCCGCGTGTGTTACGTGGGTAATTGAAGACCCAGCTGTTTAATTACGATGTAGGAATGCACGCGCGTGTGTGGGTGCCGTGCTGGAGCTTGAACTTTTGGTGGCCCTCCGGGGATATCCACGACGTGTAGCTACACGTGCACGTGTGTAACGTTGTTTAGGCGTATGTATGTACCGGGTGGTCCAGTGACCATTGGCATCTTTGGAGGTCGTCGAACGTTGATGACGATTATTTTTTAGGTCGAGTTCCCTCCAAGTAACGAAGGTCACCTTTGATTATAAGATGGAACGTTGTGTTTTTATGTTGCCTCCAATGTGACGAAGGTCATCTTTGTTTATCAGCTGGAACGCTGTTTTTACGTCGCCTCCAAGGTGACAAAGGTCATCTTTGTTTATCAGATAGAACGCTGTGTTTTTATGTCTACCAACTGACAGCGACGTATGCAATGATCTACGACACAAGGTCATTCGAGGGCATTGGGGTAGCTTTCGTTTGTAAAAGATATTCGAGGTTATGAGACGTGCGAGTGAATGGGCGATGGAAATATTACGATATTGCCTTGATGCTGACGGTCATCACTTTCAACACCTTTTACAAACAAAAGCGACATCAGCGACCTCGAATGACCTTGTGGCGTAAGTAATTGTATTACGGTCATCCGGCGCTATTGGATGGTAAACACGAAAACACAGCATCCGATTAAAAAAAAAACAAAGGTGGTTCTCTTGGAAGCAACTCCACGTATAAAAACAAGTGTGATCACCATCTGATGAGCCTTTCTGTGCAATGCAACTTCTGTTGGACTAATTTTTTTTCTGACGCGGAGCCTTGAAGATATTGGAAGTGCTGATTATTGCTGGACCACCCGGTGTACAAGAGCAGCAACGTTGCTCTGCAGTCTCTCATTTGTAAATGCTACTGCATGGACCGACGTTGCAGTTCGCAGGTTTGAGGAGGTCGATTGTTCCACCGATGAATAGTAGGGAATACTGATTTTTCCTATTTTTTTTTTAGATGTGAATATGTTCGATAAGAGTTTGAGATCGGAGTTTCACATAAGTTGCGCCATATTGGTTTTCCAGAAAAGAACAATATTTAAATCCATCACTTTTCTCAATTCTACTATCTGTTTTTATGAGTTTATTATTTTTTTTATTAAGTTGATTATTATGTTATTTACTTTATTATCATCTTTTTCTATATCGAAAATTATGTCGATTATTATGTTATTTAGCATATTTTCTCTTTTTGAATTAATTTGAATTTTTTAAATGGAGAACGTGCATTCATTGATGTGATCAATCATCAGCGTGACGATTTTGCATAATTTGTATATATAAAAGGTGATGTCAAGCGACACTGGTAGATGGGCGGTCGGGGTTCGGCTCCCGTGGTACTTCAAGTTAAGCAGCGTTGTGCATTGCCAATAATGGGAGCGGTGACCGCCGGCTGGCGCATTAACCAGGCAGTGGGAGACCAATACCTCTGAGACCTTAGTGTAGACACTTAAGCAAAACGTCTGTGCACCGGAGAACCAGAAGAACATGGGGCTCGCTCTACCGGTACAGGTTTTCCACAGTTTCCCCGTACCCTTGGCAAATGCGGTATAATGTAGCTTAAGGTAGTACCTCCACAGAAGAGTCGAATTAAGAAATGGTTAAAATTTGACATATATGTTATTCAATACATTATCCAAACATCTGTGCAATTTGAATAAGTTTGACCACCCCAAACCTGAGATATTTACACTTAAAGTTGGCTTGGTTTACACGCAACAAATGCGTTATGATGGCCAAACAGAGCATCATTAATTTTACTGTCAAAACTAAAATTAAGAAATTGATAAAAAACGAGGATAAGCTAGAGTAAGATATCACGAATAATGTGAAAAAAATGAGAATGATTCACCATCTAGTTTCCAAGATATAACCATGAAAAGCCCTCACAATTTTGGTGCAAAGCCTGGCAAAGCCTGGCAAAGTCTGGAAAAAAAACAATTGGGGCAAAGCCTGGACAGTCCCGGCAAAAAGTTTACTGGCAATGGTAGATCAAAAACACAATATAAAATATATTTTACGGCAATAAATGATATCCATCGTATTATCTACTAATACCGACTCAATATTGCGTAGTTTTTAATTTTATTTATTACTAATTAAACCAATTATCAATCTTTTAAACATGAACATGGTATGTAAACTTTTGGTTGAGATTTTCGCGGAGGAACTACCTTAAAGGATCATCATAGCGGGGTCAAAAATATATTATTTTCGCGAATTTTTTTTCGATGGTTAAAATACGCTGATCAGTCTGATTTTTTTATACCAAATCAAAGCACTCATGAAGAATAGAAATTACATTTTTAAACGTTTATTTTTATCAAGAAAAAAACAAATTTTCACGGTTGAAAATGTCTTCGAAAAAAAAGAGTCCTCACGGTGTACACGGTTGTGGCCGTAAATATTATCTGAAACAAAATTTGTAAAAAGATTATTGATCAGTATGAAAGCCGCTATCCTGATATGGAGGGTTTAATTTTTATAAAAATTGACGAAATGGCGGCAGTTTAAAAAAAGTATCGAATGTAGCCTATTTTTTCGACAGTTTTTCGTAAAAAAATACGAAGATTAAAAAAAAGCTTCCATGGCAAGATAAAGAAAGGCGTGAAGAATGTTGTGTCGAAATTTAAGACGGATAGCTTGGAAACTCTTCCTTTGAGAGTGTACACCATTTTGAAAAAAGACATTTCGAGAAAATCGAATCCCTTTTTCTGAAAAAAGCTGTACTGACCGGAATTATTCGAATTCCCCCCCCCCCCCCCAAATTCAACAGTATGTTTATAACCGTATATATTATCGGATGATGCAAAAAAATAGATTTTTTGAAAATGTTACACTGTGTTGATCTCTTGAGACGGCTGTGGACGCAACGGAACGTTAGGATTATTAGCGAAGTGCGGGCAGGGAGTGATAGGAAGGGGTTCAATTGGGAAGGGTAATACGTAAAAACCCGCAAGAGCGTGGGAATCCAGGAAATATAAAAAATCATGTCGAATTGCACACGTTCAAACATAAATTTGTTTCAACATTAACAAATCTACGTCTAAGAAGCTACTTATGACAAGCTGTGTCTAAAAATCGATGTAAAAAAATCCACCTCTAAAAATTGACGAAAAAAACACTGACGACAACCGCCGCCCAGACATCTTCATCCAAAGGTTTATTTTCAAAATCACCCTAACCAATTGACGTCAAAAAATCCACATTGGAAAAACTACGTCCAGAAATCCACGTCTAAAGATGAGACGCTCGAAGCTACTCGCGTTTTTTACTTCCCCTACCGAAAAATCTACCCCTACGAATTTACTTGCAAAATCTCGATCCAAAATTCTATTTTACCGGAAAGCAACGTACGAAATGGGGATAAAAAATCAAAGTCTAAAAATTTACACGAGTACCTTCCTGCGGCAATAAAAAATAGTATCTCTTAAAATTCATCGAATGAACGCTCGAACCTTCTCGTGTGTCTGCATTCCCTAATCACCTTGCGTACACTCATTACCCACCTGGAATACGAACGGACCAACTACGTTCACATGGCTTCTCGGTCTTTTGGGACGAAACAAGTTCCTTTCTTCTTTTTTAGGTCTTTTTCTGTTTCTTTCTTTCCCTCTTTTTACCTCTCTTTCTCTCTTTTTACGTGTAGGACGAACCAAGTCGGACTCGCTCTTCCTCTCTCATTTACCTCTCTGTGGCTGTTTCATTCTTTCTCTCTTCTACTCTCCTTCTCTCTCTCTCTCTCTCTCTCTCTCTTTCCCTCTCTCTCCCTCTCACTGTCCCTTTCCTTCTGACCTTTCCTCGCTGTTCCTCGTTTGGCCCTCAAAACTGCACAGAGAATTGAGAGCGATATAAGAGAAGAGGGCACAAAAGGGATGAATGGCGAAAGGGTCGAAATGAGGGTAGATCACGGTCGTTTATAATACTATACGCTTACACTAACAGAGTACGAAAAGGCATTCTCTGCACGATGTACGTACGTACATTAATATATATATATATATATATATATGTGTGTGTGTGTGTGTGTGTGTATAAATATATATATACACACGTGCGTGTGTGTGTATGCTTAGCATGACGAAGTTGATGGGAATTCAGTGCTCTTCCAAGCCCGATTGCACGGCTCGTGAATTCTCTATAACTTGATACACCGTACAGAATAGTGCAGCACACGCGCTCGCGTACAAAGCTCCGCGTAACGAGTACGAGGGTTTCATATTTTAAGAGACAGAAGAGGGTTCTGAATTCCGTTTCCGATGAAAGTTGGACTGTTAATTAGATTTGCGTTGAAAAACTAGATGCAAAATGGGTGAAACAACGACAACAGTAACAATAAAAACAAAACTCAACGAAACAAATGCAAACGAGAAAACAGAATTCGAGAGGGATTTGGGAGGATGGGGTGAAACAAGCAGTTTGAAAGTGGACGAGGCAATGTGGCATCTGTATGTGTGTGCACGTTCAAATATAATGATATATAATCGCTATTGTCAACCTCATGGTTTATAAATCTCGGTATTGTTATTGGTGTATTTTTTTCTCATTATAATTGTTATCAATATTAATGATTTTCATTAGGATCAATATTCTTATTATTCTTTTTATTAATATTTCTATTATTATAAATATTTTTATGCTTATTGTTATTATTGTTACTATCAGAATTTTTCTAAATGCAAATTTGGGCAGATTAATTCAGCCTTTTTTGTAGTAGAGAGGCGATGAG
>OX101786.1:5951685-6039185 GCA_944452715.1 Ophion slaviceki | reverse complement strand
GGGGTCTTTTGCGTGGTCAGGAGTGGAAAATTTGGTTCCAATCAACGGTATTATGACCGCCGATGTTTACATTGATGTCATAAACGAAAATCTGGAGGAATCACTGCGAAAGATCGGTCTGCAGGATGAATTCATCTTTCAACAAGACAACGATCCGAAACATACGGCTCGAAAATCATATCAGCCTTTTTCCGTTCTTCGCAGATCAAACTTTTGGATTGGCCAGCACAATCGCCAGATTTAAATCCCATAGAAGATCTGTGGTCTATTTTGGACCAAAATGTTAATAAGGGCGCCGTAACAAACAAAGAAAAGCTTTTTGATGCTTTGCGGGAGACCTGGGACAATATCGACTCACAGCAAATTCACAATCTTGTAGAAAGTATGCCTCGGCGTTTACAGGCTGTTATCGAAGCAAAAGGTGGTCACACAAAATATTAGATGCGCGATGTGATGACATTTTCTTTTTTTTTCCTTGAGCGCGTACTTTTTGTTTGTCCAGCCTAAAATTCGCATCCTACGCGTTGAAATGGTTTTCGTTCAGCTTTCGAATATTTTTTATGATGTTTCAGTGAAAATGTAAACGTGAACTCATAAAGTATCGTTGAAACAGCTGTGGAAATACTCCATTAACTATTTTCGTAAGTCCCCGTGCGGAAATTGAGTTGGGGCTGTGATCGGGCCCCAATAATATTCCCCTAACTTTATTCGGGCCCTAATCTGGAAGCCACATGAGGGCCGTTAGCGGCCGGTCACACTTTGTCAACAAGGGCCATTAAAGGCGCAACGACTGGGGCCTTACAAGTTGCCTGAATGGCGCCTCATCATAACCATTTCAGCGCCATAAAATATCCGTATCAGTGGATATACGTGTATGTTAAATGCGTCAGGGTATATCTGTATTTGTTTTTATGTAATTGTTCGTTTGCATAGATGTGGGCGTGAGTACATGTGTATGTATGTGTGCGCGCGTAGAAATGTGATTGCGTATTTGCATGTGAGCCTTTATGACAAACTGCCATGACAAAATTAATACAAAAAATAATCCATTCTAAGGAATGGATGTGTAGTAGAAATAAAAAAATATATGGGTCTACTGAATCACTAGAATCTATTTCCATTGAGGGAAAGATCTAGAAAACAAAGACCAATTTATTTACTTATCCTACACAGTCAGATAAAGTTTATGAATGGGAAATATCAGCGAAGTCTTTAGAAGAAATAATTTTCCCTATGATGAGTATCGAGCGGAAATTAATTGCTATAAAAATGTCGAGAAAACCGGTTGGGACAGTTCACACTTATGCGCTAGCATTACTCCATGTATGAGTGAAACCATGAGTAATGGTTTGTATCTATGTAAAAGGTTTCTTTAATTTGATAAATAAATACTGTCTGATGTTTGTCTGTATATTTGTGTTCATCGTTGATTTTTTATTTGCTAATGCCCTTATGCTTTTTCCCAATTTGCGTTTGATATTATTATTCGATCGATGTATATAATCGATTTGAATAATTGAAATACCATCAACCATGTAGCCTAAGCTATTTATACTGGGTTATCGCTATAATAGTCAGATCTGGACCTATTGTGGTGATCCCTACTTGTTTATCCCTATACTGGCCAAGTCTGGGCCTATTGTGGAAATCCCTACAGGTTTATCCCGATAATGGCCAAGTCTGGGCCCTTTGTGGAAATCTCTACTAGGGAAAGCACTAGGAAAGCCCTGAAAGGCCCTTATTTTTATTAGGGATGCCCTATCAGTTTTCCGCACGGGTATAATAGCACCAATATTGAATTGTGAACGGTGCGTAATTTTTTTTGTCCGGTACCGTATATAGAGGAGTTCAAAATGTTATATGTAAAGGTGGCCGTTAAGTAAATTATGCGTGTCTGTTTAATTATATGTTTTCAGCCGCGATTGGATGCGTATATGTATACTCGATGTAAAGGGGGCTGTGAAAAGCCACATATGCTAAACGTGGAATGATGACCACACTACCACTATAAATCTCAACACTAACGATAAATAAAATAATATCAGTAACAATAAAATAATAAGTAGCACTAATAATAATGACTAGATAAAAATCAATAGATCACAAAAGGTCTAACACAATCGAGCAGCAATAAAAAATAAATAAAAGTAGGATTATTTCAATAGTAGTAATGTGAGAGAGACAGACAGTGACGTAAGTCATCACCATCCCACTCTTTCCACCAACGTCGAGCTGGTCAGGTCGGTTACGTGTATGCACTCCAGAGTGTAAGACCCCCGTGAGTAAAGAGGACCGTAGTGGGCCGGGAGGAACAGTATACAAAAAAGTTTGAGAATCTCTGATCTGTATGTGCGCACGCGCCCACACATGGTACTACAAAGTGTTCGAATCGATGGAGCCGAAGGAGTCGCACCGGAGGACCGCGCGGTTCGCTCGAGAGATCGAGTCGAGTGTGTTTTTCTTTAACTTTTATACGATTCTCGTAAAAGGATGTTTTGCGAGCAGCCGGTACACGTACCAACGACGATGGCGGCGGCGGGCGGAGTACCGGACTCTATATGTATCGATATGAGGTATACTCGAGCGTTTTAGCCTCATACCCGTACTCGTCGTGTTTCATTACGATCCGGGAGTCCGCGCGCAAACCTCACGTTTCAAGGATCCGGCAAAACTCTTGTGAACCTGGAGAGCGCTTTCTATATATATATATATATATATATATATATATATATATATTGTGACGTGATTTTTTAAGTCACGTCACAGAAAGGCTACCGACGATTTAGTCGTGCTCTCGATGCCCGGGTTACGACCCCTTCGTATATGTTACGGGCCTTTCCTCCAGTGTGTTTGTTTTGTAATGTTTTAAGGTTTGGGTTTTGTTGTTGTTTCTGGTGAGGTTGGCGTGCGAAACTCGGTCGAGCGGCGTGTCGCTCAACGTACCGAGCAATCCCGACCGAGGGACGCACCCAACGAGGCTTTCGGGGAATCGGTGCACGCCCGGCTGAGATGCCGGCGCCCCACCGCAGTGGTGCATCGTGCTGACGAGCGGGCCGTTTGGGTTACGGGTGGAGGCGGGAGACCTCCGCGCCGCGCTTCTAGAGAGAAGCTTTGCCCGCTCTCGCATGGTGACCCGGGGATGCGATCCCCGAGAGCCTCCATGTTACCTAGGAGGAAAGGTCCCGATCTGTTACCGTTCCGCTCGCGGGGTACTCGGGCAGGAAATATAGATTCCGAAAGGAATATTCTTCCAGAATATTCTAGCTCCCGAAATAATATTTCAGCTCACGAATATTGTAAGAAAGTGTTCTCGCTCGAAGTAGCTTTCTCGCATGAGATGAGCGCGCGAGCGTATTTACATTTCTTTCGATAATCGCGCTCGACAATGATCTCGCTCGCTGGCCTTCGCCGCGCGAGGTATAGTTGACGACCGATTTTGCTCTCGGATGAGGTCCGTCGGAGAGTTCCGCTCCTGACGCCGTGTGAGACAGACGTGTTTCTCCACGGGTCCTGTTCGCGATCCCGTGCCCGGAAGGCGGGTCCTTCCGGACGGAGATAAGTTCCCGTGGTTCGAAAACAACCAGCTCCCGCAAAATAAAATAAAACAATTTGTTTGTTTTTGGTCATTTTTTTTTGTTCCCGCGTATCTGACTTCTCGTAAGCTACTCCTGGTGAATCCCGACCCCTCTACCACGACTCACAGCCTGAGCGGCCGTGCTCTACCGCAACCGTCCCCCCCGGGTAAGTGCATCCAGATGGTCCGGTTATGATTCCGGCGAATCAAAAATCAGGGAGGTCTCCCGACTCCCAGGACATACCGGTTAGGGTTCCGGTGAAACAAAAATCGCGGAGTCCTCCAGCTCCGATGGTGGGTCAGGGCGGATCCCCCTGGCCCCAGGGCATACCGGTTGGGAAATCCGGTGAAAACAAAATTCCCTGGCGCCCCGGGTAGTGCGGATGCACTCACGCGGGGTGGACGGCCGAAGGTGACGGTTCCCGCACCTAGCTCTCGTATTCACGTTCTCGATTTCGTGGTAAGTAGAAATAATCCCCGTCACAAATGGCGCCCAACGTGGGGCACGCCGGCGAGTAGCAGTTCTCGTTAAAGTTTAAGGGGAAAAACGGAAAGGAATAATTTAATTATTTTTTTTTCCGTTCTTTCCGCCTTTCTTGCTCTCGATTTTTAATCTCATCTCGAGATTGTTCCCGCGTGAGCGTTCCATTCCCGGTCCCGTTCCTCATCCCCAGAAGGCTCTCGAAAATGTTCCCGTGAAGCGTCCGAGATCTCTGAAAATTTTCGTTCGCGAAAATTATGAGGTCTCGGACTGTAGCTTCGCGCTGGCTCGACGCGCTAGGCCTAGGGAGGCCGCGGTGCGCGGTGCGGGCAGCGTTAGCGCTCTCGGGAATCGTAACAGTTTTTCAACCCGGTTACGAATTTCCAAAGGTTTCCCCCCGAGCCCTTCCTCACGGTCTCGGGAGTCGAAGGATCGCTCGATCGCGCTCATTAGTACGCGATTTCTCGAACGATTAACATCGAAAAATCCGCGACACCCTTCGACGAGCTCTCGAATATCTAAAAGAAAAGTAAGTTCTCGACATTGTTCTCGCGAGTTATTTTTTTGGATAGCTCCGTTCTCGACCCGCCTTCTTCGATCGCCCGTCGGATAGAAAAAGAAACGAGTGGGTTCTCGTAGCGGAGTGCGCGTAACCGCGATCGGGAAAGGACCTCCCTCGCGGAGTGGCCTTCCCACCCCGCTGGTGTTCCCGTCGGGTTTTCTCACGCCGTAGAAAACCCAGAAAAAAAAAGTGCTCCCGCGAAATTTCCTCGTTTCCGGAGGAAAGTGCTCTCGCTGGCTTCCCCCCTTAAGGGGCGGGGAAGTGCGCTCCCTACGAGTTAAACATTTTTTTTTTTCCTGTTTTATGTGTTTTGTGCTGTCGGTGCCGTTCTGTGTTGTTTTACGTGAGTTTCATTGTGCCCTCGCTCCCGCTACCACGGATCGCCGCCAAAAGGATTAGCCGCTCAGCACCGGTGAGTCCCGACGTAGTCGGAGAGTGGTTGATTTAGCTTCTTCTTTTTTTTAAATCTTATTTTTTTTTCTTTTCTTTTTTTTTTAATTTTTTTTTGCGATCATCCATTCACTCGATACGTGGAGATCACGAGACGGGGCTAGCTTGGCCTCGTCGATCTCGTTCGCCGGGAGCTTTCGGGAAATCGTCGACCCCGGAACGCCACCGCGGCTCCCGAACACCGGTGCCTCGCCCGGTACGGCCTATCGGGTGTCCAGGAAGTAGAGCGCCCGTTACGGTATATCGGGTGTCCCCGAAGCGGGACGAGTCCTCCGGCACCACCGTTCCCGAAGCGAGTTAGACCGAGGGAAATTATTGTTGAATTTTTTTTATTTTTTTTGTCTTTCGAAAAATTTCCCTCGCTTGCTCTCGCTCCGTCGAGTTCCCTCGACGGGAAGGAATAAAATTCCCTCGCTCTCGCGGATCCGAATAAAATAATTCGGATCGAGGGAAAATTATCGTTGAATTTTTTAAATTCTTTCGAAAAATTTCCCTCGCTCGCTCTCGCTCCGTCGAGTTCCCTCGACGGGAGGGGATAAAATTCCCTCGCTCTCGCAGATCCGAATAAAATAATTCGGATCGAGGGAAATTATTATTGAATTTTTTTTATTATTATTTTTCCTTTCGAAAAATTTCCCTCACTCGCTCTCGCTCCGTCGAGTTCCCTCGACGGGAGGGAATAAAATTCCCTCGCTCTCGCGGATCCGAATAAAATAATTCGGATCGAGGGAAAATTATCGTTGAATTTTTTAAATTTTTTCGAAAAATTTCCCTCGCTCGCTCTCGCTTCGTCGAGTTCCCTCGACGGGAGGGGATAAAATTCCCTCGCTCTCGCAGATCCGAATAAAATAATTCGGATCGAGGGAAATTATTATTGAATTTTTTTTATTATTTTTTTTTCTTTCGAAAAATTTCCCTCACTCGCTCTCGCTCCGTCGAATTCCCTCGACGGGAGGGAATAAAATTCCCTCGCTCTCGCAGATCCGAATAAAATAATTCGGATCGAGGGAAATTATTATTGAATTTTTTTTATTTTTATTTTTTTTTTCTTTCGAAAAATTTCCCTCACTCGCTCTCGCTCCGTCGAGTTCCCTCGACGGGAGGGGATAAAATTCCCTCGCTCTCGCAGATCCGAATAAAATAATTCGGATCGAGGGAAATTATTATTGAATTTTTTTATTATTTTTTTTTTCTTTCGAAAAATTTCCCTCGCTCGCTCTCGCTCCGTCGAGTTCCCTCGACGGGAGGGGATAAAATTCCCTCGCTCTCGCAGATCCGAATAAAATAATTCGGATCGAGGGAAATTATTATTGAATTTTTTTTATTATTATTTTTCCTTTCGAAAAATTTCCCTCACTCGCTCTCGCTCCGTCGAGTTCCCTCGACGGGAGGGAATAAAATTCCCTCGCTCTCGCGGATCCGAATAAAATAATTCGGATCGAGGGAAAATTATCGTTGAATTTTTTAAATTTTTTCGAAAAATTTCCCTCGCTCGCTCTCGCTTCGTCGAGTTCCCTCGACGGGAGGGGATAAAATTCCCTCGCTCTCGCAGATCCGAATAAAATAATTCGGATCGAGGGAAATTATTATTGAATTTTTTTTATTATTTTTTTTTCTTTCGAAAAATTTCCCTCACTCGCTCTCGCTCCGTCGAATTCCCTCGACGGGAGGGAATAAAATTCCCTCGCTCTCGCAGATCCGAATAAAATAATTCGGATCGAGGGAAATTATTATTGAATTTTTTTTATTTTTATTTTTTTTTTCTTTCGAAAAATTTCCCTCACTCGCTCTCGCTCCGTCGAGTTCCCTCGACGGGAGGGGATAAAATTCCCTCGCTCTCGCAGATCCGAATAAAATAATTCGGATCGAGGGAAATTATTATTGAATTTTTTTATTATTTTTTTTTTCTTTCGAAAAATTTCCCTCACTCGCTCTCGCTCCGTCGAATTCCCTCGACGGGAGGGAATAAAATTCCCTCGCTCTCGCAGATCCGAATAAAATAATTCGGATCGAGGGAAATTATTATTGAATTTTTTTTATTTTTTTTTTTTTTTCTTTCGAAAAATTTCCCTCACTCGCTCTCGCTCCGTCGAGTTCCCTCGACGGGAGGGAATAAAATTCTCTCGCTCTCGCAGATCCGAATAAGATAATTCGGACCGAGGGAAATCATTATTGAATTTTTTTTATTTTTTTTTGAAAAAAAAAATTTCCCTCGCTCGCTATCGCCCCGTCGAATTCCCTCGACGGGAGGAAATAGAATTTCTTCGTTCTCGGGGGGCGGAATCTCCCTAGCTCCCGTTTAAAGTCGGTACGGCATCACACTCCGAGTACGCCAAGGACACTCTTCATGGCGACCGGAGGCGCGATACCGAAGGTCCCGCCACGGCTCTCGGAAAACGCTAACGATTCGTCAGATGACGTGATCCCGATTGGGGACCTGACGCTGGGCCCACGGGCCCGCGCCGCAGGGCTGCCGACCCGAATGGATAGCACCCGGGCCGCCGAGGGGCGACGCCCGGCGCGTCCCCGAAGCTCCTGGTGGAGCGACCCGGTCTCCGTCGCCGACAGGGACCGGCGCTCTTCGGTGAGGCTGACAGGGGATTTACCCCCTCTCACCCCAAGCTCTCGTGGGGGCGGAAGACCCCAACCTACCGGACCCGGTCGTAGGGTTGTACCCTTAAACCGGAGTGATCTCGAGTCGTCGAGTGACGAACTGGTTCCGCGTCGGGGTAGGAGATTTTTATCTCCTCACCGAGTCCTCCCAGAGGTACGCCGATGGGAGGCCACGTTCTCGGGTCGTCACGGTGAGGACGTAGAGGACTTCCTCTCACTCATCGACGAGGGGTGCGTCCTGGCCCGTATTCGGGATGAGGACCTGCTCCTAACGCTCTCGTTTTGCCTCAAGGGTATAGCGCGGACTTGGTACCGCCAAGCCCGAGGCACGCTCTCGAATTGGCAGGCCGCGAAAGTCGCATTTCGCGAGCGTTTCGCGGACCCCGACTACCAGATCGCGCTCCGCGAAGAGATTTCGTGCCGGACTCAAGGCGAGTCCGAGTCTGCTCTCGTCTACCTGAGCTGCATGAGCGGCCTATTCTCCCGTCTGGATCCAGCCTGGACGGAGCGAGAGCAGGTACGCTCCGCTCATCGCAACATGCTACCGTCATTCCGTCTGGTCACCCCTTTGCAGGACCACTGGACGATGAAAGATCTCGAGCGTGTGGCTGCACGTCAGGAGAGAATCCTGAGCAGCATGAGTACGCACCGCGTACCGCCGAAGCCAGAGGCCTCCCTCTGCCCGGCGTACGCTTACCGTGAACCGCGGCAGAAGCCGCGTGTATCCCGTCGCTCCGGCTTCTACCTCATGCAGAGCCCGGCAGCGATCGCTCACGAAACGGCCTCCTCTTGCGAGGAGGACGCTCCGGAGATGCTAGATGCGCTGTTGCCCCAGCGCAACAAACGGGCATCAGGTCACGGAAAGGCGACGCAGGGGCACAGTCCCTCGCGGTCTACCCCGCCTCGCCGGTCGTTCTCGAGGCCTCCCAAGGGCCAGTTCCGGAAAGACAAGGCCGATAACGCCGCGTCGAAGCTACCGAGTGGTCCTCCAGGGACCACCCCCGTTACCGAACCATCGAGTGTGCCCTGCTGCTGGAATTGCGGCAAAACGGGCCACCGACACAGAGAGTGCCCGGACCCCCGGCGCCTCTTTTGTTACCGTTGTGGTCAGTCGGGCGTGTCCACGAGCCGTTGCCCCTTCTGCAGTCGGGGAAACGGTCGAGGAGGCGAGTGAGGAAATCTCCTCCGCCTCCCGGGACTAGCCTCGACCATCTGACTTTCTCGTGTAGCTCCCGTGTAGCGACGCCACGCCAACAGGCTACCGAACGTAAGAAACGGCGAAGGCGACAGCTACGTAGTCGACAAGCTACCGACACGACCCCTCCAGAGGAGGACTCTCCTCTCGAGCAGGTCGTCGTAAATTCGGCTTCCGACCAGAGCGCTATAGCGTTCCGGGTTCAACCACTTTTGGATGGAAAACCCGTAAGAGCTCTCGTGGACTCAGGCGCAACTAAGACCTTTATCGGCCCCGTTCTCATTGAATGGTTGGCAGCTCTCGGCACGGAAACGATAAGGATCCCACCGCGATCAGTAGTGGTCGCGAATGGTCAAATCGAAACCGTGCACCTAGCTTCCCGTGCGCCTTTGCTCCTTAATGGCCGTCCGGTCACGATTCTCGCGCATCACCTGCACTCGCTCTCGGAAAATCTAATCCTTGGATTAGATAGCTTACGGGCAGCCCGGATGGTGGTGGACTTTTACAGTGAGTCCTGGTGGTTTCGCGACACACCAGAGACCCTGTACGCCTTCAGCCCGGAAGCCGGCACGCCCCGCATCACTATGTGTTGTGGGTTGTGTACGCCAGATCCCGATGAGGTGGCTCGTCTAGACGAGCTCCTCAATGCTCACGTGCCACACCTACCGGCTGAGTCGGCAGTTACCTCACTCGTTGCCCATAGCATCGATGTCGGGGACAGCCCCCCGGTGAAGCAGCGGCCATATCCCGTGACTCCGGTCATCCGCGACATTATGTGGGCGGAGGTGGATCGGATGCTCTCGACTGACATAATCGAACCGTCAAGTAGCGACTGGGCTAGCCCAGTCGTGATGGTCAAGAAGCCGAACTGTAAATACCGTTTCTGCATCGATTATAGAAGGGTTAACGCGGTCACGAAGAAGGATGCTTACCCCATCCCGAACATGACCGGTATTCTCGATGAGTTGAGACAAGCTAATTACATCTCGACTCTCGATTTGAGTCAGGCGTATTGGCAGGTCCCAATGGATCCCGCTTCTCGCGAAGTTACCGCTTTTGTTGTGCCGGGCCGAGGCTTGTTTCAATTCAAGCGGATGCCTTACGGCTTAACAAATGCTCCCGCAACGTTCCAGCGGATGCTGGACCGGCTTATCGGTGTGGATATGTATCCACATGTTTTCGTTTACCTGGATGACATTATCATTGTCACCAGGACTTTCGAAGAGCACCTAGTGTGGCTTCGGAAGGTTCTCGCTAAGATCTCGGAAGCGGGGCTGGCAATTAACCGCGAGAAGAGCGAATTTTGCCGCCCCCAGGTTCGCTATCTCGGCTTCTTGGTGAACCGCCAAGGCCTAGAGATTGATCCCGACAAATTGGCTCCCGTACTTGATTATCCCGAACCGCGGAACATTCGGCAACTGCGTCGGTTCCTCGGCATGGCGTCGTGGTACCGTCGCTTTGTACCGGAGTTCGCGACCATCGCCGAACCTCTGACTCGCCTTACCAAGAAGGACGTCGAGTGGCGATGGGATCCCGAACAACAGAATGCTCTCGATAAATTGAAGCGGTGCTTGACGAGCGCTTCGACGCTCGCCTGTCCCGACTTTTCGCTCCCGTTCACGCTGCAGACTGATGCTAGCGGCGTGGGTCTCGGTGCCGTCCTCACGCAGGTGATTGATGGGCACGAACGAGTTATCGCTTACGCGAGCCGCGCTCTTACTGCGTCGGAACGGAAATACTCCGTGACGGAGCAAGAGTGCCTCGCTGTGCTCTGGTCCATACGGAAATTCCGTTGCTACCTGGAGGGGTACAGCTTCACGGTGATCTCTGATCACAGCAGCCTTAAGTGGTTGCACAATTTGAAGAACCCCACTGGTCGGTTAGCGCGATGGGCGTTGGAGTTACTGGAGTACAGTTTCACCATAGTCCATCGAAAAGGCGCACTGCACCACGTTCCCGATGCGCTCTCGAGGATCCCTGAGGGTCACGATGACGCCCTAGCGTGCATCCAGGACACTCGGGACCAATGGTACCGTCGCCGGGTCCGCGATGTCGAGCGGGTCCCGGATAAGTTCCCGGATTGGAAGATAGTTGAGGGTCGACTGTACTATCATCGACCCTCCTACTTGGCGGATCTCGAGTTTGAGGATCTCGATGCGTGGAAGCTCGTGCTTCCCCGCGAGCTCCGGCAGCGTGCTCTTAATGAGTGCCACTCGCTACCGCAGGCAGGCCACTTGGGCGTCGACAAGACGTACCGTCGTCTGGCGACCGCCTATTACTGGCCTGGTCTTTTTAAAGACGTAGTGGTTCACGTACGGCAGTGTGACACCTGCCAACGCTGCAAAGTCGAGCAGCGAGCTCCCGCCGGTCTCATGGGCCATCGCATTGTCGAAGAGCCCTGGATGACCGTAGCTACCGACATTATGGGGCCGATCACTCCCGGGCGATCTGGCCACTCATATGTTCTCGTAATCCAGGATCTCTACACCAAGTGGATAGAGGTCCAGCCCCTTCGCAGGGCAAACGGAAAAGCTATCGCAAAGGCTCTCGATGACCTGGTCGTCGCCCGTTGGGGGGCGCCTAAGGTACTGATCACGGACAATGGCACTGAGTTCGTCAACCGCGACATACGCGAGTTGACTGAACGCGTGGGGATACGGCATAGCACCACCCCGCCGTATCACCCCCAAGCCAATCCTACCGAGCGGGTGAATCGCGTGGTGAAAACCATGATTCGCGCCTTCCTGGAGGGTAACCATCGGGAATGGGACGCACACCTGCACGAATTCCGGTTTGCGTACAATACGGCGCATCACAGCTCTCTACAGGCTACGCCTGCGTTCGCGAACTTCGGCCGCGAACCCTCGCCAGCGACGTCGCTGCGACGGGAGGCCGAGGGCGATCCCGACATCGCTCCACGTCCTCCTGAGGAGTGGGTGAGGCGTATGGCCCGACTCGACACATTGAGGACGGCTTTTACGCATGCTCTCGATGAAGCGTTCCAGAGGCAATCGGAACAGTATAATCTCCATCGCCGAGATCGTACGTTCCAGGTTGGCGATCTCGTGTTGCGCCGTGCGCATCGGCTCTCGTCTGCAGCCAAGAGATTGACTGCTGCTCTCGAGCCCCCGTATGAGGGGCCTCTGTTGATCTCGAAACGGCTCTCGCGGGTAGTTTACGAACTATCCGATCTCGACGGGCGATCGAAAGGGAAAATTTCCGTGCAGGACTTAAAACCCTACCGAACCCCATGATACCGCACTAATCATTGTTTTGATTGCAGGATACCGAACATGTCCTCCGGTGCAACCACTCCCGAGCGGGAAGTGGTAGATTTGGAGGGCGAGGAGGCGACCGGCGAACCGTGGCTCGACCACTTGGTCCGGTTCGGCGCCAAGCTCCCGCGGTCGGAGGCGGCCATTCCGTCGCCCCCACCCATATCGTGGGCCCCGGGGGAGATGCTCCGGGCGTGCGTGGCTACGCTCCGAGACTCAGAGCCTCGGGACGGCGGGTCCGCGGAGGGCCTCATTGAGGCCATCCGAGACTTGGCCCACGACGCTATGGGTCCGGGGCGGGCCAGCCGACCGGCGTACTCCCCGGTCTCGATGGCCGCGGAGGACCAGGAGGCCGAGGAGGCCCATGAGCTCCCGTTGCCCGCGGACGGAGGCCCGACGGGCCCGGGGACGGCACCTGAACCGCCTACGGTGGCGCGGGTGACGGCCCCGGCGACCGACCGCCGACCCCCAGGCGGCGGGCCATCTCGTCGGCGGAGACCCGCTCTCGAGCGGGCATGTTACAGTTGCGGTGAGGTGGGTCACCGCTATAGTGACTGCCCGCGGGGCCCTCCGACAGCCACCTTCTGCCGTCGGTGCGGACGAAAGGGTAAAACCCTGCGGACGTGCCCGCGTTGCAGTGAGGGTTGGCGGGAGGCGGGCCCATACGTCTCGCAGGCCGGCCGCAACGTCCCGCGGGAAGAGCTTAAGGTGATGCGGCTAGCGCGAGCGGAAGCCCGCAACGCGCGGCCGCCACCGCCGGCCTCCCCACCGGTGACGGCGATCGAGCCCGTTCCCGGCCCCTCGGGCAAGAAGTCCCGGAGGCGGCGTAGGGGCGGCAAGGGCAGGCGGGGCAACTCGCAGGCCCGTGCGGGTAAACCCTGAGCCGGTCCCTGGAAGCTCTCGCATCGGAGCCCCGATTCCCCGATTTTCGGAGGATTCGAGATGGCCCGAGTTCTCGGTATGTGGGTCTTTGGCCCTAGCTCTCGTGTGAGGCGGCAACGCCCCACAGTTCTCGCAATACAGGCGTTAGCCTGGGATCTCGCGCGGGGCGGCAACGCCCCGCAGTTCACGCCATGAGGGGCCTCCGGCCCCAGTTCTCGTGCAGGACCAGGATGTCCCGCAGTTCCCGCGATAGGGGGGCTAAGCCCCTGATTTCCCGGTGAGGAAAATAAACATCACAGTTCCCGTGAGTCGCGACGACGCGGCTCGGTTCTCGGCACCAATTACCCCGGAGAAGGGGATAGAAAACTTGGAGCAGTTCCCGTACAGTTCTCGGAGCCACCACCGAAGTAAGGACACTCCGGCTGATTTGGTAAGTCCGATTCTGGTTCGATTGTTCCGTCCTTGGTGGTGGTACTTGTGGATCGTTTGGTCCAATAATTTCTCGCGTCGCGGGGCGGTTATTCGTCCGCGGCAGATCTCGGTCTCTTCCCCATTTTATTGCTACCGAATTGTAACGGGAGGAGACGACTATGCTATCGTTTACGCAAAAATATTTTTTTGTTTTGTGCGATATTATATTCTCGTGCTGTGGGGCGATTAGTCGCCCACGGTAGATCCCGATCTCTCCCACCTTAAGGCTACCGACTGTAACGGGAGAGATAAAATTTTAGCCATTGAATACGAATAATTATTTGTGTTCTGGTTTTCTTTCTCGCGCTGCGGGTACTTGGTTTCCCGCAGTAGATCTCGGTCCTTCCCACCGTTTTGAGCTACCGACTACAAATGGGAGGGACAAGGATTGCTACCGTATGCCTCTCAGCTAAGGCTCTTGC
This sequence comes from Ophion slaviceki, assembly GCA_944452715.1. Taxonomy (NCBI): domain Eukaryota; kingdom Metazoa; phylum Arthropoda; class Insecta; order Hymenoptera; family Ichneumonidae; genus Ophion; species Ophion slaviceki. The sequence goes on along the minus strand of OX101786.1, from coordinate 6,025,260 downwards.
TCAGCAGAGATCGCGTAGTTCCCTGATCGTAACCACCCTTAAGGGGTGGGGAGTTGTGACGTGATTTTTTAAGTCACGTCACAGAAAGGCTACCGACGATTTAGTCGTGCTCTCGATGCCCGGGTTACGACCCCTTCGTATATGTTACGGGCCTTTCCTCCAGTGTGTTTGTTTTGTAATGTTTTAAGGTTTGGGTTTTGTTGTTGTTTCTGGTGAGGTTGGCGTGCGAAACTCGGTCGAGCGGCGTGTCGCTCAACGTACCGAGCAATCCCGACCGAGGGACGCACCCAACGAGGCTTTCGGGGAATCGGTGCACGCCCGGCTGAGATGCCGGCGCCCCACCGCAGTGGTGCATCGTGCTGACGAGCGGGCCGTTTGGGTTACGGGTGGAGGCGGGAGACCTCCGCGCCGCGCTTCTAGAGAGAAGCTTTGCCCGCTCTCGCATGGTGACCCGGGGATGCGATCCCCGAGAGCCTCCATGTTACCTAGGAGGAAAGGTCCCGATCTGTTACCGTTCCGCTCGCGGGGTACTCGGGCAGGAAATATAGATTCCGAAAGGAATATTCTTCCAGAATATTCTAGCTCCCGAAATAATATTTCAGCTCACGAATATTGTAAGAAAGTGTTCTCGCTCGAAGTAGCTTTCTCGCATGAGATGAGCGCGCGAGCGTATTTACATTTCTTTCGATAATCGCGCTCGACAATGATCTCGCTCGCTGGCCTTCGCCGCGCGAGGTATAGTTGACGACCGATTTTGCTCTCGGATGAGGTCCGTCGGAGAGTTCCGCTCCTGACGCCGTGTGAGACAGACGTGTTTCTCCACGGGTCCTGTTCGCGATCCCGTGCCCGGAAGGCGGGTCCTTCCGGACGGAGATAAGTTCCCGTGGTTCGAAAACAACCAGCTCCCGCAAAATAAAATAAAACAATTTGTTTGTTTTTGGTCATTTTTTTTTGTTCCCGCGTATCTGACTTCTCGTAAGCTACTCCTGGTGAATCCCGACCCCTCTACCACGACTCACAGCCTGAGCGGCCGTGCTCTACCGCAACCGTCCCCCCCGGGTAAGTGCATCCAGATGGTCCGGTTATGATTCCGGCGAATCAAAAATCAGGGAGGTCTCCCGACTCCCAGGACATACCGGTTAGGGTTCCGGTGAAACAAAAATCGCGGAGTCCTCCAGCTCCGATGGTGGGTCAGGGCGGATCCCCCTGGCCCCAGGGCATACCGGTTGGGAAATCCGGTGAAAACAAAATTCCCTGGCGCCCCGGGTAGTGCGGATGCACTCACGCGGGGTGGACGGCCGAAGGTGACGGTTCCCGCACCTAGCTCTCGTATTCACGTTCTCGATTTCGTGGTAAGTAGAAATAATCCCCGTCACAATATATATATATATATATAAAGTCAGATGTTCAAATTGGTTTGTATGAAAATTCTGCATAACATTTTTTTTCATACAGTTTCCTTAACATTTAAGGTTAAAAAGAAGACTTTTCTAGATAAAACAAATAACCAAGAGTATTAAAAAAAAACCGGCTCAAAAAAGTTATCATGTGTAGAAATGGATTGCGAAAAACTAACAGCAGATGATTTTTATCTCGGAAACCGTGGGACTTTTACTAAACTGAAATTCCAGCATATAGTAGGACGTGATCTAACGTATAGACAGTTGCAGGATTATTCATTTATAACAGGACACCCTGTATATATATATTTATATTTATATATATGGGTGTGTGTGTGTGTGTGTTTGCGTATTTATATACAAATATATATAATATATACTGGGTGACGATTATAAAGTGGCCATGAGTTTTTTAAGGGTCTGATGCCGAAACTTCGCGTCTGAAAAAAATATGATATTCAATGAGTTTTTAAGGGCTCACACATACTGAACATTTTTGAAAATGTCGATTTTTGGTTTTCGACGAATTCACAAAATATAACATGTCGAAAATATTCTCTGAAAATGTCAAGTCGGTCTATTCAAAATTGAGGGAGTTATGGACGTTTATAGGTAGGGTCCGCGAACCGGCGAACTTTAAACGCATTTTCCTCAAAATTACTTCTTCAAAATCGGTGACTACGATATTCTAAAAATCACTGCACCGATCATCTTCAAATCTGACAACCTTCTTCTACATATCGAAGAGCAGTGCTTGAACGAAGGAATTTTTTTCGATTCATAGTTTTGTTTTATCAACGAAAATAGAGAATACTTTCACTTTGGACGGCGGCCATTTTCTAAAAAAATCAATATTCTATGGAATTTTTCGTCCAATCACTAGATAATTTCGCGCAAAAACTAAATGCGTTTGATTTGTTTCATTTCGGATGACGGTATCTACCATATTTATAAATATTTATCGTTAAAAAAAACTGTGAAAAGTGCTCAAAACCATAATAATTACTGTAGAGAAAAAATTTGAAAACCTGAACACGTTCGCCCCGAAAAAATTCACGAAAATGCCTCCTTTTTCCGTCCTCGTCGAAAAAAAAATCCAGCGTATTTTTGTGACAAGTAGAAAATGCCAGAAAAAGTTGTGTATTCTGGGCAAAAACGCAAAATTCCACTTTGACTACGGTCATAGAGAAAAAATCTCAAACTGTATTTCAAAGTGGATGAATGGAATCTAATTCCATTCGAAAAAAAGTTTCTTTTACGGGTGTTTCGTATTCGGAATTTAATTATATTCATTGTGCTGAACTGAAAATAGAATTTTTATTTTATTCTAGTATGCTGAATTCATTCCAGCAAACATTGCTCATTATAAAAACATGCTATATATATTTTTTTCAAAAGGGACTCGAAAAACTGTCGTATATCGTATTTTTCTCGGTCGAAAAATGTCAGCGACAGACCCTTGCGAAACGCATGGTCACATTGTGACTGTCACTCTGTATACATTTTTATATATACGTGAAAGTCCACGGGGCACGTAACAATGTGAGGAAAAACGGAAAGCGCTCCGCGGAAAATTTCGTCCCAACGGTTGTGCGATTATTACGTTTTTACGATTCCTCAAATATACGCGTAGTAATTGTCAAACTTTGATGACTGCCTGTTTCATCGTTATATATATACTTCGAGGCAACTGAAATGAGCTCGCCAATAAAAACTTACGGATGGCTTTTTCGATATTTCCGGTTCTACCCGGATGGCCCGACCGTTTTGTAAAGTTCGGGCTTTCGAAATCGCATAAAAAATATTGCATCTGACGACCACCGGCGGAAGGCGCCCGGTCAGATGAGGGAAAAAAACAATAGAAAAAAAAGGTTAGTTCTGCAAAATTTCGGTAATTTTTTTTAGCTCTACGGCTGTAGAACTCTCGCTCTCGAGAGAACTTTTTATTGAATTCCACGGAACAATCGTCCCATATATATATGAAACATACATTGAAATGAATAGCAAAGCCAAACACATCGGAACTCATTTCATCATTCTGCCGACGATGATCGGAACGGGGGTTGCTTGACTAGTGAAGTTTTCACTACCACGTTTCATGCGTCAAATATTGCGGCTTATTAGGCGAGAGAGTGCAGAAAAATATGGGAGACTTCCCGGTTTTTCTACACTGGGGTTTTTCTTAGGAATTTAGTCCTAAGAAGGGCCGCGTTAAGGCGTTACCCCCACTTGTAGCGCAAAAAAAGGCCTTTTTCATGAATTTTTTAAAAGAAAACTACAAAACTTTTTTAATCGATCAATATACCATCTTAAAGAACACATCTTGAAGAACTTTCAGTAATTTTTTTATTGAAAAATATTACATTGTTTAGTGGCAAATGGCCGTCAATGAAATAATGTTTTTATATACACGGTTTGCGGTGACCAACATTGCGGCGAAGTGGATCATCTGAAAAAAAATGCGGATGGATTTAGTCAAATATAAGTATAAACTAGTCTTTAATCGAAGGATTTTAAAAAATATTCATTTTTCACAAAATGGCGGACAGTCAAAGTTAATGGTTCGATTTTAACGAAAAAAAACGGCCGTTTTTTGGCCATAAAACGGCCGTTTTTTTTTTCGAAAAAAAAATTGAACGATTAAAGACTACATTTTTATGTATTAAATAAGCCTGCAAAATTTCAAGAAGATCGGTTCATTAGTGTTCGAGTAATCTTGGTCACCGACTTCAGAAATGCCATTTTGAGAAAAACGCGATTAAAGTTTCAATTTCAGTTTACACGAAGAAAATATTTTTTTTTGTAAACTTACATAGATTCATCTATTCCGATTTTTTCAGAATCGCAAGTGGGGTTAACCCCTTAAAGAGTATTCGGAGAGTCCGTGGGTATGCCGTAGTCGTGGCAACGGGAGAGGGGTAAACAGAGCGAACAAAATACGAATAATTAAACATGAATAATTTTTATTTTTTCCAAATCTGTACTGTAAAGAGAATCGATGATACAGGGATGTGTCTAACTATGTGGCTAAAATGTTTACAATGAACGAACTCGTATTTACATGTAAGTGGAGAAATTATTATAATTAAGGTTTTACTCAGAATAATGTGAGGGAGGGTAACTACGCAAACATATAGTGAATTTAAAAAAGAACGAATAAAAAAACCGGATTTGCGGTAAAGAGTATGCGTGCTGATGGAACCCGCGTGTTTGGACAAGGGGGGGGGGGGGGAATTCTATTCCTTCGGGGTACCGCACGTCTGAGTGGTCGTGCCCTCCCCTTAAGATGAGGAGGAGGCCACTTCTTCAGCGGACAGGGGTTCTACTTGTTCAGCGGTCGGGGGTACGAGGAGAACCACTTTTCATTGGACAGAAGGGGTAGCCGCTTCTTCAGTGGTTGAGGTACGACTTTCCACCAGAGTATTACCGTTCGGTAAGGGGAAGCTCGGAGAGATCCCGTCGAATTGGTGTGCTCTCCGACTCTTATGGACCAGCGCGTACCATGAGGAGAGTCTGGCGCCTCGAGCGCGTCGGTTTCGGCTCGCGGCTTCAGGTGGTCGAAGCGAGAACCAGAACAAGATACACTTCAGTGCGTGGGTCTCCCACCTCGGCGCTGGAGTTGCTCAACTCTCCGGACAAAAATATAATGCGCGGACGTTCCGTCTCGGCGCTGTAGTCGCTCGAATTTCGGGTACAAAATGATACGAAGTGTCGATTCGTGCCCGGCGTATATACAGCGTCGCGTTTGACAGCTCGTCGACTCGAAGTTTTATAAAGTGTTTTTTGTTTAAATTATTTATTAACGCGAGGGTTTAGGGTTGTTATAACGGAGGGGAGCTTTTTTGCGATCTCGACCGGCAACTTTTCATCGTCGTCCTCGCCTGGCTCGGCCTTCAAAGAAGCATCTCGTTTCGATCTGGTAAGTGTAAATCTGAACAAGTAACACTCGGCCAGATTAGAACAAAAATTAAAATAATGAAAATAAAATGAAAATGAATAGGCTCATAAGCGTTTTGAACTGTGTCGATTTATGCTAATAACGATTTCGTACCGGAGTTTATTTATAGGTTATCCTCGCAGAGGTTTACACTCGGTGCCGAGCTTGGCGAGGACCTTACAGAACTTCAGGTAACATTTAAACTTCTTAACTTATTAAACACTTTTCAACCCACGAACCCGAAGCTTCAAGCTCCTTGTCCTGATGTCAGAGGGTTCGTCAAGGATTACCACCCCGGTGGGTCTCTGCGTTGCAGCATTACAGCTCGTATGCTCCGGGGTATCATTAGTCGCATAAGTGTACGCTCTGTTGTGCGAATGTTGGGTGAATATTGTACGCAAGGTGTGTGAATGTTGTGCGCTAGGTGTGCGCAAGGTGTGTGAATATGGTACGCAAGGTGTGCGCTGGGTACTTTGTGAATAATGTGTGAATATTGTAGGCAAGGTGTGCGAATGTTGTATGAATATATTTAATGTCCCATAATTTTCGAATGCTTTTTGGGTTGTTTCAGATTTGGAGAACACGCAGGAGCAAAGACGGCAGCAAAATTTAGGGTAGGCCAGGGTGGCGTACAACAATTCCAATCAGCGGGCACGCACGCACACATACACACATTTTTTGAAAAGTTTCGCTGTAATTGTGGAATATCTTACATGAGAAACTGAGAAGGGGCTGCACTACCTTACTGGGTAGGATGCTTACCCACCAAAATCCCTCTCTCTCTCTGTCTGTCTCTCTCTCCTAGCCCCCTTCCTCACCCTCTTTATTGCCAATTGGTTCAGTTAATGTCAAAAATCTGTAACGAAATTTTCTAAAATCTTAAAAATTACCGACAAAGCACCCCTTTTAGATTTGTCATATATAAAGGTAGACATTTACAGACAAAGCATGTCTCATTACTTAAAAATCAATGATTATCATTCAATCAAGTTAACTTTTAAACTTTCAAAACTACATTTACATTTATAATTTTTAATTTAAGAACTTTTGAATTGAAATTCATTGAAATTTAACATTAAATTCAAACAAAAAACTTTTAAATCTTTAACACTTTTAAATCTTAATAAAAAAATCCATTATTTCGAAACAAATGATTTTGAAGTAAATGTTTAAATCCTAAATGCACAGCGATTCCCGTTTCCTCTACGTAGAAGGGCAGTACGAGGGATAAAAAGGAGGAGACACCGGAAAATAAAAGAAAAAAAAGTAGTCGCGATACTCAGTGACTGGCTAGCACTTTACAGCTTTCGCGCTGTCTGTCCGGAATCACGTATGGGGCAAATACGGAAGAAGAAACGCAAGGGAGCAAGAGGGAGAGATAGGAAAGAGAGAGAGAGAGAGAGAGAGAGAGAGAGAGAGAGAGAGAGAGAGAGGGAGAAGAACGTGCAAAAGATCTAAAACCATACAGAGATAGTTGAAAGCGGAGAAGGTGTATAGATAGACGTAACTAGAAGGTCCATTCTACGGTTCTGCCAAAGAGCCAAAAGCGTTCGCACGTACGTTGCAGGAATAAATTTAGTTCGCCGGAAGGCGCGGAGGGGAGAAACGGATATCCGCTTTTCCGCCTCGCCAATTATTCGAGCGCCTCACATTCTGACTGCCATATAATATACGACATAGCACTTTACATACTATGCACACCCACATATATATTTTGGTGTGATTGTTATTTTAAAGCCGTTTCACTTCGAGAACCATCGAGTGCCCAAAATCAACGATACGCTTGAAAAAATGTAAGGACTTTGCTCAAAACAGCCATATGTGCTGATAGCCAACATTACATAGATGTAACGTATTCAAAATGTATTTCCCATACACACAGACACACACACACATACATACATTCTACTTTCCTGGACCGAAGAGAGATTCATCTCTAAAGTCCTTTCTCTAGAACGTGTGCGTCACACTTCGTGCAAAAATCGTTTTGCCTTTCACCCTCCTGTCGCGCGTGACGTACAGTTCTCCGCTTTTACGTACGTAAAGGTATATGGATCGTTATTATTATTATTCTCTTCGTGACTTTCAACGTATGCCCTTGCGGGTTTTTACTCATTAGTTTTCCTAATTGAACCCTAAATTTTGTTTCAGATCATATTTACGACCACAACCGTGTACACCGTGGGGACTCTTTTTTTCGAAACCATTTTCAACCGTTAAAAAAATGTAAAAAAAAGAATTGACGTTTAAAAAATTATTTTCTGTCTTTCATGAGTGCTTTGATTTGACATGAAAAAATCGCGTCGATTAGCGTATTTTAACCATCGAAAAAAAAAATCGCGAAAATCAGCTATTTTCCGACCCGTTACACTGTGATGATCCCGAGAGTGAAATCGAGTGTAAAAGTTTGCATAGAAAAGTGTATTCCTCGCGCGTGTCAATTCGGGCGAAGCCGCGGCCGGAAGCTAGTAAATATTCATATATACAGAAGTCAAAAGTTTTCGATCACTTTGGATAATTGAAAATTTATATTAGGTCTAAAATAAAAATAAAATTTATATATAATTTATTTTATATTAATTTTATATTAATTTAAATACAATAATTATATTATATTTAAATTATATATTTAAATTAATATATAATTTATTTTATAGAGCTATATAGTATTTTCGGAAAAAATTAAATGAATAAGATGATTCCAATACAGCTTTGCAATTATCCAAAGTTATCGAAACCTTTTGACCGGAACTGTATATACAGGGTGTAATACAGATCATGTGCTATTATATGCTGGAATTTCACTTTAGTCAAAGTCCCACGGTTTTTTAGATGAAAATCATCTGCTTTTGATTTTTGTATGACATTTCTACAAATCACTTTTTTACCCGCTTTCAAAAAAATACTCTTGGTTATTTGTTTTATCTAGAAAAGTCTTTTTTTTAACCTTAAATGCTAAAGAAACTCTATAAAAAAAGATCTTGCGCAGAGTTTTCATACAACCCAATTCGAACATCAGACTTTGATAGTCTGCGGTGTAAAAAAATGTACTGCGCATATCGTGCCAATCACTTTAAAAAGTTGCTTAGTTATTGTCCATCCATATCATTTGTAGAAACGGCATGTGAAAAACCAAAAGCGGACGATTTTTTTTCAAATAATAACATAAAGCCCAAAATATCGAAAATCGTGGGTCTTTTACTAAACTGAAATTCCATCATACAGTAGGACATGATCTGACCTATCGACAGTTGCAGGATTAGACAGATGCAGTATATATATATAGATCGACAAGATAAAACAAGAGCCAAAAATGGCTCGTCTGTTTTTTCCCCTCAACCGTTTCGAAATCCCGAACAATCAAGAGCCCAACTGAACTACGCGCGTCAAAAATGTCCTCGCCTTCTTTCCCTCCCGTTGTGTTGTCCGCGAATGATCGGTATCGATCGGCCGGTGCGATAAAAAATCAGCGATTCGCGCTTGCCGATAATCATTCGAGATTGGGGTCGCCCCGAGCGTTGCGACGTTATCACAGGGCACGGAAATTATTTTCATTTTTCAAACATTTTCATTGTTCGCAGAATTTTCTCTTCACTTGTCACTTTCTCCGTGAAGTACAATAACAATTCTCGTCTGAGGCACATTGCGCCTTTTTCTCGAGATGCTTTTTTTTCTTTGCTTTTGTTTGCATAGGCTGAGGATAACGATGTGGGCATGGTGCAAAGTGAAACGAGGAGTCGCGGATAATAAGAAGAATCGTTCCTTAGGCTATCATGTGGGACGCAGTCGCGTAATGAAGCCGCAGCTTTTTATCAAATTTATTTGTAGATATACTATATATATATATATTAGGGTGATTCGTTTCAGGGTAACTTTTTTTTTCTGACCCATCGTGCCCGAAAACCTCTAGTTGGCACCCAAAAACGAAGTTTCGTGAAAGGGGGGTGTTGTCAAAAAATATTTGGAGGTCGCGAATCAAAATTGAAGGTTTCCCATTTGATTAACATTGAAAAAAATGTTTTTCTCATTATTAGTGTTACCATTCCGCGAATTTTGATATCGCGATATTTTCCAAGTCGGTTCTCATAGGAAATATGATACTTTACAATAAAGTTCATTGAGCCATGTCCGTAAATTCAACCGTTTCAGCGGTAGCATTATTTCAAGTGAATATTGTACAAAAATATCTATTCAAACGGCTGTAACGCCTAAGCTATTAGATATATCGAAAAAAATTCAAATGAGAACTATGTAGAGAAAGTAATTTGCTACAAAAAAGTCTTATAAGCCGAGCCCGTAAATTCAACTCTTTCTCAGCTATAGGTGGATGAAGTAAAATAAATAGATCTGTTTTTGTTTAAAAAAAATCTATTTATTTTACTTCTTCCACCTATAGCTGAGAAAGAGTTGAATTTTCGGGCTCGGCTTATAAGACTTTTTTGTAGAAAATTACTTTCTCTATAAAGTTCTCATCTGAATTTTTCTCGATATATCTAATAGCTTAGGCGTTACAGCCGTTTGAATAGATATTTTGCACAGTATTCACTTCAAATAATGATGCCGCTGAAACGGTTGAATTTACGGCCATGGCTCAATGAACTTTATTGTGGAGTATCATATTTCCTATGAGAACCCACTTGGAAAATATCGCAATATCAAAATTCGCGGAATGGTAACACTAATAGTGAGGAAAACATTTTTTTCAATGTTAATCAAATGGGAAACCTTCAATTTTGATTCGCGACCTCTAAATATTTTTTGACAACACCCCCTTTTCACGAAAGTTCGTTTTTGGGTACCAACTAAAGGTTTTCGGGCACGATGGGTCGAAAAAAAAAAGTTGCCCTGAAACGAATCACCCTAATATATATATATTTATATATATATATATGTGTGTGTGTGTGTGTGTGTGTGTGTGTGTATGCACACACACACACACCGCGTTCGAGTTCACCGCGAGAGTTCAACTTATTAAGCTACCCACGCATATCCATCTATGTCCTCATAATTTGAGCTCTCGAGTTGAACTCAAACGCGGTTGATTCCCGGCAAAGCGATAAAATCGTGTCGTCCCAGAGAGGAGGATCCTCGAGGGTAGTTTTGCGTAGCGGTGCCCCCGTTAAAAATGCTTCATGACGGGGGTGGTAAAAGCGAAGTGGTAATGGCAAGAGCGAAGGTGGTGGAGCAGAGAAAGCCGAGAATCACGATGCCCCGGGGCCCCGAAGATCTTTGTCGCAGAGTCAACGAATATGGGCCAGGTCACGAGCTTTTCTGCACCCTTTTTTCTACCCCGCGTATCCACTCGATCGTCCATACCTGTATCTTCTTTTCGATGCATATATGTTACGGTTGAAACCTGTTTTGAGCATTCGAACGCGTTTTTCCTAGGAATAACTAGTATTGACTGAAAAATCAATTTTAATGTTCGTTGAAAGTCACGTCAACTAGGAAAAACTTGTAACGAATTGAATCAGTTGAAATTGTTTCCGTATCAGGTCAAAGTTTGGATTTGCTTGGGATTCTTTGGGTTTCTAAAGACAATTTCTAGTTTATGCTAGAAAAAATTAGTTGTAAGGAAGGCGTACAGTCAGAACTAATATGCACTAGGGATGAAAAGAATTTACTGATCAATGAATTAGCATGTTAGTTAAAATTCGTCCTAACTAGAAAGGAGTAGTTCTAACAAAATGAATCAGTTAAAATTGTTTCCGAATCAGGTCGAAGTTTGGATGTGTTTGGGTTTCTAAACACAATTTCTAGTCTTCACTAGGAAAAACTACATACAACGGAGGCGTTCAGTGAGAACTATTATTCACTAGGGAAAACAAGAATTTACTGATCAATAAGTTAGAATCCCCCATGGAAATTTATATACGCAAAGATATACTGCAAATTTATTTTATTAATAATTATAATATATGTGAAATGTATGCCATATATTGAAAATATATGTTGCATATATGTGCCAAATTCTAATTTTCGTAACGTTTTTATATATGAGATGTATATGCGTGGTATTACTGTATATGAATGTATCATATATCAATGATATATGTAGCATTTACCCTGCATATATACCACATATATACTGCATAGATGGTACATATATGCCACATGTATACAAATATGCGTAGCATATTTGTATATAGTGTTTATATGTAATAGTATACTTTAACTGTAAGTTAAGTTTTTTTAAGTTTAAGTTTTAAGTTTTATGAAGTTTAACTGTAATAGTGTTTATACACAGCATATATTTCTTGTCAGGAATATGTATCAAAAATGTATGCGTCATATATGACGCATAAATGACAAATATATGAGTCGTATATGACGCATACATTTTTGATATATTTTTGTGACAAAAAAATAGATTGAAAATATATCGAAAATAAATGCGTCGTATATGCCTCATATATGCATCATATATAGTGTTTATACGTAGCATATATTTTTTGGTCAGAAAAATATATCGAAAATACATGGGTCATATATGCGTCATACATAAATTTCGATGGGGGATGTGAGTTAAAACTCGTCTGAACTAGGAAGAACTAGTTCTAACTCAATTAATCAGTTTAAATTGTTTTCGAATGAAGTCAAAGTTTGGATTTGTTTGGGTTTCTCAACACAATTTCTAGTTTTCACTAGAAAAAAACTACTTGCAACGGAGGCATCCAGTAAGAACTAGTTTTCCCTAGGGAAAACATGAATTTAGTGATCAATAAATTAGAATGTTACTTAAAATTCGTATAACCTAGGAAGAACTAGTTTTAACGAAATTAATCGGCTAACATTGTTTCCGAATGCGGTCAATGTTTGAATTTGTTCGAGGGTTTGAATTTGTATTGGGTGTCAATACAAATTCTAGTTTTCACTGGGAAAAACTAGTTTTAAGAAAGACGTTCAGTAAGAACTCGTTGACACTAGGAACGACTGGAATTTGCTGATAAACTTGAATGTTAGTTAGAACTCGTATTAACTAAAAAAAAGTAGTTCTAACGAAATGAATCGGTTAACGGAAAACGTGTGCAGGTTTAAAATTTTGTTTTCCATTAAAGAGTATGGTTTAAAGTATCTTTTACAATTCTTGTATAGAAAAATATCTATAAATTGAGTTCTGAAATAAAATGGACATCGGAAATAAAAAAATCATACGTATTTAGTTATGGCATGAAATATTCTAGTGCTTCGGCGAAGGATTTCATAAAATATTGTTTTTTGAAAAAAAGGCCGCTGCCCAAAATAAAAGTATCGACTTTAGATGAAAATAATGGTGTATTTTGGTTTAAAAAATGCACCGAAAAAAAAAGTTTGTAAAATTTGAAGTTGATCGGTGAAGCAATTGTTGAGATATTTTCGTTACCGATTTAGAAAAAGTCATTTTGAGAAAAACGCGTTTAAATTTCGCCGGTTCGCAGCACCTACCTATAAGTGCCCAAAAGTCCTTCAATTGTGAACCGATCGCCTTGAAATTTTCAGAGACAATTTTTGAAATGTTATATTTTTGGAATTCGTTGAAAACCAAAAATCGATATTTTCAAAAATATTAAATAGGTGTCAGTCCTCAAAACCGGTTGTGAATCGGTTCGATGTTTAGGTTTGCTTGGGTTTTTAAACACAAATTCTAGTTTTTACTAGAAAAAAACTTGCAAGGAAGGCTACATTTTACCAGGGAAAACTATATTTGATTTTAGTGACGTTTACTCGTACGGAAAAGCAGGCAGGCGCAACGAAAATAGAAAAGCGCGTACGTGTACAAGCTCGTGACGGGCGTGCCGCGAAATGAGAGTGCGAGAGTACAAAGAGCAAAGGAATGGAAAGGCACAGCCGCGATGGATCGAATGGGGATGGAGGGAGCTTTTCTCTCGGAGCTTTATATAACGGCGTAGGCGAAATGAATTCTCGTTCCTCGGTCAGTTGTGGTTCTTCAGTTTTTTTTTGTTTCTTCGTACTTCGTCTTGTTTTTCTCCTTTCCCTATTGTATTCACATATCCCATCCCACAAGGTGTTTGACGAGTCTATGGGTGCATTATGGGGATATGGGAAAAGTTTTTGCGGCTATGCAACGTCGGGTGAGCAGCTGGGCTGGTTGCTTCGAGGGCAGTGGTTCCCTTTCTTGATGCGAATCGTTGAGTGCACGAAAAAATTGTGACTGGAGGATCCTTCCGGGGTGTGCCCAATAATTTTGAATATCCTATATTTCTCATTGCGTAGTTCTATAATCAAGGCTTTTAAGGGGTTAGGCGACAGTAACGGGTATAAAATAATAATGGGCGAATTTAACAATTTTTTTCGTATGAAAAAGTGATACACTCATAAAATTAATTACACATCTAGTTAGTATTAATATCAAGCTGTTAAAAAATATTTTCTTTTTTCTTCGATGTACAAAATGGCCGACTACTAATATTTTCTTTTGTTATCTTTATTTTAGGCGCTCCGCGGCGTGACATTTAGCATACACAATTTTCGACCTAGAACAAAAAAACAAAAATTCTCGTTAATCTACATTAGAATACCTAGATAAGTACGTACCGAATTTAAAAAATATTGTTTTATTCAAAAGTTGTAGGTATTTGAATGAATTTTCAGTGAAAAATTTCGTATAAAACTGCTCATAAAATGAAAAGTTTTCGATTAATCAGCAATTCCGTACGTACTTTTCTGCGAAATGCAATTAGGAACATAACTTTTAAATTTTGAAGTAAACCGAGGGAAAATTGTTTAAGTTATTTGTCACGCCAATTGAAAAAAAAGCTGTTTCGAGAAAAACGCGTTTAAAGTTTTAGGTACTCTATGGCCGTGCCAGAGGTGGGTTTACGTTATACGCTCAAAGTCGGTGAAAAAACATGTTCTTGCTATAAATCGAATAGTAATTTATTCTTATGATGATAAAGCACCGTTTTAGCGAAGAAAAAAATCGATTTTTTGAAAATTCTACTGTGACCTTACCCATTAAGGCCTTATATTCACTTGCGATGGTCGGAAAAATAGAACATTCTTTGATCGCATATTCTTTAAGTACAATATCTCAAGAATATTCTCACCAAATTTCACAAAGATCGGAGCATTAGATTCGCAGTTGTAGATATTTCAACCGCACGACCGCGCAAGTCGCGTGTTACGCTTGCCGAGCAGCAAGCGCAAACAGCCACAAGAGAAGGAAGAATGGCTCGTAGGCAGTATCGAATCAATGTTTTAGAGGCTGCAGAGGATGCAGAAGGTCTACTGTATGGCCCTGGAATCGACGACTCCATGTTAGTATGAATAAATTAACTTCAAATGTAAAAGAAACATACTTGAATCTTAAACGCGATTATCTCAGAATCGTCTTTTTTGAGAAATACCTTTGCGGTGGACTCGATTACTAAAAAACTGTCAATCCGATCCATACCAAATTTATACCACTTATTTATTATGATAATAGCTAGGGCCTGGACGAAGGATTTTGAATTTAAAAAAATGTTGTAACAAAAAAGAACCGAAAATTTGGCACTTAAAAAAATGAATTTTTTGTTAAAATTATCGTTATTTTTTTTAGTCAAAATTTTTACAAATCCTTCGTCCAGGCCCATTCAATGCAATATACCAATGGAATCTTTTTTTAAGGCGTTACCCCCACTTGTAGCGCAAAAAAAGGCCTTTTTCATGAATTTTTTAAAAGAAAACTACAAAACTTTTTTAATCGATCAATATACCATCTTAAAAAACACATCTTGAAGAACTTTCAGTAATTTTTTTATTGAAAAATATTACATTGTTTAGTGGTAAATGGCTGTCAATGAAATAATGTTTTTATATACACGGTTTGCGGTGACCAACATTGCGGCGAAGTGGATCATCTGAAGAAAAAAATGCGGATGGATTTAGTCAAATATAAGTATAAACTAGTCTTTAATCGAAGGATTTTAAAAAATATTCATTTTTCACAAAATGGCGGACAGTCAAAGTTAATGGTTCGATTTTAACGAAAAAAATCGAACGATTAAAGACTACATTTTTATGTATTAAATAAGCCTGCAAAATTTCAAGAAGAACGGTTCATTAGTGTTCGAGTAATCTTGGTCACCGACTTCAGAAATGCCATTTTGAGAAAAACGCGTTTAAAGTTTCAATTTCAGTTTACACGAAGAAAATATTTTTTTTTGTAAACTTACACAGAGTCATCTATTCCGGGCATAAAAAAACGGCACTTCAAATTGCACTTCAAAAAAATGCAATAAAAAATCGATTTTTTCAAAATCGCAAGTGGGGGTACCCCCTTAATTCTGATTTCAGATGAACCGCTCTCGAGTTATCATGTGTTCGAGTTACCAATCGAGTTACCACCGCAATTGATGCTCAAAAGAAGGCGCTCCTGGAAGACAGCTAGAATTCCGACATTTTGAAATATTTTTGCATAAAAAAAATTGTACAAGTACATGAAAATATGTACTAATCGATGGTGTTCACAGCTTTTCAATAAACATTTATTGTCCCGTCGAGAAAAAATCAAGAAAATCACGTCCCTTCGCCCGCTACAAGTGTATATAAGGCCTTAACTTTAATTTGCAGGATAGATTTTGTAAGAAGTCGCAAAATTGACTGAGTTATGATGTTTTTTCGAGCGATCGAATACTGGCCTACGAAGAACTTTTTTCCGTTTTCGGTTTTTTCGAAACTACGTTTTGAGAAACCCTGCCAGTCGTATCCAAAAATTTATTCGGCCGATTGACTGCAAATTCGGGCGGAGCATAGTTTCTAACGTTTCCTATCGTATGACCGGATTAATTTGTTTACATGTTTATCCATTTGTCAATGACGAATGATCGGAGTAGTTTTTCTTGGGTCATGTATATACATATATGTATATATCCTAGCGGGTCTTGAAAGCCCGCGCGGAATTCAATTACCCGTCCCTCTCCCCCGGTGAACTTCACCGTGGGCGAGGATAAAGAAACATAAAAAATGAATAAACTCGGTCGAAAAGCCGCGCTCAGCAGCTGGAGCGCGTGATGTTTCTGCGGTCACGACTCCGATAATTCGATTGATCGCTGCGTTTTGTCAGCGGTACACATAATCATACACTGAGAAAAAAAACCAATTGAATAAAAAAAATATATTGGTTGATTCAAATAAAAGTGCTGCTGCGGAGTGCCACCGATATATGAGATTGTTTCAATACTATAAAATATTGGAAAATGTGATTGATTTAAACAACATATTATTTTATTTGAAAAAGCTCTTCTGTTCCCTGAATATCTACATTATCCCTAAAAAAATTATATTCTATTGAAATCATTCTATATACAATCCGTAGATGTATTGGATGACATAATTAAGCGGTTGCTACAAACATTTTTTATTTCGTACAAAAATATAATCCATAGAATTAATTATTTCTTTACTACATCGAAACGAATATGCCATGGGACGTAAGTTTTTTCATTTGTTTGAAATCTTAAATAAAAAGTGAGCATTAGAATGATCATCCACGATAATAGTGGAGAGAATATTAGATATCCAATGGAATATTCATGGAGAGAATATCAGATATTCAACTGATTAGAACAGATACTACACTTTGATCTTAACCACAGGCCAAGAAGCGATACTCTTTAGAGTTTCTCCAGCGTTTAAGGCGGTCCTCTACTTTCTCGGGTCGAAAAAATCGATTTTTTTTTTCATAAATCACATCTACAACATGTGTAGAAAATGTGTGCCAAAGGATTTTTCGATATTCGAAGTGATTCACAAGTTACGGCCCTGGAACGGAGCAGGTATACGGAGCAGGTATACTTTCAAACGCGTTTTTCTCGAAACACCATTTTTCGTAACGGTGACCACGATATTACAGAAACTACTGCACCGATCTTGTTCAAATTTATACAGCATCTTTAATATGTTATAAGACAGTGATTGAACTAGGATTATCATGATTGCTTCGATAGTTTTTTTGTACGAGCGAAAAACTTAAGAAAAAATGAGTAAAAAATAGAATGTAATTTTCAAAAGTGTATAAAAGAGTCAATTTTTATAATTTAGAATTCACTCTAGTTCAATCGCTAGTCTTGAATATGAAGATTAAAATGCCGTTTGGTTTTTTGATTTCAGATAAGCAGAACCGCCGCAATCTTGGTCACCGTCAAGCACCTCTTTTACTTGATGTCTTCCTGTCGGCTACTATAACGTTTATTCTATTATATATTTTGACTTGAAAAAATTTGTAAAGCTTATTTAAATGTTAATAAAAATTATGCAAAAACAATGAGATTGATTATTTCGATGCTTTGCCCGTAAAAAATTATTGAAAAAGCCGAAAAAAAACAGCCGAGAAACTAGAGGACGTGCGGCCTCTAGCGGTTACTCCAAGAACTACGGGTTTCCTCACACCTCTAATTTCGGTGGCGCTCGGCCATGATTTGGTTGAATTTATTCAACCAAATGTGCATGAAACATATTTTACTTTCACATAATTTTTAACCAATTCAGGCATTTGCTTAATATTTTTCAATCAAAATAAAATATCAATATTTTAAAGAATAATGTACATAAAATCAATATCGGATATGGTGAAAATAGTAAAATAACATATTTACACGATAGAAATTTTATTTGAATCAAAAGAGCGAAATGCAATTTTTCTTGTGTACTCGAATCAACAATATTCATGTTATGAATTGAAACGCTTTTTCGTTTGTTGCAGAAATTGCATTTAAAACTATATAATTCGTTCGCCATCTTTTTTTAAATAGTTTCAATAATATATTGTTCCCGGCTAACAATATATCTTTTGAATGAAAAAAACACTTTCAATTTTATCATGTAATTGAAGTCGATAGCGTTTTGTTTGGACTAATAAATCCGATTATTTACACCAACAATTTTACAATGGAATCAATAACACCAATGATATTGGATCAATGATTTTTTTTTCTCAGTGTAATAACCCGTGATGAAAAATTCGCAAGTTTTTTTGTGGGCGCGCATATATATAGCCTGGAAATGTTTCGCGTGGGTTGAATCCCTATAATTTTTCAACGGTTGCGTGGTGATAGAAGAGCGATAAATTTCACCATCGGATTTGCACGCTTTTGCCGCATTAGCTGTGAGAGGGAGAGTAATTAATTAAAATAATTTCATCTATTTAATTAATTAATGTAAATGCATGTGTGGGTGTGCGTGTGTGTGTGTGTGTGTGTGTGTGTGTGAGAGAGAGAGAGAGAGAGAGAGAGAGAGAGAGAGAGAGAGAGAGAGAGAGAGAGAGAGAGAGAAATGAGGAATTTTCATGATTTACGAACTCAATTCGATTTACGCGCGAATTATTTAAAGTACCAGGCACTCCAGAGATGTGTAACCAGCCATTCCCGGCGAGATAGGCACAGTGAGAAAAAACCTATGATGTAACGGCGACTGCCCAATTGGCAAAGGATAGTCCCGCCCTTCTAAAAATATCTAGTTTTTACTGGGGATCATACGGACAGGAAAAAAAGATCGAGTTTTTATTGGGGAATCGTACTGACAGAGAAGAAAAATCTAGCTCTTATTGGACAATCATACGGACAGAGAAAATATATCGAGATTTTCTTGGGAAATCGCACTGATAGGGGGAAAATATCTAATTTTTATTAAGGAATCCTACTGGTGTATTCACGTTATATATATATATATAAATAGTGGGCTTGACTCTAGATATTTTTGATAGAAATTAACTGATATAAAAATATTCACGCAGAAAATGTATATTCTGCTACGCTGAAATGACCCTGTAATATTCTGACTTTAATCTATAACGTTTGTACTTAATATTTGCCTTAATACTTTGGTGAGAATGGAAAATATAAATGATTATAAGGTAAAAATAATCTACAAATGCGAAGTTTTTTAAAATGTCGAAAGTGTCCAGAATTAATTCAACTAGAGTTTATATATAGATAAATATACGTAAATTTAATATAATACAATATAATTGTAATAAAATTAATAAATTAAAAAAATAGATAAAAATGCACAAACTCAGAAGAGAATGTATATATGTAGACACTAGTAAAATTAATTCTGAACACTTTTCAAATTTTTTCAAATTTCTCATTTATCGATCATTTTTACGTCATAATCACTTATATTTTATGTTCTTATCAAAGTGTGCTTATCAAGGCAAACATTACGTAGAAACATGATAGATTAAAACAAAAATATTACAGTATCATTTGGGCATAGCAGAATATACATTTTCTGCGTAAATGTCAAGAAAAGCTTAATCATACTAAAAGTGTCCAGAATTAATTTCACCAGTGTATACGTCTGTGTTCATACTACATACACATATACAAAATATAATTGCCATGAAATTAATAAATAAAAAAAGAAATAAAAATGGAGTAAACTCAGAAATGGATATATATTTATAAAACGTATTATTTCTTTGAAAAGTACGAATATGTTTATTCTAATGTGCCGTACAAACATGGAGGTTATGTGTGGAATACAATTTCCGACAAATGGCCGCCTCGTCCCTGTTTGCAAACGTTCACTCTTTTGACGAAATTTTCAATAACATATTGGCATAATTGCGGCTTTCATTAATGGTGGGTCCAATTGCTTCCTAGAGCTCCGGAATGGTCTGTGGATCATTGGCATACACTTTACCTTTCAGAGAACCTTTGGGGTTTGGGGGAAGAAGTCCAATGGCGTCAAATCGCACGATCTTGGTGGCCAATTCACACCGTCTCGGCTCGAAATAACACGACCATGAAACTTCGTCTGCAAAAACTGCATTGTTTCGCTCGCAGTGTGGCAGGTTGCGCCATCTTGTTGAAAGAATATGTCATCCATTTATCGGTTATTGTTTTCCACACATAACCTCCATGTTTGTACCTTATTTTAAGGCCTAGGCCACAGTAACGGGTGTAAAATCATGTGCGAATTTAGCCATTTTTTTCGTACGAAAAAAATGATTCACGAATAAAATTAATTACACGTCTATTTAGCATGAATATCAAGCTGTTAGAAATATATATATTTCGATGTACAAAATGGCCGACTACTCGAAACTTCTCGAAACAGCTTTTTTTCAATTGGCGTGACAAATAACTTCAACAATTTTCACTGGATTTACTTCAAATTTAAAAGTTACAATTCTAATTGCATTTCGCAGAGAAGTACGTACGGAATTTCTAATTAATCCAAAACTTTTCATTTTATCAGCAGTTTATGAGCAGTCATAACGAAATTTTTCACTAAAAATTCATTTCTTAAGTTCAAATACCGACAACTTTCGAACAAAACAATATTTTTTAAATTCCGTGCGTACTTCTCTAGGTATTCTAATGTAGGTTGATACAAATTTTTGTTTTTCGTTCTAGATAAAAAATTGTGGATGTTAAATGTCACACCGCGGAGCGCTTAAAAAAAGATAAAAAAAGAAAATATTAGTAGTCGGTTATTTTGTACATCGAAAAAAAAATATACATTGTCTAACAGCTTGATATTGATACTAAATAGATGTGTAATTCATTTTATGCGTGAACCACTTTTTCATACGAAAAAAAAATTGTTAAATTCGCACATGATTTTATATCCGTTACTGTCGCCTAAGGCCTTAAAATAAGAATATTCGTACTTTTTAAATCAATAATACTTTTTATTAATAAATTTAAATGTCAGGTAATTTTGAGACACCATATATATACATATACATACATACATACATACATACATACATACATACATATATATATATATATATATATATTAGGGTGATTCGTTTCAGGGCAACTTTTTTGTTTTTGACCCATCGTGCCCGAAAACCTTTAGTTGGTACCCAAAAACGAACTTTCGTGAAAGGGGGGTGTTGTCAAAAAATATTTAGAGGTCGCGAATCAAAATCGAAGGTTTCCCATTTGATTAACATTGAACAAAAAATTTTTTTCTCTTTATTAGTGTTACCAATCCGCGAATTCTGATATCGCGATATTTTCCAAGTGGGTTCTCATAGGAAATATGATACTCCACAATAAAGTTCATTGAGCCATGGCCGTAAATTCAACCGTTTCAGCGGCATCATTATTTGAAGTGAATATTGTGCAAAATATATATTCAAACGGCTGTAACGCCTAAGCTATTAGATATATCGAAAAAAATTCAAATGAGAACTTTGTAGAGAAAGTAATTTGCTACAAAAAAGTCTTATAAGCCGAGCCCGAAAATTCAACTCTTTCTCAGCTACAGATGGATGAAGTAAAATAAATAGATTTTTTTTTAAACAAAAAAAAACTATTCATTTTACTTCATCCACCTATAGCTGAGAAAGAGTTGAATTTTCGGGCTCGGCTTATAAGACTTTTTTGTAGCAAATTACTTTCTCTACAAAGTTCTCATCTGAATTTTTTTCGATATATCTAATAGCTTAGCCGTTACAGCCGTTTGAATAGATATTTTCATACAATATACACTTGAAATAATGATACCGCTGAAACGGTTGAATTTGCGGACATGGCTCAATGAACTTTATTGTAAAGTATCATATTTCCTATGAGAACCCACTTGGAAAATATCGCGATATCAAAATTCGCGGAACGGTAACACTAATAATGAGAAAAACATTTTTTTCAATGCTAATCAAATGGGAAACCTTCAATTTTGATTCGCGACCTCTAAATATTTTTTGACAACACCCCCCTTCCACGAAACTTCGTTTTTGGGTGCCAACTAAAGGTTTTCGGGCACGATGGGTCAGAAAAAAAAATTTACCCCGAAACGAATCACCCTAATATATATATATAACGTCGGATAGATTTTCCCGCAAAACGATGATAATCTCGAAGGCGTGAAGAGCCCGTTCCCTCTTGAATTTCGTGTCCAAGGATTGAACGGACCTTTCTCGAATTCGCCTCTTTGCCGGCACGTTCGCATGGACCGAAACGCGATTCTTTCTGGACCATTATATATATACATACAGACTCGACCTTAGGAACGAAAGGAAGCAGGTTATCGGTCCCGGAACGACGGATCATTTCATTATCGGAAAGCTGATCGCGACTGCCGGAGGTGAACAGTGCTCTCTCCGTCTGTTGGGTACTATGTGGGCTCTCCGAGTACCGGTACTAGTATATACGCCTGAGGCCAAACCTTGAAAGCTTGATCCCGTCGCGCTTTTGGATCAGAACTTCCGGCGCTTTTTCTCTCGGCTTCTTCCTCGCCGTTTCTTTTTTCACCCGTTCTTTTTTTCTTGTTTTCTATCTTAATCTTCTTCGCCTTCTCTTTTGTCCCTTTCTTCTGCTGGCTGGTATCTTTCTTGTTCCTTCCAGTATTCTTCGCTTCGTCGCTACTTTCTTCTTTTTCATCGTGTCCTTTCTCTCTCTCTCTCTCTCTCTCTCTCTCTCTCTCTCTCTCTCTTTCCCTCTCTCTCACCCTCCCTCCCTTTCTTTCGTCGTAGGTTCGACGTCGCCGGAGACGTTTGCTTGGGACTTCCTTTTGTGTTTGCGAGGGGGATAAGCCCATTACAGTGGGTAAAACGTCGTATGCCGTGTGGTACATCGTATCAGGACGTTCCCTGATAAGACTGCGCAAGGAGAACCGAAGACGCAGAGAGAGAGAGAGAGAGAGAGAGAGAGAAGGGATAAAAGGAAATAAAAGGACAGGACGAGAGGCGAAGAAAGTGTGGGTCAGCCGAGAACGATCCTTGACGCTCAGCTGAATTACTTCCGGGTGACCACCCGGCTCGCTATCGTCGGATTCCGTGCCTTGGATCCCGTTGCATATAGGCTGGATCCGTCGGCACACGCGCATACGCCTGACAATCAATCAGACGGTTACGTAATTACGGTCACCTTGGGATCATCGACTGCACGGTGCGCATGTCAGTGCGCGGCAGAGCGGTCACCCATCCGAGTATTGGCCGGGATCAATGACGCCTGGGGACACGGGACACCGCGGAAAGAGGCTTCTCTTTGGATACTGATATCTCAGCAAAATCTAAAATTTCCTTTGGGTTTGACTCCAGTCCCGAAGAAAAATGCATCCCGATGTCTCAATTTTGAAGGCGAAACGTGAAATATTTCTGGACATTTGAATTTTCGTGAAATTTTGATGAGTTGACAAATCGTCGCAATATCTGAGCCGGAAATATCTCGGATATTTCATTCCTGTACTAAATTTTGACGGATATTTGGAAAATTGTTTGGGTTAAGCGTCTAGAAATGACTTTCTGAGAATCAAAAGTCATTCAAAGTCTGAAGCGATTGTTCGATCTTCTGGAAATTTATTTGGATAATATTTCTTAGGATTCATTACACTGGAAAAAATTATTTGGCCTGAGTAAATCGGATTATTTGTTGGAAAAAATAAATGTGGCCCTAGTAAAAAAAAGTTTATCGATAAATTGAAGATGATATTCTGAGAATTTGTCAATTTGAATATTCTTTCATCTTATGGATTAATTTGTTTGAATATTATGTTATCTTATGAATTTATTTATTCGAATATGATCTTATTTTGAAAATTTAATTATTTGAATTTTGAGAATTCATCTATTTGAATATTAAATAATTTTAAGCATTTATTTATTCGAATTTTATCTCATTTTAAGATTTTATTAATTAGAAAATTATGTCTTTTCAAGAATATATTTATTTTAATATTATCTTATTTTAAGAATTATTCAATAATTTATGCCCATAAAATATTTCAGTATTCCATCGTAATATTTTGGTGACCTGCCAATGGTGCACGCCTTGTATAGGCGTGCAACAATTTCGCCAGGTATCTCAAAAACCGTAAACGCTTTTGCGTCCACATGAAGCTGCATACACCCATGGTTTTCAAAATGTCATTTTTCGACGTCTTGGAGCATTCTGAAGATATTTTTTATTGAGATTTCACAAAACAAAAATGTTTTTTATTAAAACAATTTTCTTCCCACGAGGAAAGTATACAAGATACAATATAAAATTGCAACAAAAAAAAATGTTTTACTCGAAACGGACGTATATTAAACGGATTTCTGATCGGCCCTCTATCACTCATGGGCTTTTTAATTTTAGTTGACCACCGTGCAAAACCGAGTCATAAATTTCGCCCACTAATCATCCTACCAAATCTTCGTAACTCTCGCTGCCTAAAATAAATAATTCCTGCTTTATTTGATTACGAAATAAATGTCGGTTAATTTTATTCCTCGATAAATGTCACCGCTTAATTTGGCCCGAGAATAAAAAAGCTTGAAAAAAACAAAGGTTCTCGGAGTATACTTCGAATGGCGAAATGGTTCCGGAAGGAAAAAAAACGAGAGAGCAAGAAAGGGGTAAAAAATGTCCGGCTATCGCGCGAGAGACAGACGTATATACTCGTACGAGAAATTCTCGGTGCGACGATATACCGTGAGCGTACGAACTTTTGTACGAGAGACACGCACACAGACGAACGAGATGCGCGTATTTAATTTTTTTATTTTTCCTCTCTTTTTGCCTCGTCTCGGAACAGTTAATTGGGGCTGAGTCGAGTTTCGAGGGGCAGCGGTAACGCTGGCGTAATTCGTCGCTGCATATACAACAACAGAAGTGCGTACGGGACGTGCTCTGGTATACGTGCACTTTAGTCCCAAGAGTCGCGCGCTTCATCTCGCGGAGGAGGCTTTTCTTTTTTCATAGTTTTTTATTATCCCGTTTCTTTTTATTTATTTATATCATTTTTCATCATCGTATACACGCGGGCACGAAAAAATTGCGTTGCGTTGTTATTTGCATTTTTCTAAATTTCTCAGTTCTCATTTGGGATAAAGTTCCGAAAAGGACATACCTCCCATTAACTTGGAATTTTGTGGGCCCATGTATTTCTACTCGCTGATCACGAATATGATTGTGAAAATACCCGCACATTTTATTTTCAAGGTCAAAAGTCACAAAAACTGATTTTTTAAAAGTTTTTATATTTTTTGGAATAAATGTTGATCTTAGTGAAAAATGTTTCCTACAAAAGTTGTAGCCTATAAAAAGGTTGACCTTTGATGTTCTGTACAAGTTTTGTCTGAAACCAATCTGTTTCGAGAAAAATGGGATAATGCTTCTAAAAGTACATTTTCCTAAAGTCCATTAGTTTTTATATTATCTACCTACGCACTTTACCGCGGGAAGGTTGCAGTTTGATCTTCAGCACTATACGAATACCTAAACAACACACAACACAACAAACAAACCCAAACAACACACATAACTTATTGAAGCATTATCCCATTTTTCTTAAATCAGAATGGTTTTAGACAAAAACTATATAGACCATAAAATATCAATGAAATATGAAAACATAGGCTGCAACTTTTGTGAAAAACCTTTTTTTCTAACATCAACATTTATTAAAATAATCTAGAATTTTTTTTAAATCCGTTTTTGTGAGTTTTGATTTTAAAAGTCAAATTTGCGGGTATTTTCATTATCATTTTCGTAATCACCGGGTCAAAATACACGGGTACACGAAATTCCAAATTAATCGGAGGCATGTCCTTTTCGGAACACACCCCTTATTTGTTTAAAAAAAATTATAACTCCGTTTTTTTTTCATCGTACGTGAACACGAAGAATTTGAGTTCCGTTGCGTTTGCTAAAAGTTTTCTGAATTTCTAAAACGTCTTACTTGGATTTTCTACACTTTTTACTCCGTTTCTTTTTTTCTTCGTGCGTGGGCAAGAATAATTTGGGTTCCGTTAATTGATTTTTTTTTTCCTAAATTTGTCTATTTCTTATTTGGATTTTTTTATTTCGGATATTCTTTATTAAGGCGTCACGGAGCATCACTGTGCGTATTTTTCTACATTTTTCTACTTCTTATTTGAATTATTTACTTTTGAATTCCGCTTCTTTGACTCTGTTTTATCTTTTTTGTTGTTGTGCGCGGACACGATGAATTTGGGACTCTTTTCTTCAAATTTTTTACTCGGATTTTCTAAATTCTTACTCCGTTTCGTTTTCGTTTTTTTTTTAATCGTACGTGGGCACGAAAAATTTGAGTTCCGTTGTTTGTTTTTCAATTTTTCTACATTTTTCTACTTATTATTTGGATTTTTTATTTGTGGATATTCTTTATTGAGACGTCACACAGCATTACTGACATGAGTATTATTCTAAATTTCTCACTTCCTATTTCAATTCGTTAAACTTGGACTCCGTTTCTTTGTCATCTTTTTTTCATCGTACGTGGGCACGAAGAATTTGAGTTCTTTTGCTGTCTTTTTTTATAATTTTTCCATTCTTTTTATTTCTCATTTGGGTTATTTCAGTGCGGATATTCTTGATCACTAATCGCTTCTGTTGACACTCAACGGTGTTGAAAATAAATTGGGGCAAATTTACCCTTTCGGCATAAAAGGGTCAGGGCGACGAGGAGAGAAGGAGGGCAAAGGAACAAGGCAGCATCGTGACGCTTCAGCTTAAAACAACGTTGGCCGCATGAACGTTTTTTTTGTTGTTTCTTGTTGCTCCACACTCAGCGACGTTGAATTCGGGCTGGAATTTATTTGAATTTAGCAACGAGGCCGCAAAACGGATCCCCCTGATCCGGCATATCACGGGACAATAGACCTCCAAGAGAGCCTTCAATTCCGCGAGCTTTTTTCCTTCTTCTGTTTTTTTTTTTCATTTTTTTTCTTCGTCTCGTATTCAGCTTTGTTCGAATTGGGGCTGTCTCGTTGGGGGAGCAGCACAATGGACGATGAGCTCGGTAAATCGTCCAGAGCTGCAGTCATTTGGTCAAGTCATTTTCATGCGTTCGGGGACGTTTTCGAGAGATTTTTCCGTCTGTAGGGGCGAAAAGAATCGTCGTGGGCGGAAATTCTGCACCCATGGTAAGGTATAATTTTTTCTCGGGGCAAAAATTGTATTGGGGGCGTAAAAAATTGTAACGTTATTTTCTAAGATTGTAGGGCTGAGACAAAATCACCGAAACTAACACCAGATCGTCACACATCGTGAGAGTGACGATTTTTAAAAATAAATTATAAGCAAATGCATTCTTCCACTTTTGATTGCAGTAAAATCTTGAATTTCGATTGAAGAAAGATATCGCAGAGCGAAAAAGCATAGTTTATATCAAAATACTCATAACATTTGTGACAAGATGCATCAACTTTTCGTAAAAATGTGCATTGAGTTGCAAGTTGTGCCAAAGAAATAGAAAATATTGTCCAAAAATCCCTGCATTTTCCGCAGAGCATGGAAATTAATTTTCCAAAACAAATAACGTTTGTAACAAGATGTATTAACTTTTTGCAAAAATCTGCAACGAATTAAAACTTTTGCGAAAAAATCTCAATTATTGTCTAGTTGTGTTAATCCGTAGTATCTGAATTTTATTATTATTTCCTGAGTTCCAACGTATACTCTTGCGCTTTTTCACCCCGGCCGCCCGCCCACCACCGTCGGTATATAAAGCTCTATCATTTAATTAATGATTTCTGAATTGAAATTATATTTTTTAACTGTATTAAGGCGGGACATACATTTACAACGATAAAAAATCGATTTCTTTTTTTTTCTTTAAACGATAGGGGGAACTATATAGGGGGAACTATATATGTAGAATATTTTCCTAAAGTTTCAAAGTGAAATTAAAAAAACTTCAAACGTTACAGCCCGTATCGAAATTGGCGTGCAGGATTACTCAGAAACTATTAAGCCGATTGAGTTGAAACTTGGTAGAAATATTGCCAATATTGGTACCTTCTACTTGACGAGAATTGTTTTTGAAAAATTGGGAAAAAAAACTACTTTTTAATCCACATTTTACATAAATGTTGCGTGAAATGTTGATTTTTTTGTAAACGCGTGCCCTTTTCTTAAATTTGCATTTTCTTCATTTTAATTACCGTCACATAGAAACTATACACGTTCTAACTGAAAAAATGTTTGAACATTTTTTGCAAATCAAAGTCTACGGGAAGCTAGACTGCACACCGATTCGCAACTCCCGCGGCGATCGTGCTGTAACATTCTCTACAGCTCCGTCATTTTGATGATGAATTAATAAAAAAAAATGTTTTGTATACTTAAATATACTATTAAAGTATACCTAAAGTTTCATAATTGTAGAATAATTATTTCTTAGTTTATAAAATCCCTCAATATGGGGATTTTATATCCCCTTAGTTTATAAAATCCCTCAAACTTATTTGTTCCCTGTCTAAATGTATATCCCTCCCGCCTTAATATTGTCAGATATAATTGATCATCCAACTTTATAATTGGCTTTTACCGTTTATAAGGACGTTCCTCTGGTCCATCAATTATAAAAGGCAAAGCAACATTTTTGCGCCTTCGGAAACAATGATCTCAAACGTACTACGTATCTCACGAGGAATATAACTTCCGCCTTCGATTTTTTTGAAACCTCATATATCTAATCAAGCATTAAAAACTATCAGACGCGTATTTTTTTATTTGCGGAAAAACGATTTTAAGAGGGGAACCACCCTTCGAAGAAAGGGGTGTCAACCCTTATTTTTTTCAATACTTCTAAAGTGGATTTTTCATCACTGTACATTAGAAGTATTTTGGTTTCTGCTTCAATTAGATCGGTGGACTGCGTAGGTGAAAATGCAAAATTAACTCTCGACCCACCTTTCTTTCAGGGGTAGTTTCCCCCTTTGAACTCGTATTGCCGGCAATAGAAAAAAAATACACATATACGAGTTTCGGCAAAATCGAAGGCGGACACTTAAGACGTTACCCCCACTTGTAGCGCAAAAAAGGCCTTTTTCATGAATTTTTTAAAAGAAAACTACAAAACTTCTTTAATCGATCAATATACCATCTTAAAGAACACATCTTGAAGAACTTTCAGTAATTTTTTTATTGAAAAATGTTACATTGTTTAGTGGCAAATGGCCGTCAATGAAATAATGTTTTTATATACACGGTTTGCGGTCACCAAAATTGCGGCGAAGTGGATCATCTGAAAAAAAAATGCGGATGGATTTAGTCAAATATAAGTATAAACTAGTCTTTAATCGAAGGATTTTAAAAAATATTCATTTTTCACAAAATGGCGGACAGTCAAAGTTAATGGTTCGATTTTAACGAAAAAAATCGAACGATTAAAGACTACATTTTTATGTATTAAATAAGCCTGCAAAATTTCAAGAAGATCGGTTCATTAGTGTTCGAGTAATCTTGGTCACCGACTTCAGAAATGCCATTTTGAGAAAAGCGCGTTTAAAGTTTCAATTTCAGTTTACACGAAGAAACTATTTTTTTTTGTAAACTTACATAGAGTCATCTATTCTGGGCCCATACAGAAGTATGGGCCTGGATACTTATACTTCAAAAAAATGCAATAAAAAAAAATCGATTTTTTCAAAATCGCAAGTGGGGGTAACCCCTTAAGCGATGTTCCTTGTTAAAAAAATATCATTATCAAGGGATCTCACCCCCGATACAAAGTCTATATTATTTCACGCGACTCCTCGTCCTATAGGGAGAGCTGCAACGAGTCGCTGACGAAGCTTGTCAATAAGGGATTGTCGCAGTGTTAATTTTCAAAAAATCGATTTTTTTGCATTACCTGCCTGTATAGACGGTTATAACATGCTGTTCAATTTTTGGGGCGAAATTCGAATTACACCAGTTGCTACAGCCTTTCTAAAAAAAAGGGATTCGTCCAGCTGTGTGACACCTGGCGCGGACGGACGCGTTTTTCTCGAAGTGTCGTTTTCCAAAACGGTATAAACTCTCAAAGGAAGAGTTTTCAAGCTAACCGTTTCAAATTTTGAAGCAACATTCTTCGCGCCATTCTTTATGTTGCTATTGAAGCTTTTTTTTAATCTTCATATTTTTTATACGAAAAACTGTCGAAAAAAAAGACTAAATTCGATACTTTTTTTTCAAACCGCCGCAATTTTGTCAATTGCGATAAAAAAAAACCTCCATAGCAAGATACCGGCTTTCATACTTATCAATGATATTTCTACAGTTATAAATGCCAACCGTTAAAAAAAAATGTAAAAAAATGAAAGTAACGTTTAAAAAACTATTTTCTGTTCTTCACGAGTGCTTTGATTTTACATTTAAAAAATCAGACTGATCAGCGTATTTCAACGATCGAAAAAAAATCGCGTATATCGGCTATTTCTCGACCCATTACATTGTGATGATCCCTTAACGAGAAACTTTTCTCTGCTTACCTTATAATTAATTATTTTATTGATAGCTGCTAGTACTTCAAAAATGTAGATATTCGCCCCCCCCCCCACCCTCTCGACCACGCGCCCTTATGCTTCTCCGTCTCTTTTTCGTGGCCAACGGCGCGATTTAATTGAACAATCGGCACACGTAATTGGCTTCGACCCCGTTGTGTAACGAAGTTGAATTAACGCAAAATAAAAGTGAGAATTGTTACGGAAAAACGCGAGAGAAAAAAACGATATATATATGTTGATACAGAAAAACGAAACAAAGAGAAAAATAGCGAGGAATACACACGCGGGGGAGGGGTGGAAAACTGGAGGTGCACAGCCCGCTTTCGACCTCACCCCTCGGTAATGTTCCTACGCTTGGTCGCACACTCGCCGCGAGACGGAACGTGCCAGGGGGGCGAAGGGGGAGGACGTAAACGAGCGGTAATTTAAGGATGTCACGCGCACATTCTCAGCCAAAAGTTCAATCCGATTCCAAATTTATGTACTTCAGGTTTTGGAGAAAGTCTGAAAAAATAATACCTACCGATTTTTTTAATAAATATTGATTCCGGATACCAATCGTGCCCTTTAGGCGAGAAAAAAATTTGTTGCTTTTTATGATTTTTTCTAAGGGAAAGATTTATTCGCCAATTTTGAGACTTGGGGTATGTTTATTATTTCCTTTGGGTGTCACATGGTATTTTTTTTATTTTTATTAATCTTTGAAAATGACAGAAGTATGGTACGCTCTTCTAAACTACATTTTCAAAACTGGCGTGACGTATAGCTAAAAAACTAATCGACCGATTCTGGTGAAATTTGGTATAAATCTTTCTAACCTTACTATCTAAAGTATGAACCTAAATGATTGTGAACATTTTTAAAAAGTGTTTTTTTTTCGGACAATTCAATCTTTTTGTTTCAAAGCGTTCCATTTAATCGATTTTCAAAATTTCTCACTTTTTCTTGGTTCATATTCCGCGTATGAGTGTCAATTAAAGAAAGATCTTCGTTGGTTTTTTTTCAGATTAATCCCGCCGATGCTACGTGTCACCTCGTCTGACAACATCCGCCGCAACCCGTTTAGAAAACCGTGCCATACCTCCACCATTTTTAAATATTAATAAAAGATAACCACGTAACAGCCAAAAGTCGTAATAAAACATACCCTAAGTCTCAAAAATTGTGAAGAAACCTTTCCTTTAAAAAAAAATCATGAAAATAGGCCATTTTTCCCTTGCCTAAAGATATCTCCCCCCTTGACAGATCGTTTGAACAAAAATTTGTCCAACGATGCATTTGTTTTAAAAAAAAATTCCGGGTATGAAATGACTTGGTTTATTTTTGTGAACACTTGTGAATTTTTAAAGAATTTTCGCCCTCCTTTTTTCCTTTTCTGAACATTTTGACAAATTACTGAACAGTTGGGAATTAATTTTTTTTTGGGGAAAGCTTGCACATCATCGTTGAGAAGTTTCCGAGCCATAGGGAGACAGCTTCATAAATACAATTTTCGGAAGCATCCGAATAAAAAATAACAAAAGAACAAATATCTCTAAAAAAATCTGATCACTGTGCACAAAAATTAACTGTTTTATTTCATATGGCGAAAGTATTTTGTTATTGACTATTTGTAGAAGGATTTGTTTGAGCAATTTGTGAGTAACTTTTTGGAGTTAATATCACTATAGTTATTGGAGTATTATCATTGTAATTGGAGAAATTATTATGACTCGAGTTTAGCAATTTGTTAGTCACTTTTCAGCGTTCTAATAATAATAATAAATAACAATAACTATGATACTCGAGAAGATTTCTCCATCGAGTTTTTTTTACTGGGTGACAGCTGAAGTGGTGTCCGAGCCCTTGAGTGCCACCCAGCATTATTGTCTTGGTCTAGATTAAGATCGAGCCCAACCTCCGGAGGGCAGATGAATATTTTCCAGTGCAGAGGAAGTGCGTTGCCCGGAACAATTAAATCGATTATCAAACTAATAATAATAATAATACAATCTTGGGAAAAATTCCAAAAGGATTTGCAAAAGAGCAAATAGTCACAAAAATGGTCAGTCGAATAAAAATTGACTGTTTTATTTCACATGACGAGAGTACATTGTTATTGATTATTTATCGGAAAAATATTAATTTGAGCAATTTCCGCGTAACTTTTCGGAGTTATTACCATTATTACGATTATTACTATAACTTGAAAAGGTATAATGATAATAATAACTGCAGCTAAGCAATTTATGAGTAACTTTTTAGAGTAATAATAATAATAATAATAATAATAATAACGTCGATCTATTAATCAGTAAAATTAATATAAATTTATAATTTATAATATAATAAATAATATTAATATAAATTTATAATAATGAAAATAACTCCGAAAAATAACTCACAAATTACTCAAGAATTTTCAATTCGAAATCAACATTCACATCTCGACCATGATTGTATTTTTCGATATTTCCGTTGGCCCTCGAAATACCGAAATTGCGATATGAAACTTTTAGCTGGGAATGTACGTGCGATACATGTTTAATTGGCAGGCACGAAATTGCCAGCGTGCATTCGGCGGTGTGAAATTTTGCCTACACTGATCCGTCTCTCCACCCACTCTAAACTTCGCCCCCCCCCCCCCCCCACGCCCTGCTGAACCTTCACTTCCCCTCCGCCGAACATTCGAAATCCTCTCGTTTTTCCTCGACCCCTCGTGCGACGAAATAAAACACAAATTTTTCCGCCGTGTTTTATCAGCCCATACCATCAATTGATTCAGATAGAGCTGCAGCCGTAGATATAGAAGATATCGAAAAAAATGACAGGATGAGAATGAAAAGCGGTCACTCCGCGATAAACAAATCCGCTTGGAGCTTCGAGCCGGTAGAGCTTGCAACGTTTGTTGTTACGCACGCAAATTCGTTGCAACAATTTGGGGCCCGATGAAATTTTGAAATCGCGTTGTTGGTCAGCGATTAATTGATGTCGATGAAATAATCATCGACATCAGACAATTAATAAACGTAAAGAAACTTTTTGGAAACAACCTTTTATTTAAAAGGTACTCTACTAAAAAGTAAAAAATAACGTTCAGTGAAATTCAAAATGAAAACAGTATAAGTACAAAAAAGTGACTCATCATAGATGCGACTACTTAAAAGGTACATAAACGTAGATATTTAAAAAATATGAAATATAAATTTTAAAAGGTCAAGGGTTTTTTCAGAAATTTTAAAGTAGTATTGGTATTTATGACGTGTGACGTCTTAAGCTTTTGAAATTTACATTTCGTATTTAAAAAATATGTACGTTTGTGTATCTTTTGAGTACTTGCGCCTATGATGAGTGACCAAGGAAGGGACTTTTTCGTAGTTACACTGGTTTGATTTTCAATTTTATTGCACATTTTTTTTACTTGTAGTACAGTACCTTTTAAATAAAAGCTTGTTTTTGAAAAGTTTTTCACGTTTATTTTATTTTATACTTTTTAGTTTTAGAATTTGTTTGTTTATTTGCCATGGACCCCATGCCATTCTGACATTGGCGTAATCAAAAACCTTGCCTTAGGTTATGAAGATTTCACGAGAAACTTTATAATAGTGTAATTAAAAATAGTGCTCAAGTCAACAAAGTCAATGAGCCCAAACTCGATTGTCCTGCAATTTGCCATTAGGAAGTTTAAGTTCCTATCTCTTTTTGGTTTCAGTAAAGAATTACGAGCTGTATCTTTCCCGCCAATTGGGGACCGCAGTATGGCAAGACGCACATGGAATACAGGCTGATACGTTTGCAGTCATTTATTGTTTCACGTTGAAATTTTTTTTTTTATACATTTCAAATGTACTTAAAAAGATACCTCAATAGTTACTGGGCTCACTTGTTTTTTCCCTTCTAAAAAAATGCCAGAAAAAACGCTTTTTTGGATCTTCTATGCTAATTCGATTCAAATTGATACCGCTCCCTAAGTTTCTTCCCCCCTTCATTCACTCGAAAATTCATTGTCCCCCTTCAAACTTCGAACTAACAACGAATGAAATTTGTCTGAATTTGAAAAATTCTGAAAGCTCACAGGGCTGAAAATCTTTTTATTTTAAGTCACAACATCACCATTTTTACCCAACTTCCACCAATTTGAAAAAAAATATAACCCCTTTAAAAAAAAGGGCATTTTCCAAATGTCATTTGGGCAAAAATCACGAAATTACGATTCAAAAAAAGCTCACTAAAGCTTTCACAGCTAAGCTTTAAAAATATCCAACCTTATTTGGTAAGGATGAATTAATTGTCGAGTAACTTCCGGTTCCTTATAAATCAAATGGGCGGGGAAAAAATGATCCTGGCTACGACTTAGCGTTCAGTCACAGGGCTCAAATTTGGCATGACATTTTTTCATTGTCGCTATTAACGATACTATTGCTTGAAGGCAGGGTCAGGCATATTCGATTTTTTTAAATTCATGAATAATAAAGAAACTTATTCAAAATTCGTTCCCAAAATGAACAAAGGATCCCTCGGATTCAGTATTCATTCCGAAAATGAATAATGGATCCTACTGGATTCAGTATTAATTTCAAAATGAATAATGAATCCTACTCGATTCGGTATTCATATCAAAATGAATAATGATTCCAACTGAATTCAGTATTCATTTCAACATAAGTAATAAATCCAACTCGATTCAGTATTCATTCCGCATTCGGATATCATCAAATTGAATAATTTGTAAAAATGGACAATGGAAATGGGACAAATATAATGTCCCATTTCTATCCCCATTTCTTCAGTTACTAGATACTGAGAGCGCGATTTCCCTTGGGTAAATATAATATAATCGGACGATGATGTTCCAATAGAATAATCATGTTTTCTGTCAATTTTTCCCGCTTATTCAATTTAATGATATCCGAATACGGAATGAATATTGAATCGAATTGGATTCATTACTTATGTTGAAATGAATACTGAATTCAGTTGGATTCATTATTCATTTTGCAATGAATACTGAATCCAACTGGATCCATTATTCATTCTCAGAACGAATACTGAATCGAAGTGGATTCATTATCAAAAAAAAATAAATATCCATGTGACATGTATTCGGTATTTTTTTCCTACTCGAAAACTAAAAGTATTCGAGTATGCCCACCTCTGCTTGGAGGGCTGAGTCGATTTTTCCTTCATCACCACCTGTCACATACAGTGGCAATATCCGGTCTTCGTCGTAAGTTTCGTTTTTCACACCCAGTATGTGTGGCCATTATTTATCGTCGCTTTACAAAGCAATAAGCGTTTCTTCCAAACGTCTCTTGCGCGGTAACGCTTGGCCTCGAATCGTTGTTCATTCCCCGTGTGCTCTCTCTTTCTCTCCCTCTCGGATATAATGTAAATGGCTGCACACTGTGCCACAGCGATATAAAGACGCGCAGTGAGAAGGCTATCACGCGTCCTTTACTTCGGTATAAAACAGTTTAAACCCCCCCCCCCCCCCCCCGCCGCTCCAGCCACGTCAGAGGTGCTTTCCATTTGCACGAGTAAGCGCAGGGTAGGGCGGGTTTAGGAGGCCCTTAATGGAATAAAGTGCTCCACATAATTTCGTTGGGTTTTTCATTACCTCGAGCTTAATCGTTCTCTCTACCATCCATACCATCCCTGTAACCCTTCCGTGGCCCTTGACTCCTCGTCATCGTCCTTCCATTGCGAGACATGCTTGCCGCGAATCTCCGTTGGGTCGTTTTTTCTCCTTTCTCTTCTTCTCTTTCTCTTCCTCTGCTTCTTTCTCGGGCTCCTTTTGTTCCCGGTTGCGGGTTGCGGCTTTGGTCGACGGACCGCGGCACGGCCGCCGCCAAAAGGCGACCTTCTCGCGTCTGATCGCATCCTAACCGTTTCTACTAGCCGCTCTGAGAGACCTCACATAGCTACGCACTTTTATATATATACATACATATACATACATACATACATACATACATACATACATACATACACACACACACACACACATATATATATATATATATATATATATATATATATATATATATATATATATATATATATATATATATATATATATATATATATATATATATATGTACCATCCCCTCCTTTATTCCTTCCATTCCTTCCAGCGTTCCCCCCAGAGTGTTGACCGCAGCCACTCTTTCCTAATGCACCACAGTATCACATTTGTACGAGGGCCCAGGGAAACTGCGGAAAACCTGGGCCGATACAGGCGGCTATATTTAGCTGAGTTTCAGTTGTATTATCATCAGAAATTCAGACAAACTGCCTCCCACTCAGAGGTTGACGCGCAAACCAGTGCACGGGCAAGCGGTCACCGCTCCAAGTATTGGCAGCCTCCAATGCGCTTAACTTCAGTGACCGCCGAGCCCGCACACTGACCGCGCGCCTATCTCTGTCGGTTTATATATATATATATATATATATATATATATATATATATATATATATATATATATATATATATATATATAATATTCAAGCAACGGAGTACCCAGGGATATTTATTTTAAGCAAAGAAGTACCTAGGAATATTTATTTTAAGCAACGGAGTACCCAGGCATATTTATTTTATGCAACGTGGTGCCTAGGGTTATTTATTGTAAGCAACGGGGTACCTACGGCTATTTTTTTAAGCAAAGGAGCACCTGGTGATATTTATTTTAAGCAATGTGGTGCCTAGGATTATTTATTCTAAGCAACGGAGTAACTAGGGATATTTATTTTAAGCAACGCGGTGCCTCGAACTATGTTTTTTAAGCAACAGGGTACCTAGAGATATTTATTTTAAGCAATCTGGTGCCTAGGAGTATTTATTTTAAGCAACGGAGTATTCAGGGATATTCATTTTAAGCAACGGAGTACCTAGGGATATTTATGTGAACCAACGCAGTACCTAGGAGTATTTATTTTAAGCAACAGGGTACCTCGGGATATTTAATTTAAGCAACGGGGTACCTCGGGATATTTAATTTCAGCAACGGGGTACCTGGGGATATTCATTTTAAGAAACGGGGTACCTAGGGATATTTATTTTAACCAAAGGCGTACCTGGGCACATTTATTTAAAGCAACGGACTACGTAGGGATATTTTTGTGAAGCAACGCGGTGCCTAGGAGTATTCATTTCAAGCAACGGGGTCCATAGGGATATTTATTTTAAGCCACGTCGTGACCAGCGATATTTATTCTAAGCAACGGAGTACCTAGGGATATTTATGTGAAGCAACGCAGTAGCTGAGGATATTCATTTTAAGCAACGGAGTACCCAGGAATATTCATTTTCAGTAACGTGTTGCCTAGGGCTATTAATTTTAAGCAGAGGAGTACATGTGGATGTTTATTTCAAGTAACGTTGTACCTAGGGATGTTTATTTTAAGCGGTGATGTAACCAGGGCTGTTTGTTTGGAGCAACGAGATACCTAGGGATTTTTTTTGCATCAGTGTATCAAGGGATATTTGTTTTGAGCAACGGCGTACGCAGTGATATTTCTTTCAATCAACTGAGTACCTAGGGATATAAATATCCCTATATAAATACATTTTATACAACGGAGTACCTGGGGATATTGATTTTATGCAATATTAGATTCGCGCGAATCAGGACTTCTCATAACCAAAGCTTTTCTTCCGAAATACTAGCACAGAGCGAAATATTCCTCGACGATTCAAATAGATTGCCATTTACATTGTTACCAATCCTGCAATTGTTTCTATTTTTTCCTTCAATGTTCCTTTGCACGAATTCTCAGTGAATGGCTGAGCGGTCACCCATCCGAGTGTTGGCCGAATTACCACGGGGGATCACCGCAGTCCTGCACCGTCCACTAAATTCGTTAATAAATATTCGCACATTTATTAAAAAGTATAACGGCGTGAAAGAATGTTGCCTCGCGGGACGAAGAATCCTTTCGTGAACGGAGGAAGACCGAGGAGCGCCGAGAAAAGGGAATGAGAGTGGAAATCGTATGGAAACTGGAGAAGAATAGGAAAGTGCGACGGAGGAATTTTCACGTAAAATACCGCAACGCCGCAGGGTCTCACGAGGGATGCAAACGGTTGGGCAAGGAAGAGGAGGGGGGGGGGCAAGGAAGTTGCCATCGTATACTTAAGGGTATCCTTAAGGGTACCCATCTTTCGCAGTATAGGTAACCAGCGAGTACCATCGTGCTCGTAATTTTCTACAATTTAGCGGATGCGCTTCGCAAATACTTTGCCATTTGTATATCCGTGTGTTGGGTATGATGTACCCGGTGGAGTGGCGGGCCATGCGTTTTGCCTGTGTGCTGCAACATTCTGGGCGGCTCGAGAAAATAGCTCGGTGTGTGCATATAAGCTACGGGACGACGTCGACGACGGGGCAATAAGTCACGAATGCATGTCCCTTCCATTGTGCTCTGTATAGGTGGATATAAATATCTACATACATATGTACGTGTATTGGAATAGGCATATACGTACAGGGTGATTCACTGGAAATTGGACACTCGAAACCGTTGCAAACGGAGCCACGTATCAGAAATTGCAGCTGTGATGTGCGGTTTAAGGGGCTGTACCAGTGTGACACTTTCAAAAAATCAATTTTTTTTGGCCTTTTTCGACATTTAATACTTTCAAGAATGTCACTGTCATTTATATCATTTAAATCAATATCATTTTATCTGGCAAAAATCGATAGTTAAATCTTTAAACGCGTTTTTCTCGAAATGAGATTTTTCGAATTTGCTGACATTGTAACTCAAAGAGCAATTATCCGATTGACTTGAAATTTGAACTGAGTACGCTTGAATATATTTATTCTACAATGACGTAGGATATTTTCAATTGAATGAAAATTGACGATTTGGCATTGAAAAAAAACGACCATTTTATAGGCAAGAAAACAGACTTTTTTCATAACTATGCCATTTTGTTAGATTTTGATATTTTTCGAAAATCCTACGTCATTGTACAGGAAATACCTTCAAGTTTAACGACATTTTTTCTTTTTTCGGTTTCAGCTACGCAATCGGCCGGAATCATGTCAGCAGTGGAGGAACTTTTTTTTGGCGCCTCCAAAGGCGCTTTGGATCTCAATACTTTTCCATGAAAAAATTACGTAATATAGGTCAAATATAGCCAAATATATTTTTAATTTTCCGAAACATTTAATTGAGTACTTTTCTTCCAAAAAATTCCCGAAAATCACCCAAATTTTCAGCGTTCACACTGCTATAGCCCCTTAAGAGAAAAAAAATTATGGAGATATTGGGAGGGCTACATTTACCTAGAGGCCGGAAAAAATGGCCAAATTAGGATTTTTTCTGACCAACGATTGGTGAAAAAAGAAACGCATTTTTTCAAACACAAAGGTACATATATTGACAGCATTTAACAAAAATAAAAAATAAATACAGAAAAACAACAAAAAAATGGCCGTCGGCGGATGAGTAAATTTTTTTTCTCGACGCTTGACGGTGGACACTCTCCAGCTTAAAAGGACCATCCGAAATCTAAAAACCAAACGGGTTTTTCAAGTAAATAATAAATACGAGTCATTGACGATCGTTGATTTTTAAAATATTTTTTTTTAAGAACATGGCGAGGAATCGAATCTCGAGCATACCAAATCTATGCAAAAAGTCGTCATTTTTACGTAATGATTAGAAAATAAAGATCGATTTTGGAAAAGTGAGATCGTCAACGACCTTTGAATGTTTCTCATCGTATCTCCTGTAAACTTGGAAATAATCCATGAAGTGGTTCTTGAGATATCATGTCCACGGGATTTAAAAACAGTGTTTCGAGAAAAACGCGTTTACAGTTTGCAGTATGATGCTGCTACCGTTCGCCCGGCCGAATGTAAGAAGCTGTAGCTCATTAAATTTTAGGAATATTTCAATTAAATTTTCAGAGAATATAGCTAAAAGGTGACACTATTAAATAAAAATATTTTGGAAAATTCAATTTTTGACCACCTAGGTAGAGGTAGTCCGTTTTGCACGGACTTAAAGTTTGGAAAAAAATCCATAGCCTGTGGTCTTCACTTTAATTTGTAACAAGCATTTTGTAAAAATTTAAAAAATTAACCGAATGGGACGATATTTGTGAAGGCAGATCGGCCACTGCGCTACGGCGAAACGATGTGAGTCGTATGGCAAAATCTATTCGCCCCATTCACTTCAAATTAGGACAGCTTATAACATTTCCTATTGTATGAACGATAGATTCTTTGATATCTTTATCTATTTGTTAATAACAAATTATTAAAATAGTTTTCTCCGTCCAAAATCGAACTTTTTTTCTACAGCTTGCTGTTTTCGTAATTGTCACAATTCCAAAAAAATATCCGGTCATACGAAAGTTTTATTATTATATTAAAAGTACAAT
The DNA here is from genome assembly GCA_944452715.1 of Ophion slaviceki. Classification (NCBI taxonomy): domain Eukaryota; kingdom Metazoa; phylum Arthropoda; class Insecta; order Hymenoptera; family Ichneumonidae; genus Ophion; species Ophion slaviceki. The sequence continues at coordinate 5,984,386 of OX101786.1, read as the reverse complement.
ACATTTTCGAATTTTTAATTTCAAATCACCCTCGTCGCCAAAACTACCCACATCGATCGGCCATGCAGCCATGCGGCTTTGCTTAAAGAATAATAACTCTATTGTTTATTAACATTTCTTAGTAAAAAAAACTCAAACTCGGCAAGATTATGTCTTAATTGTGTGTAAAATCCCGACCTCTTTGTCCCAATACTCTCATTATGAGAAAATATTGAGAATCGACCTGTTTTTAAGCCCCAAGCTTGCAGCTCCCTTGACAAAAAGTGTTATTTGCTTCCGGAAGTACCACGTTCATCATTCGCCCCGAGCTAATTTCTTAGTAGTTTTTTTTTCATATGCCAAGGTAATCCGAAAATCATCATAGGTCACTGGTTTTGTAAAAGTAGAAGACAAGGAATTAAAACAGGGACTCCATTTTTTTTAGAGTGGAGCTCTCATTGAACATTTACACCTTCGGTTGAGAAAAAAACTGAGGGACCTGAAAAGTGGATCTTGTCAAACGCTGTTGAGTTTGTTCTTGACAAATTGTTCGAAATTAACATTGGTAAGATTTTTCGAGTGTCCAGTTTCCAGTGGCTCACCCGGTACACATATGTGTGTGTATATATACATACATATCTAAATACAGGGTATCCTGTTATGAATGGATAATCCCGCAACTGTCGATAGGTCAGATCATGTGTGCTGGAATTTCAGTTTAGTAAAAGTCCCACTGTTTTCAAGATTTCGGGCTTGATGTTATTTTAAAAAAAATCACCTGCTTTTGGTTTTTCGCATGCCATTCCTACAAATTATATAAATCGACAATAACTAAGCAACTTTTTCAACCAATTGGCACGATATGCGTAGTACATTTTTTTACACCGCACGCTATCAAAGTCAGATGTTCGAATTCATTCGTATAAAAATTCTGCATAAGAATCTTTTTTCATAAAGTTTCCTCAATATTTAAGGTTCAAAAGAAGACTTTTCTAGATAAAACACATAACCATGGGTATTTTTTTCAAACCCGGGTCAAATAAAGTTGTAATTTGTAGACATGGCATACGAAAGCCTAAAAGCAGATGATTTTTATCTCGAGAACAGTGGGACTTTTACTAAACTGAAATTCCAGCATATAGTAGGACATCATCTGACATATCGACAGTTACAGGATTACGCATTCATAACAGGACACCCTGTATATATACATCTATGTAAATATGTATATGTTCATGATCCTCTTGAGATGCTTCATGGTATACGTAATAAAGCACTCCACAAGGCTGGGCTCCCTCGTAAGAGAGCCACTTTTGCATTTGCCTGTTTACACTTTATTATTTCACTCTGCATTTTTCACAAGAGGGAGAGCGAAAGGGACAGAAAGAAAGGGAGAGTGATGGAGAGAGGAGTTGAAGGTAGCTACTATTGAAATCATTGCGCACCCATCATGAGGTGGAAACCTGAAGGACACGCACTGTACAAACATCACATAAACCATCTCTATGCACACACACACACACACACACACACACACACACACACACACACACACACACACACACACACACACACACACACACACACACACACACACACACGCACGCACGCACGCGCGCGCACACACACACACACACACACACACACACACACACACACACACACACACACACACACACACACACACACACACGCACGCACGCACACATTCCCACTCAAGACTTCATGTATTGCTCGAAATCGATAATTGCGAGCCGCAAGGTACACCACTCTGTGGTAATCCCGGACAAGGTAAGCGCAACGACCCGCTGGTCGGTTACCAGCATATGTAGCCATGAAGGACCCGGAACGTCCACACGCAAAGCCAGGAATCCAATTAGCTCGCGATGTTGTACATATTTATCAAAATATGTTGATGTTGTTTCAAGGTTGGCAATCGGAACTCAACCATTTCTGACGCTGTAACAATCTCCCCAGAGTGTTGCCCACAGGCACGAGTTTCCCAGTGCACTGTTGCATGGCATTTGCACGAGGGCACAGGGAAACTGTAAAAATTCCGTGCCGATTTGACAAACGACCTTTCATAATATCCGGAAACTCGAGAAAACGGTTGGGGTTGAAGGAGCGGAAAAACAGGGGCGGGAAATGTAATGCCTGATATTTACAACCCCCCGACTCGTGGGGGTGAAAAAGTCCCTTCGCCACGTTTCACTTTTTCCGGGCGATTCAGCCCTCCCGGCTCGTGGATACACATCGGGAGGGGTGACCTCGAGAAACAGCTTTCCTCATAGGCATCTGCAGATTTGGACCCACGTCAGGAGGGGTTGAAACCCTGTCGGCAGTCTCGCACCCCCACAGGCAATTCTTTTTCATCGCCCTCTGTCTGCCGTTTTGCATTTGGGAGAATGCGGGAGAAATGACGAATATCCTTGCCACCCCAGATTGGTCTTTTGACAAGCTCACCCACTACCCGTCATCGGTCTTCGGAAAAAATAGAATTCCCATGCGCAATTCAATTTTTTCAGGCAGGGCTAACAGCCCAGTCGTTCGTCCAGTTGTCCATCTTAGATGACACTCACATTGATCTAGGAAACTTCACGTAAGCGCTTTCGGAGAAACGGTTCTTCCGATCCATTTCCTCAGGCAGATGACAGTTCACGTTGCAACTTTGGAGGTGGCGGGCAGTTGACAATAAGTCGGTTGTCTCCGCCATTTTTAATCCGTTAGCGAAGAACGAACGTGCTCCATTGGGCAATGATCAATCTTCGTTTCTCGGGGGTTGTTACTTCGGAAGGTAAGCTACGAGGTGGCAACCCTCAAATTTCTTACGTGGACATTTTTAGTCAAATTTTAACCCTCATTGGATCATTCCGATGTTCTCCATATTCCGACCACCCCCTAATCGCTTGGACACTTTCATCCAAATTTCAGCCATTGTTGGATCATCAAATGTCCCCCATATTCCGTTCAATCAGCCAATTTGATACCAATTATAGGTTGGCATTCAATCAACCAATACCGATTATGCTCGACCATGCAATCAACCTATTCAATACCGCCCACACATCCCAACAATGCTTTATTCTACTCAAAATTCCCTACAACTTTTCCAAAGTTAGGCTAACACGGGACATCCCTCAGGTGACAACCTTCGATTTTGTTGAAATTTGGATTTGTTATTAAGCACCGAAAAGTAAGCGATACGTATTTTTTTGTCGGCGGAAAAACAGTTTTAAGGGGTGAAACGAACCCTCGAAAATAGGGGTGTTTTTCGTTTTTCGTCGATAACGTTATCGTTCTCATCTCCAATGTATAGTGCACAGAAAAATAAACATTGTTGCAATTTGAATTTTTTTAATATCTCGTACCGTTAAAACGTTATCGACGAAAAACGATAAACATCCCCATTTTTGAGGGTGCGTTTCAGCCCTTAAAACCGTTTTTCCACCTATAAAAAAAACACGTATCTCTTACTTTTCAGTGCTTTATAACATATCCAAATTTCAACAAAATCGAAGGGTGTCACCTGAGGGATATTCCTTGTAAGTGTAATTCATAGCGAAAACGTACTTTTAGTTTTTTCGAAGTACTAAAAATCCTACAAAATCAAGACATTGTTTTCTATCGGAGCAAAGCAAAATGGTGGAGAGAAACTCGGCGAATATATAGGTCTTTTGGGTCTTCGAAGTGTTAAAATTCGATCTTTCAAGGCCTTAGGCCACTCAAGGGGCCGAAAAATAGCCTTTTTGGAGATTGTTTTTTTCAGAAGAACTACAAAATGAATCGAGATTACAAAAAAAATGGTGTTTATCATACATATCAGTAACTCTGTACAATATTTTTTTTGAAGCGATTAATTTCAAAATGGCAGCGTTTATCTCCAAACTGCATTTTTTAACGGGTTACCCCCACTTGTAGCACAAAAAAGGCCTTTTTCATGAATTTTTTAAAAGCAAACTACAAAACTTTTTTAATCGATCAATATACCATCTTAAAGAACACATCTTGAAGAACTTTCAGTAATTTTTTATTGAAAAATATTACATTGTTTAGTGACAAATGGCCATCAATGAAATAATGTTTTTATATACACGGTTTGCGGTGACCAACATTGCGGCGAAGTGGATCATCTGAAAAAAAAATGCGGATGGATTTAGTCAAATATAAGTATAAACTAGTCTTTAATCGAAGGATTTTAAAAAATATTCATTTTTCACAAAATGGCGGACAGTCAAAGTTAATGGTTCGATTTTAACGAAAAAAAACGGCCGTTTTTTTTCGAAAAAAAAAATCGAACGATTAAAGACTACATTTTTATGTATTAAATAAGCCTGCAAAATTTCAAGAAGATCGGTTCATTAGTGTTCGAGTAATCTTGGTCACCGACTTCAGAAATGCCATTGTGAGAAAAACGCGTTTAAAGTTTCAATTTCAGTTTACACGAAGAAAATATTTTTTTTTGTAAACTTACATAGAGTCATCTATTCCGGGCCCATACAGAAGTATGGGCCCGGATACTTATACTTCAAAAAAATGCAATAAAAAAATCGATTTTTTCAAAATCGCAAGTGGGGGTAACCCCTTAAGTTAGCCGGAACATAACTCAGACAATTTACAACCGATTCACTTGAAATTTTTAATATATCTTGAAAAATACATTGTCTATGGAAGTACGGAGGATTTTTTATTTATATTGTATAGTTCATTTGTTATCAACAATTATCTGACGATTTTTTACGCAAAATTTTTACTTTCCAAAAATTTGCCTAAAAATCGTCATGTAATTGTTCATAACAAATGAACTTATTAATATAAAAAAAAAATCCTACGTCCTTCCGTAGACAATGAATTTTTCAAGATATATTCAACATTTCAAGTGAATAGGTTGAAAGCTGTCTGAGTTATGTTTCGGGCCAACTTAAAAAATGCAGTTTTGAGATAAACGCTGCACAGCCGCCATTTTGAAATTGATCGCTTCAAAAAATTTATTGTCTACAGTCACTGATCTGTATGATAAACACCCTTTTTTGCAATCTCGATTGATTTTGTAGTTTTTCTGAAAAAAATCCTCAAAAAGGATATTTTTTCGGCCTCTAGAGTGGCCTAAGGCCTTGACGCTTTGCATCGACCTTCCTAACACCCTGTACATGTCTTTATATTGCTGTAGGTAGTCAATGGTTTTGCCATTCCTCGGGTAAAGTTGTGCTCTTGTCGCGCACGGATATTGCCTCGCTTATGGGATACAATAGATCGATACGTTTAGCCTGGCTTATTCTGCATCAACTTATACTTTTTTCCGTTTTTTTTTCGGCAGCGTAAACTGGTTTAGCGAAAACCATCCAAGCTCGGAGCACCGAGGTGTAACGCGCCCGGTGAATTTAACCTGGTTCGTACAAACGACAAAGAGCGTAGGGGACAGGGACGTTGACGATGACACGTCAATTTCTGTATACCTTATATGATAGCGTTGTAACTCCGCACGAGTCCTGATTGTGATTTACCACGAGGGCTTTGAGGAAACCGCGCGCGGTCTCGAGGAGGCCGGGGCCGTTTGATCGGACCGTCAATGAGGCGTTTCGCATGGCTCGCCGTGCGGTATTTTCACACGCCGGCAGCAAAACCAACGATAATTTGAGGCAAAAGAGCCCGTACCCAATTTTGGTATCGACCAGTGTCGTTGAATTATTGCTTCGGTGGATCGCGTCGATGCCCAAACATTTTCACGGAAGGTTTTTTATTTACTTTTTTGTTCGGTTCAATTTTTCGAGAGGAAAAAATTGTATTTTTGACAGTTTGAGATAATTGTCATCTTTCGGCGGTGGAGACATTTTTTTTTCTTTCGAGGTAGAGACAATTGGCATTCTCGAGCGGAGAAAAAGGTTTAAATGAGAAAATACCGAAGCTTTTTTTAAATCTTGTTCAACGGGAGGAAAAAATAGTTGAACTTTTTTCCGCGTTGTTAACAAAAAATCGCGTCCTTATTGTTAATATTCCGTTAGCAAATAATGCGAAAAATCGTCCATCGGGTGTTAATCTATATGATATAATTTATTAATGAATTCTGTTTTTTTTTATTTATTTTTTCATGTTTCTTGTATTCTTTCCTTTGCTTATACGCGCTAATATTTAATATAAATAATATGAATATATTTTTCCATTACATTATGTATGATAATAAGATGACGTGAATTTATAGAAGAAAGATTTTGTTTTATTATATTTTTTTAAATATTTCACTACTATAAATAGTAATAATAAATATAAAAATATTCATTACGAATATTTATACAACGTATTATTTTAAAAACAAATGGAATAAACCTTATAAAAATTAAATACATACTTTCCTTCGATTTTCATCGAAAAACGATTCATTTTTATTATCATAAATATTTATTAAGAATGTTTATACTCATCTATCATTTTTTAAATAAATTAACTAAACTTTACAATAATTAAATAGATTTCCTTTTCTGATTTTCATCGAAAGTGGGTTGATCTTCATCAATATAAATACCAAGGATAAATATTTAAAATTCATATCTAATTAGTATTAAAAATGTTCAATACTAATTGAACATACACATGCCTTTTTTTACGAGAAGTTCCAAAAAATGTCGTGCCCCGCGGAATTCCACTCCACTGATTGCTTTTCGCATTCCTCTCAGATATTGACCAAACCCGACTACAAGTCCCCGGTTTTTCTAACTTTTGAAAATGTGCGAACTTTTTTTCACCCTGCAGTGGTACGTCAACACGAGGTAGAAAAATGTCAATGCTTGCATTTCCGTGGCTTGCCGATCGATACTCTTGCGAGTTCGAAGACCCTGGTCGAAAACGATGAAAAGATAGATAGAGCAAGAGAGAGAGAGAGAGAGAGAGAGAGAGAGAGAGAGAGAGAGAGAGAGAGAGGGAGGGAGGGAGGGAGACCCACACATGTTTCAGGACGATCGGTGGCTATATGACTCGACGCACACCCGATAAAATCCGCGGTGAAATCGTGCCTGATACAGCGTATACCCATGCATGTGCCCAAGTGTACATTGAGAAACGATCGGAATACAAACAACCCTGGCACGGGGGATGCCAACAAAAGCTCTCTCGTGCAGCTCGATCGTTAGTTTTTGTGTTCGAAATGATAGGGCCCCGAGGCTGTCGTATGCGATTGTCGTGTCTACGTATCGATGTGTCTGCGTGTAACAACAGTGGGCTTGGAAAAGCCTTCCTCTCTGAAACTCTCGATGACGTTCTCGAACGAACGAAGTCTTGGGATCCAGCGCGAAAGACTTTTCGAGTGCGTAAAAACAATCAGGCGTTGCCGAGGAAAGCTTCCTCCATTTTGAGATATTTTTGGAAAGCTTCCTTTATCTTGAGATATTTTAGGAAAGCTTCCTCCATTTTGAGATATTTATAGAAAGCTTCCTCCATTTTGAGACATTTTTGGAAAGCTTCCTCCATTTTGAGATATTTTTGGAAAGCTCCTTTCATTTTGAGATATTTTTGGAAAGCTTCCTTCATTTTGAGATATATTTGGAAAGTTTTCTCCATTTTGAGATATTTTTGGAAAGCTTCCTTCATTTTCAGATATTTTCGGAAAGCTTCCTTCATTTTAAGAAATCTTTGGAAAGCTTTCTCCATTTGGAGATATTTTTGGAAAGCTTTCTCCAATTTGAGATATTTTTGGAAGCTTCCTCCATTTTGAGATATTTTCGGAACGCTTCCTTCATTTTAAGATATCTTTGGAAAGCTTTCTCCATTTTAAAATATTTTTGGAAGCTTTCTGCATTTTGAGATATTTTTGGAAAGCTTCCTCCATTTTGAGATATTTATAGAAAGCTTCCTCTATTTTAAGATATTTTTGGAAGCTTTCTCCATTATGAGCTATTTTTGGAAAGCTTCCCCCATTTTCAGATATTTTTGGAAAGCTTCCTCCACTGTGAGAGGTTTTTGGAAAGCTCACTCATACTCCTGCCTCCAAAGGACATCTGGAGAGGATGTACCCTGAAGAGGCGGTACGTTAAAGGGGTTATGCCCAGTTCTAAAAGTCGAAAAATCCATTTTTTCAAAACCAATACATTTTGACAGTATATCATCTTATAAATGTTCCCTGAAAATTTCAAGATGATCAGATAAAAATTGACAGATTTAGAGGATGTTATGTTGATGCTCGTCGAAACGCTCGGAGCGACGTTCGAAACTTTTAACGCTTTTTCTCGAAAGTCCGTTTTTGAACTCGGTGAGCGAAATATTTCAAAAACTACTGCATCGATCTTTCTAAAATTTTAGGGCTTTTTCTAGATGTAATAATATAGTGTTTGACCGAAGGTTTTTTCTTCCGGATGCGTACTTTCCATTTGATGAACGAAAATTGCCCATTTTTTTGCAAAAGTCAAGACTCTCACTTTGAACAGACCTTTTTTTTAAATTTGATGTTTCAGAAATTCCTTCTATTGATCATAGGATAAACTATTATATTAACGAAATTTGTTTGATTTTTTATATTAGATAACCACTGGGTTATCTAATATAAAACACATTCAGAAGGGCATTGGTCACCACAAAAGACTTTTCCGAGAGGTGCTTCCCGGACATCGGCTATAAATCGATTATAATTGAATATTTTCACACCATTAAATTACTAAGTGTAGTTCAAACGATACTTTTTTAAATCCCTAATTTTTGTAGAAATTTATCCGCAGGTTTTTCGAGAGAAAAAAATCCCAAATTTGAGCTCTTTTCGACTATTGCAACCAGGCATATCCCGTTAAGATTCGCTACCGTTCGTGACAAGGTGAACATTCATCGAAAATCGGTTGAGCTCCGTACGCTTCGTTTTTCGCTGGAGGAAAGATCTGTTATTCCAACCGTTCCGTACCGACGTGCCGGAGCTGAGGGAGGCTCCAGTCATAGAGATTTCAACCCGAGGCGACAGCTCAATTTACATATATAAATTGATTATTAATATTCATTATATCAATACAATCAGACGAAGTGTACATGGAGGAAATACAAGAAGAACACCGCGATAAGAACGCTGAAGCTTTCTGAACACCTGTCTGTTCATTCGACAGGCATTCGAGAAATTGAAAAATAACGAAAATGAAAAAACGTCGTATGATGATGGATGCGCGAATTACGTAGGGACGAGTTTATTTGAGTAACTACAAGTTGCAGCTTATACGTAGCTGGAACAATGAGAAATGCTTTGCGTACACGTTTTTTATTCGTGCACATTATTAATATATATAATAATATAATAACATAATAATAATAATAATAATATTATATGTATAATAATAATACGTAGAATAATAAACATATTATTATTACATTTAATTTATATTTAAGGATAATAATAATAAGAGTTTTTAATATTATAGTTAAATATAAAAATAAAATAATTCTTTTTCTAGTTGACAGTAATATTTGCGATTGCGGATGTTAAATATATTTCGTTAAGTAGCCACAAGTCTATGTACTTGGAGCAACGACGTACTTTTCATTAAAAAGCTGCATACATGTGAAATTGCACGCATTTAAATATTCGTTTTATTATGGTTGTCTGTGTGTATATTTATATAATTTTTTGTGAAAAATTCGCGAGACTCTTCGACGTTATTTTCACTGAAGTATTACTCACACGATATTTCGTTATTGGAAAAAAGCAAGGGCGATTTGAAAAGCTGAAGAATTTTGCAATAAAAAGCGAAATACACGTTAAGGGGCCTGTATAAGCTTGACATAAAAAAACATGTATTGGATATTTTCACAACTTAGAGTTTTAACTCTAATTTGCAACAAAGATTTTGTAAAAGGTTAAAAAATTGACCGACTTATGACGATTTTTGTGAGGTGTCACAGAACCGAACCGCCCTGCTGCAATCGACTCTTTTTACTTGTGCGTTTTTTTCGAAACTGTTTTTCATGAAACGGTGTAAGTCGTATTCAAATTCGTATATTAATTAAAATTCGGACGGAGCCTAGTTTATAATATTTTCCATCCTATAACCAGATGGATTTAAAAAATATCTTTTTCCCTTTGTTGATAACGCATGATTAAAATTGCTTTTTTTGTTGAAAATCAAACCTTTTTTTACAGCTCGTCATTTTCGTAATTTTCACAATTTCAAAAAAGTATCCAGTCCTACCGGAGTTTTATTATTATAGCAGTTCATTCTTTCATTTCACTCCAGATCCATCGATTGGTCGTGCGGCAACGGCAGCATTTCGTTCAAATAATAACAACTCTACAGTTTATTAATATATTTCAATTGAAAAAAAAACTCATTCTTGTCAAGACTACGTATTAATTGCGTGTAAAATCCCGACCTCGTTATCCCAATATTCTCATCAGAAAAAAAAAACAAACAAAAAACAATTCGTTCTGATCCCAACGTCGATAGTAATTCGCGATCGAATTGCGCGGCTTCTCGCTTCGCACGTACGCGATAAAATTCCATCAAGCCTCGTTAAAAGATCGATCGAAGTAGTGATTATTCCCAGATGGGCCGCGGTAAAAATCGACGAATATTCGCTACCATAAAAGCGGCAAAGTTCTATCAGATTGCGACAGATCCCCGCAGTGCCGTGCGTATCAAATATCCGGGGCAAAAAAAAAACAAAAAATCTCGACTAGCCTGCCTATTTTTTTCATTGTGTCGGGTTTCTTTTTTTTTCTTTACAGTTTTTTTATTCGCTCCGCGTACTTTTTCACGCGGTTTTTTTGGCGCTTCGTACGTGTGTGTCCACATATATATATATATATATTCTCACCCATGATTTTCACATTGGTCTCGCGTAACCATATTTCGCCTGTCAGAGGTCTCCGTGGGGCTATCGGTACGTTCCAATGTACATACCTCCCTTATCCATCTTTGTCTTTTCCCTTTCGGGTAACGTATCATCATCCATATACAGGAGCCTGCGACCCGGAGAGATGAGTTTGGTTTTAAGTTGTCAAAGTGCCAGAGGGGTGAGCAAGGTTATATACCCGAGAGGATCGGGCCCTAATGACGCTCTCGATCAAAGCCACCCTCACAGCACAACCACTATATATATATATATATATATATATATATATATATATATATATATATATATATACATGGTGAACTATTTGTGTGTGTATCAGATAAATGGTGCAGACGATCCACATATTTTTATTTCGCAGGCTGTGCAAACCTATCAGACAAGCTGGAGAACAATGATATTTCAAATTTCCACCCCTTCTGTTCCAGAGTTCTGCACTCTACTATTTTCTACTATATTTCGTAGAATGCAGAAATGGGTCGACTCGACACTCTGCCACGGTACATCGTTTATTTTCCTCGGATCTTTTTTTTTATTCTTCCTCTTTCATTTTCGTTCGTTCGTTCATCTGCAAAATGCTCACCCTCCCACGCTTCCTGGGTTCGGCATGTGTGCGCAAATGTGTGACTTCGCTCTTTTCCGTTCAACCCTTACTCCAGCTCTCTCTCTCTCTCTCTCTCTCTCTCTCTCTCTCTTTCTCTCTCTCTATCTATCTCTGTAGCCTTCAGATCGGCAGAATCGTTTCGTCTACTGGAACCTCGAGCTTGACCGGTCGAGTGTCAAATGTTTGGTCTCGGGAGGGCCTGTGTAGCTCGAGATGAGAGGCAAAATTTTGCCCAGCTCCTACGAGCAAGAAAGTCAAATGGGAAAAACGCTGCCGGAAAATTATATGGGTATTGTACGTGTTCACGGGTGAGCCGATAGAAATTGGAAACTCGAAAACTTCTATGCACATTGGGCTTAAACGAAGAAAAAAAAACGTTGGAAACGATATGGGAAGGTCTTGTCAAGATCTGCATTCCGGAAGTCTCAGTTTGGTTTTTAAGGGGTTACCCCCACTTGCGATTTTGAAAAAATCGATTTTTTTTATTGCATTTTTTTGAAGTGCAATTTGAAGTGCAGTTTTTTTATGCCCGCAATAGATGACTCTATGTAAGTTTACAAAAAAAAATATTTTCTTCATGTAAACTGAAATTGAAACTTTAAACGCGTTTTTCTCAAAATGGCATTTCTGAAGTCGGTGATCAAGATTACTCGAACACTAATGAACCGATCTTCTTGAAATTTTGTAGGCTTATTTAATAGATAAAAATGTAGTCTTTGATCGTTAGATTTTTTTCTTCGAAAAAAATGGCCGTTTTATAGCCAAAAAACGGCCGTTTTTTTCGTTAAAATCGAACCATTAAGTTTGACTGTCCGCCATGTTGTGAAAAAAGAATATTTTTTAAAATCCTTCGATTAAAGACTAGTGTATACTTATATTTGACTAAATCCATCCGCATTTTTTTTCAGATGATCCACTTCGCCGCAATGTTGGTCACCGCAAACTGCGTATATAAAAACATTATTTCATTGACGGCCATTTGCCACTAAACAATGTAGTATTTTTCAATAAAAAAATTACTGAAAGTTCTTCAAGATGTGTTCTTTAAGATGGTATATTGATCGATTAAAAAAGTTTTGTAGTTTTCTTTTAAAAAATTCATGAAAAAGGCCTTTTTTTGCGCTACAAGTGGGGATAACGCCTTAAGCCCAGGCAAACTGATCACCGTTGACTCGACTTTTTTTTAGTAACCTCGGACTTCATATCGGCGTATCTATTAATTTTTTGGTACGAAAACAATCACCTATGGTGATCTAGGGATCACCGTGGGGCCCGAAAATAATTATATTGATATATAAAAAAGTAAAAAAATATGAAGAAATAAAGTTGCCGATTAAAAGAATATGAAAATACGAAAAAATTGAATTATTAATTTAAAACACGTGGAAGTACGCAAAAATAAAACTATAGATTGGAAAAAGACGAGAATATGAAGAAGAAAAAAGTCATTGATTAAGAAAATACGAACAAATAGAATGATAGATTAAAAAAAGACGAGAATATGAAAAGTTTAAATTACTCATTGAAAAAATACGCAAAAATAAAATTGTTAGTTTAATAAATACGAAAAATAATCTTATTATAAGTAAAAAGGAAATTGTAGCTCGAAGCGTTCATTCTAAACGTGGTATTTCCGGAAAGCAACAATAATTTGTATTAATTATCGCGTTCAAAAGATTCTCCATCAAGCGCATAACATTTTCTACTGCAATTTCACCATGTCGCATGGATCCTTCGGAGCGTCTCGTTTTCGCCTGTCCAATTTCTATCAACTCACTCTCTACATAATAATTTCATTCGTCATTCGGGCAGCGTAAAAAAAACCACGTTCGCTTCTTGTCTGTACCGTCGACCAGTTTCACGTTCTTAAACATTCACCGGACGTCTAGCTCCTCGGTCATCGCTTGAATATGTTTGCGCAGTACCGGTAAGCACTTTGGCAAATTGATAATTGGGCTAATTGGACGCGTTTCACATTTCCCCGTTGCACATCAAATTTCGAACTAAATATCGTAGCGTTCGGTTTACCGATGTGAAGTTCACATACGTTGAAAGCTAAACATCGTCGAATAGATTCATATCCCATGATAATGAGACATGGACCGAATGATCGGACGTCCAGTATCATTGACTAATGATCATCAGACAATAGACACCTGCATTACTATTGTTATGTAATGATAATAGTGCTATTGAAGTTTGCATCGTTGGATCACAACGAATTTTTTTTTTTCATTTTTCCTTTCTCAATCCATTAATCCTAGTTGCGAAAGTCGAAAAATCACTTTTTTAAAACCAATATGTTTTGACATATTACATCATCTTATACATGTTCGCTGAACATTTTAAGGGTAAGGTTCCGACCCCCCCCCCCCCATCGAGCTGACATTTTGCACAAACCTTCCTTTTAATATTTTGAGGCAATCTCTAAAAGAATTTTCGGAGACGCGCAATACTTGTTGGGTTTGGGTTTGTTTGGGTTTGCTTATGTTTGGTTGTTTAAGGCGTTACCCCCACTTGTAGCGCAAAAAAAGGCTTTTTCATGAATTTTTTTTAAAGAAAACTACAAAACTTTTTTAATCGATCAATATACCATCTTAAAGAACACAACTTGAAGAACTATCAGTAATTTTTTTATTGAAAAATATTACATTGTTTAGGGGCAAATGGCCGTCAATGAAATAATGTTTTTATATACACGGTTTGCAGTGACCAACATTGCGGCGAAGTGGATCATCTGAAAAAAAATGCGGATGGATTTAGTCAAATACAAGTATAAACTAGTCTTTAATCGAAGGATTTTAAAAAATATTCATTTTTCACAAAATGGCGGATAGTCAAAGTTAATGGTTCGATTTTAACGAAAAAAATCGAACGATTAAAGACTACATTTTTATGTATTAAATAAGCCTGCAAAATTTCAAGAAGATCGGTTCATTAGTGTTCGAGTAATCTTGGTCACCGACTTCAGAAATGCCATTTTGAGAAAAACGCGTTTAAAGTTTCAATTTCAGTTTACACGAAGAAAATATTTTTTTTTGTAAACTTACATAGAGTCATCTATTCCGGGCCCATACAGAAGTATGAGCCCGGATACTTATACTTAAAAAAATGCAATAAAAAAAATCGATTTTTTCAAAATCGGAAGTGGGGCTAACCCCTTAAGTTTGCTTACGTTTGGTTGTTTGAGTTTGCTTAGGTTTATTTGGGTTTATTTGGGTATTTTTGTTTGGACAAAGCGGAGAGCCCGATAACATATCGACGCTGCTTACGAAAAGTAGCATGTTTCAGAATTCTTACGAAAACAAGCACGTTTGATATCACCGCGAAAACTAGCATGTTTTGGCTTCCGACACGAAAGTTACCAAGTTTCGGTTTTCGCCACGAAAAGAAGCAGATTTCGATATTGACGACGAAAATTAACATGTTTCAGTAACACTGGAATTGTTTCCGACTTTTCTTCCATGCTTTTTTACGCCTTGCCTCTATTTTTTTACTCCGATTCCTTTGACCGCAATCGGAAATTTACGATTTTTTAGACCTCTCAAAAATTTTAATTGGACTTCAATTAAAATTGCAAATTTTCGGGAAATATCCATTCAACCTTGCGTCGATACAATCCACGTTAAATATGATTTTGATCAAGAAGGACGAGAGATGAAAATCGGTTAAAAAAACAAAAACATGGATGATGTTGGAATGTTCCAATTTAAACGGACGTCAGATAAAAAATTGCCTCTTGCACCTAGAAAAAAAGATTTACAGGCCATGCTTGACAGAGGTTCAATTTCAATCGAACATCAGCAAGATTTTTCGAACATATTCGACGATAACCATCTGTAAGATTACAGTAAATTTGTTGAATGATATTTTCAATAACGTTATTTTTTTAATAGAAAATCACAATAAATATTTCATTGTATTCACAATTTTGATATTATTTTTTAATAAAAATTACTATTGATTTTAATTGATAATTATTATCAAAATGTTAATAAAAGCAACGAGTATAAAATTAAAATGTCATTACGCAAAAAAAATTGTCATATTAAAAAAAAACTTTATAATCGTTTATTTTTCCAAATTTTTGCCTGAGCACGAAGGACTTTAAATTCTCACCAAAACTCTTCTTGGTTCGATTGTACGAGCGATGAGATCTATATAGTAGGTATGGTCGGAAATGTAGCAGATATAGATATAGTCTAGGCGCGTTAAAAAAAAAACTTTAAAATTCAATATTTCGAAAACTATTGCGAGTCGCCAAAGATCCCTTTAGGGGTTGTCTTGAAATGTTAAAAGGAAGGTTTGTGCAAAGTTTCAGCTCGATCGAGGGGGTAGAGGGGTCGGAACCTTATCCGAAAATCCCAAAAATGAGCTGCGCTTTCGATTGTTACAACTAGGCATAACCCGTTAATCCATCATTCTATTATTTTTATCCATTGATGGTCCAAGTAATGGTCGAATGATTTTCGTAGCTCATGATTATTCACCAATTTTTTTCATTGTTCGCTTGTTCATTTGTTTATTCGTTCGTGCCCGTTAATTTTTTTAATACGATCATTGTTACGACTGTTTATTGGAATTGTAATTAACGGTAATAGCGTTATGCCTATTAGCCTACATCCTGGTCCAGACATCAAGCTGTGTTTCTGTGAAAGATCAATCGAAATCGATTCAGTAGTTTTCGATTTATAAGCGAAGAAACATACGGACCCTACAGTTTTATGATACGCAGACATATCTATACAGGGCGTACCATTCAAAGCGGAACAGCAAAATATCTCGACAACAGCCAGCCTGATGCAAAATATGGTCAGACAAAAATGGCAGTATTTTGAGGGAGCCATACGATGGTTCCATTCTCATCTTCGCCAATAGAGGCGTCAAGGTCATACGAAGGTCATTTTCAATTTTTTAAGCTGGATCCCATTATTTTAAGCACGTACATTTGTAGTCGTACTAAAGACAAATCCAATGGCCCCATTGCAAATTCACTACTGTGAAAATTGCCGAAATAACATATACGTATGTATACATATATGCAGGTCCACATGCGTATTTGGACATGCGTTAAGTCTCGGAGTAAAATAAATCGAAGTGAAAAAAATTTCGTAAAATATTCATAAGTAAAAAATTACTTCCAACGATGTAAATTTAAATCTCATCGATGGAGAATATTTTGATGCTTTGACGAAGTTTCAAACGAGAAGGAAAAAGTACGTTCAATAGTCTCTGCCTTGTGCTAGGTTTCTGTAGTCGTGCAAACCTTTCGTCTTTGGTAGTTTCGCTTTTCTATGACGTACCTCATCATCCTCGCGTGTGCTTATGCGGCGCTCAATATCGATCTTTTTAATGATTTTCTTTTTTCTTTTTTCATCGTTACTACGCGACGGATCGGACCCCATTACGACATCCGATTACGGACAAATCCGATCGTACACAGAGGCGCATAATCTTCATAATCGGGCCTCACAGATTTCCATTAGCTGATATGGCTTTGCACAAAGCTGGATGCGAACTCAGCAAAGATGCGAGGTTGCGCGAGTGATCGAGGCTTATCGAGTATGGCATCATTCATTCGTAGAGAGATGAGGGACAGGGAGGTAGAGAGAGAGAGAAAGAGAAGAAGAAGTAAGAGGCAAAGAGTAACTCTGAATGAATGGTACTACAAGCTCTAAAATTATTACAGCGTACGTAAAAAATGATTATATATTTTACACTCTGCAATTATGATTGTTTAATATTTTTAAGTATTATTAAACCATTTTTCTTGTTCTTACGTGCGCTGTGATAACTTTCGAGTTTTTTAAATCATCGGTCTATATAAGACTTTTTAAAATTGTTAGTTTATTATATTTTATTATTTTTAGACTCTTCTTATTATTTATGTACATTAGTATGATTGTTCAATATTTTACGATATTTTATCATTAAGTACGATATAAAATATAATATCAAAATCGAAGATAGATGGATATTTTCTTTTTATATAAAATAATATATTTAACTGTTGTTTTATCATTATTGTCTTATATTTACATGATTGCTCAGTATTTTTTATTATTTTTAAAGCATAAGTGTCCAAACCTCAATAAGTTACAAAAGCTTTATATATATATATATATATATATATATATATATATATATATAATATATATACGTGCGCGTAAATATATTTGTACATAGATATAATTTATAAGTTCCTAATTATATCTTTAATTTCTAGTCAGATTCAGCATGGCGAATCTATGATTAAAAAAGGGGGAGAAAATGGTCTAAGGTTGGCATGTAAAATGGGAACGACCCCGTACGATGGAACAAATCCGAAATGGCGGATTATTAATTTAAAGAAAAGAAATATATTTTTAATATAAAATGGTACATTTTATTGCGTTTGAAAAATATTATCATTGTACGAGTAATATATTCTATTAATATTGTCTTATTTTTTATTATATTTTCTCGTTTCATTCGATTTCATTATATTAAGCTCGTATGTTATTATTTGTCATTATATTGCATCACGTTAAAAGCATTTTATTATTTTTGCACAAACTTTAATAATCTGAGAAAATTGAAGATGTAAGTTGACATTACGTAGATATGGGTGCGAAATATTCTTCACCCACTTATATATGGATGCATTTTTTCTGATTGGGATGGAGCGAGAGAAGGCCGTGCAGCGAGGGGTGAAATTCACTCGGTTTGACCTAAAAATATCGTCCCTCGCTAAAGATAAGAGCGCTTCCATTGCGAATAGCAAAAAGCAGCATTTTACCTGATGCTCTCGCGACTTGTCGAAGCCCCTCATCAAAGGAGAAGCTTCCAGCTTTGTTCGTTTTAGCTTCGCGCTCCCACTTTTCGTATATATATACCGCATAGGTGTATATTCGAACCGCCATTTTTTTTTCTTCGTCATTATCGGGCTTTTGTATGGGTAGCGGGGCGCGTTTCCGATACCGCGCCATGTTCGAACGATCCCGAGCTCGAATAATGGAGACGATTGATAACGATCTGAAGGTAAAACCGGGATAATGAAGATTTTTCGCCGTTGGCGGCGATAGAAATAAACGTATATTGTTCGAACGAGAACGTGCCACGCAACGCATATTCACATACTCACGCGGACCTTCATATGTGTATACATATGTACATGTCAGTTCGACCATTTTCGAAGTATAGAGTTTGCAACGAGACCGTTGGATTTGTCTTTAGTACGACCACGAATGTGGGTGCTCAAAAATATGGGATCGCGCTTAAAAAATTTAAGATGACCTTCGTTTAACCTTGATGCCTCTATTGGCGAAGGTGAAAATGGAACCATCGTATGGCCCCCTCAATATACTGCAACTTTTGTCTGATCATTTTTTGGATCAGGCCGGCCGTTTTTGAGCTATTTTGATGCTCTTTTTCGAATGGGACACCCTGTATACAGGGTATCCCAGAACTGATGGTAGCCCCTAAAATGGGGGGTTGGGGGCGAAATTCTGAGTCGATTGATATAAGCATGTGCGGGTCTCAGATCAACCCCTGAATTATTATTAATTTTTAAAGGTGGGCCAATCAGGTGCCGTCGATAAGCCAGCGTATCGCTGACCGACGTGCGCTGGCTTATCGAGCGCACCTGATTGGCCCGCCTTTAAAAATTAATAATAATTCAGAGGTTGATCTGAGACCCATACATGCTTATATCAATCGACTCAGAATTTCACCCCCAACCCCCCATTTCAGAGAACGCATTCAGTTCTGGGACACCCTGTATATGCATGTATGAATGAATGTTTATGATATAAGAATTATCATTAACATTATAACAACACGTTGTATCGTGTACGTAAAGTCTACGGATTTTATTTTTTTATTTTGCCTATCATTATTATTTATTTTCACTTTCATCATTATTTATTTTAACTATTATTATTATTCATTATTACACTTATTCATTACAACCATTCATTATTATCAATGTTTTTATTATAACAAAATCCGCTTGATACACTTCAATGCCTGCAACGAAGCAAAACCAAATTCCATTGCAATCAGAAAAATTGCAGTAGCAGACATGTTTATTGACAAAAAATCACGAACCCTCTACTCGCGCAATAATATTGCTCAGACATATTTTTCCGCATACGGATAACAAGACATCTTGCGGTTGCAAGTGGCAACGTACCAGAAAACGAGGGATGCCGAATAAAAAGAAGCGCGAGCAGAAGTATTTATTCGTCTTGTGAATTTTGGCCACGTTTGGATATAAGGGTTGCCTGCCAGGTACTTATCACGTCGCGTATATGTCTGTATATGTGTACAAGTGCAAAGACGATCCATGCTATCGGCGTTTCAATCTCCATAATATCCGTCAAAAAAGGTAATAAGACGGTGGGTAAACCTCACGAATCCGAGATGTTTGTGCTCCCTCTTATTTAATGCACCCCACGAGCTGTGATACACGAGTGTGTTGGTCGACGATCTAAGGGGCCGTATTTCCGTTGGCGCGTTGCCGTCGAGCGTACACAAATATATATTTGCATATTAAGGCCTTATATACGCGAAAAATTTCAAAAATTTTCATTTTTTAATTTTGTTTTGATTCCATCAGCCTGAACGGTTACGAATATTTTAAGCTTTACAGAATTGAAAAATTCCAAAAATCGTTAAAGCTATAGCATTTCGAGCGTATTACACATACCGCGTGGCACGCCCGACCGCCAACTTCAAAGCCGTTTTTCCACGATTCACTTTTTTGAACCTTGTGAAAGTTCTAATTCTTGAAGGAAGGTTCAGATCGCTTTGAAATTTTTACAACATATTCTTCGTATCATCACCTATCGTGTGAACCACAGAAACAAAAATCTCAATGACACAAAAAAATATAAAAAATAAAATACCGACAGAAAATTGAGTAAAAAAATTTGAAGTTTCGAATTTTTATTATAATAATTTGTTTTCTAATATTCTTGGTTCGCACTGAAGGTGCATTCATTATGCAATTATAAATATGTTCATTTTTTTCAGACACCCACATCGATGCCGAGAACTTTCACCATAAACGCGCACGCAAAAAAAATACGTCGCTTTATTGTGTTATATCTCCGGCATTTGTTAATATGTCTGATTTTTTTTTATTTTATATATACTTAACGATGTGCATAAATAATCTGTAGAAAAAATGTTGTGAATATATGCGTCTTTTTTTTATCCGCGTCTAGAAAAGTACTTTCGAAAATCGGTGAAATCGCGTATATAAGGCCTTAAGGAATAATCACAGTGTTACATTTTTAGAAAATCGATTTTTTCTGCATCGTCCGCTAGTATAGACGGTTATAAATGTGGACCCGGCATCGCCGATTGATCGTAATTAGATAATTTATGTGAAAACTCCGCACTCGGAAATTTTAAACGCGTTTTTCTTAAAACATCGTTTTTCAAAACGGTGTACATTTTCAAAGGAAGAGTTTTCAAGCTATGCGTTTAAAATTTGACACAACATTCTTCGCACCATTCTTTCCTTTGCTATGGAAGCTTTTTTTAAAACCCTTATGTGTGCGACCGGGTACCCGGGTACCCACCTCGTCACATTTTCGCTCGTAATTAAAAAAAAAATTCCACTTACGCCTCCGGAATCTAGGAATTTTTAATCTTTACAAAGAGATTGACATTGCTATATAACGAAAAAAAAATTTTTTGCTTTAGAAAAATGACCTCGAAGTACGGGTAGTCTCAGGGTGCACCAGGGTACCCGGGTACCCACTAGAGAAAAATTTGATATATTCACCTATAAATCAAAGTTGATGTTAATAAATGTTTTACTGTTTTATAGAGGTTTTATAAATGTTTTATAGAGGTTTATAAATGTTTTATAGTTTTATAGAGGTTTTATAAATGTTTTATAGAGGTTTATAAATAAACAAATACAATCATTTAAGGTATGAACACAATAAAAAATTATTAATTTTTCGCAATCTGAACATGTAATACGAGTCACCGAGTGCTCATCGCACACAGGTTTCTCGCAATTTTTGCAACTTTTGCGAGTTTTCCTGCGCCTTTTAAATGTTAACTTATAACAAAAATGGCATGAACCGGTAATAACTTTTCGCCCAGAACTATCGCGAGCCTCAGTTCCTCTAATCGCAGCAGTGGAAGCAGAGACTGAGGATCCTATCATGCTTTTAATCGCGAGTCTCGCCGGGTGGTGTCGCATGATTTGAATGTTCGAAGAGCGATCCTCAATCACTGGTTTCGCAAGTTCTTCGCTCAATGGGCGCAAGAAACTACGACGCTCATTCGTTTTTTTCTTGAGCATATTATTATTTACATAAAAAATAATGTATGCTGCAAGAGCAACGACATCAATCATGTTGGAAAAAAAAATTCAAGAGGCCACCTCTCAGTGCGCCTATGCGTCGTGTATCGCGTCACCATTTGGTCCATCGTGTCGACGTCAATCTTATATTTATTGTAATATTCGATCATATGCGGTTTTTTCTTTGCATCGTTGTTGACAGCAGTGTCGCAATGTACTGTAGAAAGTGAAATCACAGCTTTTTTTTGGGACGTAAGAGCAAAGTGCGATTTCGCGATCGTGAGAACCAAAGAGAGAAGAGAATTCTGCTCTAGATTTATTAGCAGCCATTTCTTTGGGAATGTATGGTTTGTTTTTCCTCAAAGTACCGGTAATTGTCAATTTCAAAGATAATACGTGTTTAGCGAGAGGTAGAGAAGTGAAGAAATTATCCATCGTGATATTTCGGCCGCTTCTTTTGAATGGAGCTGCAAGTTCTTTTACAACTCTCTCTCCTTGATTTTTTTCACGAACGTTGCCAATTTTACCCGTATATATTATTCCCGATGAGGGATATGATTTTTCCGCATCGCAAATCCACCATACTTTGATGACACCATACCATATTTTGATGCCATATTTAGCCGGCTAGAGGGAATATACTGTGTGAACTTGGTGTGTCCACGATAAGGATAAAGCTGCTCATCGATCGTTAAATTTTCCGTCGGTTTATACATCTTACTCAAATTCGAACTCAACATTATCCATATATCGCGTATAGGTGCAGCTTTATCCTCACGTGTTCGTTCCTCACGCGTTTGGGAATTGTCGAAACGAATGAATCGTAATAACGTACGAAATCTGTTGTAACTCATCGCCGCACGGTAAAGAGGATTTGAAGTTGTTTTCCACATTTCACTTCTACCTTAATATGGCTTAATTACTTTATTGTATGTTTATTCAATTAAGTAAATCGATTTATAACGATTTGGTTCACATTTCAACTCAAAAAGTACTTAAAACTGGAGGTGGGTACTCGGGTACCCCGGTTGCACATCGACGTAGGACAATTTGGTCGCACACATAAGGGTTAAATATTCATTTTTTTAAAACGAAAAACCGTCGACAAAATGTGCTAAATTCGATACGTTTTTTTTTCAAATCGCCGGAATTTGGTCAATTTTGGTTTTTACAAAACCTCCGTAGCACGATAGAGGCTTTCATACTGATTAACAATCTTTTTACAAATTTTGTTTTAGAAAATATTTACGGCCGCAATCGTGTACACCGTGACGACTCTTTTTTTTGGAAGACATTTTCAACCGTTAAAAGAAATGTAAACAAATAAAAAGAAATGTTTTGAAATTTATTTCCTGTTCTTCATGAGTCCTTTGATTCGGCATAAAAAAATCAGACTGATTAGTGTATTTTAACCATCGAAAAAAAACCGCGAACATCAGCTATTTTTCGACTCGGTATACTATGATGATTCCTTAAGGCGTTACCCCCACTTGTAGCGCAAAAAAGGCCTTTTTCGTGAATTTTTTTCAAGAAAACTACAAAACTTTTTTAATCGATCAATATGCCATCTTAAAGAAGACATCTTGAAGAACTTTCAGTAATTTTTTTATTGAAAAATATTACATTGTTTAGTGGCAAATGGCCGTCAATGAAATAATATTTTTATATACACGGTTTGCGGTGACCAACATTGCGGCGAAGTGGAGCATCTGAAAAAAAATGCGGATGGATTTAGTCAAATATAAGTATAAACTAGTCTTTAATCGAAGGATTTTAAAAAATATTCATTTTTCACAAAATGGCGGACAGTCAAAGTTAATGGTTCGATTTTAACGAAAAAAAAAATCGAACGATTAAAGACTACATTTTTATGTATTAAATAAGCCTGCAAAATTTCAAGCAGATCGGTTCATTAGTGTTCGAGTAATCTTGGTCACCGACTTCAGAAATGCCGTTTTGAGGAAAACGCGTTTCAAGTTTCAATTTCAGTTTACACGAAGAAAATATTTTTTTTGGTAAACTTACATAGAGTCATCTATTCCGGGCTACTTATACTTATACTTCAAAAATACTTATACTTCAAAAAATGCAATAAAAAAAATCGATTTTTTCAAAATCGCAAGTGGGGGTAACCCCTTAATAAATATACCGGGTGAGGCAACAACTATGGTTTGTAGAAATATTTTCCAGCCTATCGGACTTAGGGAAAAACTTTTCCTACAAAAGTTGCATAGTTCGAATCGGCTCATCGAGTGGTGGTTACGAGGTTCATCCAGGTGGAAACGCTTCAGAGATTTTAAGGTCACCTCCATTCTTTTAAATCGCACCACTATTCTTTTTTTAGAATTTCATTGAGGAATAAAAAAAAGTTAACACACCAAATTTCAAGATGATTGATGAAGATTTAGCATAAAAAAATGATAAAGTAGGAATTTTAATGTTTTTAGGTTCAAGGCGGGATATACGTTTACAACGATAAAAAAATCGATTTTTTGGAAGGTGGAAGGTGCTCACAGCTAATGGCCACCACTTTCAAGCACGCTTGTAATCTGATTCGCATTGATTGTAGTGTTTTATCAATTGCATCATTCTGTATTAACAGCAGGCTCTAATCGATGTTTCAATAGTTCAATACTCACAAGGAACATCACTTAAGGGGTCTTCTCACTTTGGACGCTAAAAAGGCTATTGTCATAAATTTTTTTGATAGGTTTATATTATAGATATTGATATAAGAGTTGTTACACTTAATAAATACACTTTCGAAATACATTTAAAAAAACAATTTCATGTATTTATTTAACCCAAACAAACTTTGAACGCGTTTTTCTCGAAACAACGTTTTTCGATGGCTTGTTGATAAAATCTTCGAAACTACTGAACCGATCCTTATGAAATTTTAACCACGTATTCTTTACAACTATAGCTATAGCGCATATCACGGATTTTAAAATTTTTGATATTTTCTATTTTTCGCCAAAAACGGTGGAAAAAACACTTTTTTTGTTGTTTTCGAAAAATGTCCGCCATTTTGTTATTTTTGCATATATCAAGAATCGTATGATATGCGCTATACCCATTAACATACTGAATCTAAAATCGTTTGATTTTTTTGTTTCGGATGATACATCTCCCAGATTTAATCAACAGCGCAGACCTACAATTTTTTTAGGACATTTTTTTAACTACCATTGTCGTCTCTAAATAGTACTTGAATAAATAATTTTTTTCCAATGTATTTCGAAAGGGTGTTTATTAAGTGTAACAACGTTTATATTCATATCTATAAATAAAACTACCAAACAAAAAATTCATGAAAATATCTTTTTTTAGCGTCTAAAGTGAGAAAACCCCTTATGGGCCGCCTTCGATTTTGTTGAAACTCGTATATGTGATAAAGCATAAAAAACTATTAGACACGTATTTTTGTATTAGCGGAAAAACGGTTTTAACGGTGGGGACCACCTTCCGAAGAAAGGCGCGTCACCTCTTAAATTATTATTTTTTTCAATACTTCTATGCTGGACTTTTCATCGCTTTACATTAGAAGAATTTTGGTTTTTGTTTCATTTAGATCGGTAGACTGCTTGTCAGACTGCAAAATCACACCTCCACACGCCTTTCTTTGAGGGGTGGTTCTCCCTTAAAACCGTTTTTCCGGTGTTAAAAAAACACGTGTCTAACAGTTTTCAATGCTTTATCACATGTATGAGGTTTAACAAAATCGAAGGTGGACCAAGTGTCTTACAAGAATCAGCAGGTAGTGATATTTCTTGTGAGCAACACCCAAGTAAGTTGTACGACTTTTTTGCATTGTCCGCAACTAAGAATCTTATCAAATTGGTTTGGGAAGCAGTGAGAAGTTTGTGATCGATAAGACAATACAATCAACGCGACCCAGATTGCAAGCGTGCATTAAAAGTGGTGGCCATCGCTTTGAGCACCTTTTATAGGAGTAAGTGTTTGCACCGGTTTTCTTAAGGGGGGGGGGGGGGGGGGGGTAAAGTTAATTCGGCGAAAAAAAGGCATGTTTTTAAGATTTTTTTTGGCGTAACGAATAGTGTTCGTTTATTGAAAAATTTACATATAATAAAGTAACATTTGAACAACATTCTCCTAAATTTGCATTGCAAAATATTCAAAATTGAGCGAGTGAAAATTAAACCCCGGAGGCGCCTCGAAAAAAAGTTGGTTTGCGGTGTGCACCATAACTCGCAACAGAATCATCTGAAAAAAAAAATCAAAATGTATTTGTTAAAGGAGATGTTTCTCGAGGTAATGACGGGAGGATTTTTTTTTTTTCGATTTTTCGATTTTTCGTAGCACTTAGGAGCCAAAAACCCGATTTTCGCTAAAAAAAATCGGCTAATTTGTTGTTGAAAAATTAGTAATTATTTTTAAAAAAACAAAAAAGCTCTCGACAATACCTGGTGAATTATGCGAAGAAGTACTGTGCAAAATTCCAAAGCGATTGGTCCAGTAGATTTTGAGTTATCGTGCACACGGACTTCAAATATGACAAGTCTCAGAAAAACGGTTTGAAAAACGCAGAAGAGTTTGGTCGCTTAGCGCTCATTGCACATAAGTTTGAGAACACTTCTCGATTGCATAAAAATCTGAGAAAATTCATGCATATTAAAGGTACTCAAAAGATTAATTTTGCATAATAATAATTCCAAAATGTTATTAACAAAATGATGAAAAAAAAAATTAGCCAACAAATTTCCCCCGCAACCCAATTTTTTTTCGTGATTCGTTCATTTTTCTGAATATGTATGAATTTTTTCAGATTTTTAAATTATCTTTGAATTTTTAAAAATCCAAAATAAAACTCGATAATTTTCTTATACTCACTCAAAGTCGTCGATGCCAGGTCCGTAGAGCAAAAGGCTTCCATCAAGATGATCGAGAGCATCTTTTTGCGTTTGTCTACGCAAAACTCTTTCTTCTTTACAGCGGTCAACTGATGTACAGACTAATGTGTATACTAATATACACCGGAACAGGCCCGTTTATCAAGAAATTTATTCGGGGTCGAAAAATACAATAGCGCGCCGCGCAGCTGCCGCCCAGGTATAAAACCCGGCATGGAGCAATAGACCCTCAAATACTCATAACTTCGTCAATTTTACTCCGATCGACTTGAAATTTTAACACAATATTCTTGATATATTATGCATTCATTTAAAAAATGAAAAAAAATTTAAATACTTTACCCCGCCCTTAATCGATTCTCGATTAAACACATTGACATTTCTTTTTCATTGATTTTTTAACACTAAGTCTGGATCGATCATCTTGAAATTTGGTGTGTGAACTTAGTTCCTTGATAAAATTATGAAAAAGAAAATAGTGGTCTCATTTTTTTACATGGAGGTGACCTTGAAATCTCCGAAGCGTCTCCACCTGTATGAACCTCGTAATCACCACTTGATGACACCTTTGAAACTATGCAACTTTTGTAGGAACAGTTTTTCTCTAAGTATGATAGGTTGGAAAATATTTCCGCTGCTATAGTCTCACGCGGTATACACGGTGATTTACAAATAGCAGGGTTCTTTTGGCGGACATATAGGCTGTATTGCGAGCAAAACACTTTTTTTCTTCAAAGTATCGTGAGACAAAATTGGTCTAAATATTAGCATTCACAAGCCAAGTAGTGAAATTATTTTTTCTCAAATTTTGTTTTCGATAAAAAATAATGAACACGAAAACTTGCTTTGCAAATCGATTAATATGGTTTAACAAATTTCGTTTTTTTATTTAATACTCGATGGAAAAAAATCACGCGTCACCAACTACTGTGCGCTTGTACAGACAGCGTTGAACTTAGACCGCGGATATTGCGGCCAATTTTTGTAGCATGACATTGAAAAAAAAAACGTTCTGCTCGCAATGGAATACTCTATATACACGCACGCACACACACACACACACACACACACACACACACACACACACACAATGCAGTACAACCAACTGTACACATACACACACACATATATACATCTAGGGTGTCTCAAAATGACCTGACATTTTAATTTAGGAAAAAAACGTATTATTTATTCAAAAAATACAAATATTTTTTTTACAAGGCACAGACACGGAGGTTATGCGCGGAACACAATATTCGATAAATGGCATAAACGGCATGGACTTGGAAGACATATTCTTTCCACATATTCGTACTTTTCAAATAAATAATACGTTTTATTAATGAATTAAAATGTCAGCTCATTTTGAGACATCCTATATATATATATATATATATATATATATACACACACACATATATATATATACATATATATATATACACACACATATACATATACATATACATATACATATACATATACATATACATATACATATACATATACATATACATATACATATACATATACATATACATATACATATACATATACATATACATATACATATATATATATATATATATATATATATATATATATATATATATAAATTTATGAACGTTCTTGTAAACCCGCTGAGTTGAATGAAACTTTCGATGAAGGCACATTAAGTCCCTCCCCCCTAATCCTTCGTTTCTTATTGCTACCGTGGAGTCGTTCGCAAAAGGGGCCTAATAGGTTACTGCAAATTGAAGTGGATTACACCGCAATCTAGATCCCATCGATTCATCTTCCGACCACCCCCATCCTCCCACCCTTCAATTCCCCCATCCTAAATCAGTCGCTTTTCGATTATGATATTTTTGAGGTTATGTTAGGTACGCCATCGAGGTATTCCCGTGGCTCAGCGTCTGTTACCCCGTGCCGCGCGCCCTCACGGCATTCGGCGCCCTGAACGCAGGGGGTGGATTCTCTGTTACCCCGAGTGGAAGTAATGATAATCCTCAGTAACTCCCCTTTTCAAATACGATGGAAAACTTGCTCTTAGGGCCTCGTGAAAGACGAGGAAGTGAGAGAGAGCGAGAGGAGGGGGGGAGGAGGGAGGAAGGGAAAGTTCACCTCTCTTCGAGACCGGATACCAATCGACGAAAGCTTATGAGCATTATGACACTCGAATCCTTCGCTTACTTCGCAACTTCGCTGAATTTCACCAACTGAACGTACAAATCCGACCACAGAATTTACCCCACCACCTTTCGACTTTGTGCTTTTATTCTTCTTGTTTCTCGTACTCCAGTCATGCTATACTTCACTTTTTACCATCACATTTACAGGGTGTCCTGTTATGAATGAATAATCCTGCAAATGTCGATAGGTCAGATGATGTCCACTATATGCTGGAATTTCACTTTAGTAAAAGTCCTACGGTTTTCGAGGTGAAAATCATTCGCGTATGGTTTGTCGAACACCATTTCTACAAATGTATCTTTTTTGACCGGGTTTTTTAAAAATACCCTTGGTTATTTGTTTTCTCTAGAAAAGTCTTCTTTTTAATCTTAAATGTAAAGGAAACTTTATGAAGAAAGATCTTGTGGAGAATTTTCATACAAACCAATTCGAACATCTGACTTTGATAGCCTGCGGTGTAAAAAAGTACTACGAACATGGTGCCAATTACTTAAAAGAATTGCTTAGTTATTGTCGATTCATATCATTTGTAGAAATGTCATGCGAAGAACCTAAAGGAGATGATTTAAAAAAAAATAACATAGCCCAAAATCTCGAAAACCGTGGGACTTTTACTAAACTGAAATTCCAGGATATAGTAAGACATGATCTAACCTATCGATAGTTGCGGGATTATCCATTCATAACAGGACACCCTGTGTATATATATATCAGGTTAATAAAAAAGTTTTGTCGCAATAATTTCAATATAATTTATTTATTTACATATCTTATACAAAACATTTCTAATCAACAATATATTCGCCATCGGTTTCTATGACACTCGACCATCTAGTTGGTAACTCATTTATTCCCTTCGCCCAAAACTGCGGCGGCTGGAACTCAAAGAAATTTGAAATATCCCTTCTGATATCGTCGACGTTTTCGAAAGTTTTGTTTCTCAAATATGCCTTCAAATGTCTGAACAAATGGTAGTCAGATGGCGCGATGTCGGGAGAGTATGGTGGATGAGGAACGGTATTCCAGTGAAGCTCAGTGATTGTTTTGTGGGTTTCCTTTGCGACATGGGGTCTCGCGTTGTCGTGGAGAAGGTGCACAGTCGCGCGTCTTGGCCGTTTTTTTCTTATAGCTTTTGCCAATTCCTGGAGATTTTCGATGTATCGTGTAGAGGAGATCGTCTTACCTACAGGGAGAAAATTGTGAAAAAGCATTCCCTTTGCGTCCCAGAAGCAGCACAACAAAACTTTTTGTGAGTGACGATCAGATTTCGGTTGGTGTGGCGGTTTTTCTCCGATAGGAAGCCAGTAGGCTAAACGCGTTCTGTTATCATACAAGACCCAGCTTTCATCTCCCGTCACAAGATCTTCTAAAAACTCCTTGCGATGGTGGCGAAGCAGGAGAGACTGGCAGATGGTCACGCGACAGTTCTTATTGTCGTCGGTGAGACGGTGTGGTATCCATTGAGCTAGAACCTTCCTGTATCCAAAGTTGTGTAAGTGATTGACTATTGACGGTTGAATGCAGCCACGTTCTCTTGCTAGCTCGTGCGTACTTGCTTCCGGTTTTTCTTTGATGCAGCGGAGTAATGCTTCATCATCGATGGTCGACGGTCGTCCGGAACGTTTCTTATCTTCAAGGCTTGTGTCTCCAGATTTAAAACGATTGAACCAACGCTGGACTGTTCGATGAGAAACTACGTTCTCGCTGAATGCATCCTGTATATTTTTAGCAGTTGTGCTTGCGTTCGTGCCGCGCCGCCACTCGTAAAAAATGATCGCTCGAAGTTGCTCCTGCGAGATCAAAGCCATTTCTGTCCACTAGAACGCGCGCTCGCCCTTTTATACCCTGTCACGCGGAAGAGTAGAAAATATTCTAGAATATTCTCGTCATAGCTCGATGTCATATTGCGTCAATGCGTAAAAAGACATTTTTTAAATTTTTGCGACAACACTTTTTTATCAACCTGATATATTCAGGATGATCTGAAAAGTGACTGAAAGGAAAACCTACATGCCTCGTATCAATACCCATCGGAATCTAACCCATGTATATGTTCCAAGATCTTTTTTACTTTTCAAGAAAAAGCGTTTTTTAACTATTTTTTCGCGTTTTCCGGTAGCAAACATTTTCCTTTTTGTTTCTTTTGTGGATGTACTTTCCTTTTGGAAGTTTTTAAAGGCTTACACCTATTGAACATTCTTGAAAATATCGATTTTTGGTTTTCGACGGATTCTCTAAATATAACATTTCAAATATATTTTCTGATAATGTTTGATCAATCCGTTCAAAATTGAAGGAGTTTTGGGCGCTTATAGGTAGGTTCTGCAAACCGGCAGACTTTAAACGCGTTTTTCTCAAAATTAATGTTTTCAAATCGGTTACCACGATATCTAAAAAATCACTGCACCGATCAACTCTAAACTTTACAAGCTTCTTTCACATATGAAAAAGCAGTGTTCGGATGAAGGAATTTTTTTTCGATGCATCGTTTCTTTCTCATCAACGAAAACAGAACGTGTTTTTCACCGGGAATCGATGCTTCCATTTTGGACGGCGGAAATTTTTTCAAGGACCAATATTTTATTAAATCCTTCGTCCGAGCACTGGATAATTTTGTGCAAAAACTAAATGCGTTTGATTTTTTATTTCGGATTTTTAATGTAAATTTTTTTTAACTTGCACACATTTCCTGAGAAAAAATCCACAAAAAATCATATTTTTTCGGCCCACGAGCTACGTGTAACCTGTAAAGGGTGAATTGACGAGATGTTACCATCTGCTTCAAACTTATACAGTAAAATCTTTGTCATATACTGAATACACCCTCGAAATTTGGAATTGATCGTCTACACTGTTTCTATAAAATTTACAATTGAAAAAACACTATTCAACAAAGGGAGTCATAGTCTACGCTCCTCGTTGAATGGTAGTTTTACGCATGAAATAGTGAGAAAAAATCGTTTAAAAAGTGTTCTGAAAAACTGTCGAATCACTCAGTACACTATGACAATTTCGTCATATATGTCATAATGTACTCTCTATGTTACTCATCATATGCATCTCCCTATGTTGAAACATGTTTTTTCAAATGTAAATTTCACAGAAACGGTGTAGGCGATCGATTTAAAATTTCGAGGGTGCATTCAGTCCATGGCAAAGAATTCACTGCATGAATTTGAATCAAATGGTAACATTTCTTCAATTGTCCCTAAACTCCGTAAAAGCAATTGGGAGTCATTTACACTAGTACAAGTATCTTTTTTATTATCTGAACTTTATAATTTTTTCTTATCATCTGAACTTTACTAGTAACTGATCGTCTTAAACCTATTTTTTTAACTTTTGATCAAAACTCAAGGCATTTACGTTAGTGTTCAGTTGCTCATTTATTTATCGCTCAACAGTGCACTTCATAACAACACCACGAGTAAAAAAAACTGCGAGAAAAGTGCCTACCCAAAACAGCAAAATAAGAAAAGCTTTTTTCCCCAAAAACTAGAAAGATCGTAGAACAAACATGGGGGTGATTCGGATAAAGATACGAGGCATCTTGATTTATCCTTCAGACGTCGCTTTTCGGACCACCCTGTACACTTCGGTATATAGGTGCATACATATGTATACAAGGTGTACGAGAACTGAATGCGTTCCCTGAAATGGAGGGTTAGGGGTGAAATTCTGAGTCGATTGATATAAGCATGTGTGGGTCTCAGATTAACCCCTGAATTATTATTAATTTTTGAAGGCGGGCCAATCAGGTGCGCCCGCCTTTAAATATTGATGATAATTCAGGGGTTGATCCTAGACCCACACATGCTTATATCAATCGTCTCAAAATGTCAACCCCTATGATCCATTTCAGGGAACGCATTCAGTTCTGGGACACCCTGTATGCATACCTATATGTATCCAGATACATATTTGGCCACACAGAGA
>OX101786.1:5881685-5949185 GCA_944452715.1 Ophion slaviceki | reverse complement strand
CGCCCGCGAAAGAGGATAAAATTTGTAGAAGCACTTTTTCGTGCCGTAACCCTCGATCGCGAGATAAGAGAGAAGAAGAAAAAAAAGACGGAATGAAAAAGAAAGCACCGAAAGCCAGACCCGGACGATCACCAGAGTGTGCCTGGGAAGCAGCGCGCACGAGAGGCAAATAAGCGCGATTAAGGGGTGAAGATAATCCGCCGGGAGATTCGCTACCCCGACGTTTCCACCGATGCTTTATACCTCGTTTCGAGGCACCCGGCACAGAAGAGGAGAAAAGGTGAAAAAGAGGTTAAGAAAAATATATGAAAAAAGGGGAAAAATTGCGTCCGAGATGCAAGAATTTGTCTTTTTTGTTCTTTCGAGCTCAAAGGCAAAGAAATTTGTTTGCGCGAGTATTTATTTTGCCCGGAAAATACGGCCGCAAGCCACGGGTTTTACCCAGTTTCCCCGTGCCCTCGTGCAGCCGTGGGCAACACTCCACCGCGGGACTGGAAAGGAAACGGATCGCTAAAGCCCGAACGCACGAGTATTGGAAGTAATGAAAAAATAATATCAACAAAAAAAAACAAAACGTTACAAAAAGGAGAAAATCTCGTCAGCCAAGTGGACGAGAAACAATCCTCGAAGGTGAAAATTAGCCCGAGTGCCCGTTCGTTCACTCGTGTCACTCGGCTTTGGTTTTCTAGCTTTGTGGTACATAGCCACACACGTACACAAAGATCCGCAAAACACCCAGGAGCGGGCCAAACGACACGATGACGCTGAGGACCGCGACGACGACGTCGAAGAAACGGTGGAGGAGGACGAGAACTGTAAAATGCGACGTTCACAGGAACGTTCGCCAAGAGAGCGTGAATAAATCGGAAAAGTGCTCTTGGCCGAGATCCTAAGGCCGAGTGCACCGAACGAGCTGGTCGCCTTTCCAAATGCTTCCCTTTTGCTCATATATACCTGCTCCTGCTTACACGGTCCCTTTGTAACTATCTATATGTATTTCTACGTCAGAACTTTTGCCAGTTTGCCCCTAATAGCCGTGTTTATCACGGGTTAGTTACACTGCACTTCCCATACTTGGCAAAATACACTAATGATGTCGCAAAACATCATGCGAAATAAAAAAAATCAATGCTTTGTTACTTCTGCAATTTTAGTGGATGAAAAATAAAAAATCGATGCTTTATGGTTTTTATATTTTTATTGGATACAAAGACGAAAAATCAATGCTTTACTATTTATATATTTTTCTGGGTACAATATAAAAAACCGATGCTTTATTATTTTTGCATTTTGATTGGATACAAAATGAGACATCGAGACTATATTATTTCTGCGTTTCTGTTAGGTACAAAACAAAACATCGATGCTTTATTATAATTGCATTTGTGGTTGACACAAAATAAAAAATCAATGCTCTATTATTTTGATATTTTTATAGGATACAAAATAAAAAATCGATGCTGTATTATGTTTGGACCTTTACTGGATGCAGCATAAGGAATCGATGCGTTATTATTTTCACATTTTTATCGGATAGGGAATAAAAAATTAATGCTTTATTATCTCTTCATTTTTATTGGATACGAAATAAAAAATCGATGCTTTAGTAATTTTGCATTCTTATGGAATACAAAATAGAAAATGAATGCTTTATAATTTTTGCATTTTTCTGGAATACAGAATGAAAAATCGATGCTTTATTATTTCTACATTTTTGTTGGATCCAAAATTTAAAAGCGAGCTACCTCTCGATGTGTATTAAGACATAGTGAAAAAATTGAACGCTGAAATATTTCCTCATGGAATCTAGTGCATAATGAAATTTTGTCAAATTGGCGAAAAAAAAGTAGTCGTGAGGTCCTGGTCTTGAAATTCGAGATCAGTTGGGTTGAAAAAACTCTGTGGGTTTTCAGCAGTAATTAATTTAAGTGAATAATTATTGATGCATTTCTTCCGCAATTTCCCAGTCGATTCCTTAAATCGAATTTATTAGGTAGCGGTAAGCAAATTGTCGAGTAAATCTTATTTATGTTGTAAAATTGTAGTATCTGTCTCCGGATCGATTATCAGGCTGCAATTAAGTTGCGAGGGTGAGAAAATGACGCGAAATTCATCGGCATTTATGAGGAAGCTATTAAGAAAATACTCAATATAAAATAGTTTTATTGGCTTCAATTATTACGTGGATTAATTTTCGGATTTTTTTATCTGGACATGTGAACATGAGTATCTGTAAAAAAAATTGAAAACATGTTGTTTTCTTTATTATATAGAAAACTTATTATTTTAAATCACACAAAGAGCATGTTTTAAAAAAATTATATTTAAGATAATGCTCAAAACAAATTGTGTTTTTAAAAATGTTTGAAAACAATTACATTTAAAAAAATGTTTTTTTTTATTATATAAAAAACGTATTTTCCACGACGCCCATGTATAACTCTTATTACGACATGCTCCTCAAATTCCTCCTCTATACCTACACATGAACCCAATTTCCGAAATTCACGCGAGCGAAGCCGCTGTCTCTTTTCAAATAAACTGCAAACAATTCCTGAACTCGTCTCCAAAATAAAAAATTCCGGAGCCTCTAATATGAGAAGAATAAATATTAATCAATATTATCATAGCTCACCGAATGAACACCCCAATCGACAAAAAAATACAAATTCCTTGACGAAGTTAATGTTCAATACCCAAAGTGTACTAGCGGCGAAAAGCAGCTCAAAGGATGCAATACAAATAATTCACTGTCATCATGTCGAGGTCGTATCAGAAACGGAACTCAGTCAAGCAAGTCCTGAAACTGACTGTCTTCATTTGATAAAATCATAAAGAGAATAATATTGATATTGAATAAATTAACAAATAAAGTAAAATAAGTGTTTCCGTCGTTTCTTCTCGCCGAGCTGCGATTTCAACGTCTCATTTTGCCTCACATTTCTGGCAACATTTATTCGACAATTAAACTTTATTATTTTCTCTATCTTGAATTTTCACTTTATTTTCGCCGTCGCGTTTCGTCAGAAGAAAACTATGACTGCGCCATCGGGTGCACGGACGATTCGCGTCTCGGCTTCGTATTTGCGGCGCTCGCGATCTTCTCTCTCTCTCCCCCCTCTCTCTCTCTAGCTCTCTGCACGCATATACGAACTTTTCCTCGGACAATGTTAGGTATATATGTCCTCAAAAGTTTGAAGCACCCCTCGGGCCGCCTATATATGGAACGCGGTTATTTTAGATCCATTCAACTTCGAGGACCGTCCTCACAGTCTACGATCTCCATACTCAACATTACACAGATCCGGCTGCGTTCAAAATGATTTTGTGATAAATGCAGGCTCAACTGTATAAAAGTAATTTTGAGGACCATCCAGGCTGCAAAATCAAATGTTGGCTTTGCAAAATGTTGAGGAACGTCCTCAAAAGTACGTGTGCTGATAGCCAACATTATTTAGATATAGCGGGTTCAAAGTACCCTTCGTCTATATATGTGAAGCAAGAGAGAGAACACGGGCGCTGCTTCTGGACCGTAACTTTCTTCGTTACCCTCTTTTCCCCAGAATGGCGTCAACATTATTCTCGTATAATAAGGAGCCGAGTGGAATAACTTTGCGTCGGACGCAGCGTCTTTTCTCTACTCCCAGTCCCGACGCTACTACATTCTTCTAACTCTCTTCTCTCTCTCTCTCTCTCTCTCTCTCTCTCTCTCTCTCTCTCTCTCTCTCTCCCCCCCCCCCCCCCCCCCCCCCCCTCCCCCTCTCTCTCTCTCTCTCTCTCTCTCTCTCTCTCTCTCTCTCTCTCTCTCTCTCTCTCTCTCTCTCTCTCTCTCTCGCTCTCTCTTATCGCGAATATAATACGACCCCTCGAGATTTTTTCCCCTGTAGATTCAAGTTTGTAAGCGTGCGGGATTTGTGCTTTCGTGTCTGTATAGATGTTTGTAGAAAGGAGAAAAAAGAAGCGAGAAACCAGAAAACTCGTCGGAATCTTTGTACCCTCTCGTCACGAACAAAACTAACCGGCGTTTCTATCTCTCGAGCATCTCTCCACCCCCGCAATTGTCGCTACTTTATCCCGTTGTTTTTGTTTCGTCTTTAATTTGCGTGGATATTAAGTGGTTTCCCGGGAATTGAATCGTCATCGTCGCGGTCAGAGCTTGCGAACGACCTCACGCGGGGGAGGCTGGACGAAAACAAAATTACAAAATTCTGACAAGACATCGAGGGTGATTTTTTTTCGGGGGAGAGAGAATGGGCATTGAGAAAAAAAAGTGGGAAGCTCGCGGATCAAAGTAGCCAGGTGAAGTAATCGTGGAGAAAAAAAAATTGGCGATTTTTGAAGGTTCATTTTTTATTTCCTGGTGGCTTTCGTTCACTTGTGCGGGCTCCACCAGCCTCGGCAAGCGGCCGCCCATCGAAGAGGCTGCAGCACTGTTGGTGATTTATTTATGGATTTTTCCGCAAGTATTGCCTTTTGAAGCCTGGTGCTTTTGTCCCATTTTACAAGCCCTTCAGGAAGCTTGCATTTTTTTCGACAAATTCACGGAGTCAAATTCGATTTTGAGCTTTTTTTCTTTCGAAAAAGACATTTTTTCGAGTAAGAATAAACCAGTCGAATATTCGCAAGTGTTTTGACATTCCACCGTATTCCGAGCCAGTGATGTTTTTTTTTAATTACATTTTTCATTGACCCCAAGGGGAGAGCCTCCGAGCTTGGATTTTTTTCCCTTGTTCGTTACCATCGAGACGGATGCGCGGGTAGGTTTTTTGATGGGGTTGGTCAAATAATTTTCCACCATCAAAAATATCCGAAATGATCATGATCGAGCGGAGAATTTTTTTTTTCGTTTCAGTCTACTACACCCAAGCTCGTCGCACTTTTGCATCAGTTCATTTACATCACTGTACACCAATTAAAAGTACGTATAAACTTTCGCGATCGGGGTTGTTCCATCGAGCGCTCTGTTCAGCCTGAAATATCACACGATCACCTTTTACGTAACAGTTGTTATTTTTTTTGCCACTCCACCACACGTAGTGGCGTTTATTTATATTTTTGTTACAGTCGTTCCAAGGGGTAGTAAAAGTCGCGTGATGCTTTTTCGCGAAAAATCCATCCATCGATTTCCACCTCGCGCATCGTCGATCAGCCGAAAAAAAAACTTTTTACAGCTCGATAATATTTTCGTCGATCGAACGCAACGCCAACGCAAAGGTTGGGAGATTTTTTTCTCCTAAGATGCTAGATGCTCAATGTTTTCTTTTTTTCGATGTTCCTGAAATAGTCGCAAGATCTGAACTAATGAAGGGGGGGGGGGAGAGAGAGAGAGAGAGAGAGAGAGAGAGAGAGAGAGAGAGAGAGAGAGAGAATGCGGTTTACCGCCGTCCATTGTGATTTTCTTGGTTTATCCTGCGTGCCTCAAGAGCAAGCCTAGTACGTATTACGAAAGAGCAGAGACGAACAAACGAGTAATATCCCCAGCGTGCAACGAAACAAGGTAAGACCATGAGCCAGGAAGCAGTTCAACCAAAAGACCATAGGCCACGAGTGACCGAGGAATTTTTCCTCCTCTTCACCGGGAAATCCAGTTTACAGTGTCTTCCTTGTCCATAATGAGGACCCGCGAGGTAGCGTTGTCTTATGAATCCAGAGAGAATGAGAGAGAGGAAGAGAGTTCAAAAGCCGTATTTATAAAAACATGTCACAAAATATATTTTCATATGCACTGCACGTAACTTCAACGCTTCGCTCACGTTTGTATTTTTCCCGCACGTTAAATACCAGAACAACCACCCGTATTCCATGTACCATAGAAATTCTTCGTGCAAACTGTGTGGGCATTCTTAATTTGCACGTCGCATTGCCGCGAATTTTTCTATTTTTCGGACGAAAATCCGGGCTGTGTAATTAATTGAATCCGCGATTGGCCAATCTGAATGCGGAGGCGTGAATACGTTGAGGGAAAAAAATCCTGTGTAGATTAAAGTAGGAAGGAGAGAATGTGAAAATTTTAATAGTCAGGATCTTTTTTTTTATTTCGCTCCGTTTGACTCGTAATAAATAGATAAAATTGAGGACAGAATACACAGGAACGTTTTCGGTAAGATTCGCGTTTACTGTTTGAAAATAAAATACGAGCGAAATATGAATTAAAAATAAATAAAATGTTGAATAAACGTTGCTTTAAGCAGAACGACTTAATTATTCGTATCCGATCCATTTTGAAAACCCTGGCGTGAAATCCTCGGTATTAAAAAAATCCTGTAAAAAAAAACACGCGAAGAGAAAACATGAGATGGTTAAATGAGAAATTTCGTTCACAATTTTCAACGAACCTGACAAAAGAAATTCTGACAAAATTAGTATTTTGATTTATTTATAAAAAAAAAGACTGGAGTGGCTCCAAAGAGATCGAAGTGTGAGTTCCATCCGATGCTCAATACATTTTCCCTATCGTGACTATTCCCCTGCATAAACTGCGTGTTGAAAAAAAAACGAATCAAGCCTGGCGATTAAAAAAGTATTTATTTCTGCAAATAAAACAAGGGCCGTGGGCCGTCGTGCAAACACGTTCCGAAAATCGTATTTCTCGAGTTGGCACAATGAGTGATAATTCGTTTAATGGAAACACGAGCTGAAATTTCGACTCCACGAGATATTTAATTCGCCAGGGCGGATGGGCTGTTTTTATTCTCTGGCCCTCAACTTTGCGGAGTCCGCGTTTATTCGCGGTTTCATATGTGTACCGGTGTGTTTTACCGCGCGATGTGCAAAAGCGCATCGCACATTCGTATGTGCCGCACGAAAAAAAAAAAACACAATGTAGCGCGGTCCAGGTTGCTAACAGAAAAATCCGTTGTACGGAAACAAAAATATGGCGAAAAATCGTACGTCCGAGACGATTCCGTGTAGTTTTTTCGAGCGTTTTGCTAATTGCCGCGTTAATTGCTATTACGCAGGCAGAAACGAATGTGTGACATAGATCCTGGCTTGCTTCATTTACGTTACGAGAATTCCTAGCACAGACAACGACCGAGCGGATAAAATAAACGTTGTTCAACCGAAGAGGCGTTTATTGTTATGTAACTCTTCGGCTCGGTGGTCCACGATAAGAATTACTGACAATTCTAACCTTTTTATTTCAACAGGGAAAAATCGTCCGTGTCGCAAGCATTTTTTATATTCATGTGTTCTTTATATATACAGGGTATCTTGTTATAAATGGATAATCCTGAAACTGTCGATAGGTCAGATCGTGTCCTACTATATGCTTGAATTTCAGTTTAGTAAAAGTCCCACGGTTTTCGAAATAAAATTCATCTGCTTTTGGTTTTTCGCATGCTATTTCTACAAATAATAACTTTTTGTGACCCGATTAAAAAAAATAATACTCTTGGTTATTTGTTTAATCTATAAAAGTCTTTTTTTTACCCTTAAGGTAAAAAAAAGGCCCTTCTCACTTTGGACGCTAAAAAGTCTATTTTCATGATTTTTTTGATACGTTAATATTATAGATATTGATATAAAAGTTCTTACACTTAATCAATACACTTTCGAAATATATATTTTTTAAAATTTTATTTATCAAAGTTACTATTTATTGACGAAAATGGTAGTTAAAAAATTGTCCTCAAAAAATTGTAGGTCTGCGCTGTTGATGAAATTTCGGAGATGGATCATTCGAAACAAAAAAGTCAAACGGTTTTAGATTCAGTATGTTAATGGCTATAACGTATATTATATGATTTTTGATATATGCAAAAATAACAAAACGGTGGACGTTTTTCGAAAAAACAAAAAAACGTGTTTTTTTCACCGTTTTTGGCAAAAAAATAGCAAATATCAAATTTTTTAAAAATCCTTGATATGCGCTATAGCTATAGTTGTAAAAAATATGTGGTTAACATTTCATAAGGATGGGTTCAGCAGTTTCGGAGATTTTATCAACACGTCGCCGAAAAACGTTGTTTCGCGAAAAACGCGTTTAAAGTTTGTTTGGGTTACAAGAATACAAAAAAAATGTTTAATGTATTTCGTAAGTGTGTTTCTTAAGTGTATCAACGTTTATATCAACATCTATAACATAAACCTATCAAAAAATTCATGAAAATAGCCTTTTTTAAGCGTCTGAAGTGAGAAGACCCGTCAAATGTTAAGGCGGTCCTCTAGTTTCTCGGGTCGAAAAAATCGATTTTTTTTTCATAAATCACATCTACAACATGTGTAGAAAATGTGTGCCAAAGGATTTTTCGATATTCGAAGTGGTTCACAAGTTACGGCCCTGGAACGGAGCAGTGGAACGGAGCGGCCCTGGAACGCGTTTTTCTCGAAACACCATTTTTCGAAACGGTGACCACGATATTTCAGAAACTACTGCACCGATCTTGTTCAAATTTATACAGCATCTTTAATATGTTATAAGCCAGCGATTGAACTAGGATTATCATGATTGCTTCGATAGTTTTTTTTTGTACGAGCGAAAAACTTAAGAAAAAATGAGTAAAAAATAGAATGAAATTTTCAAAAATGTATAAAAAAGTCAATTTTTGTAATTTAGAATTCACTCTAGTTCAATCGCTAGTCTTAAATATGAAGATTAAAATGCCGTTTGGTTTTTTTTTATTTCAGATAAGCAGACCAGCCGCAATCTTGGTCACCGTCAAGCACCTCTTTTACTTGATGTCTTCCTGTCGGCCACTATAACGTTTATTCTATTATATATTTTGACTTCAAAAAATTTGTAAAGCTTATTTGAATGTTAATAAAGATTATGCAAAAACAATGAGATTGTTTTTGCATAATCTAAAAAATTATTAAAAAAGCCGTAAAAAAAACAGCCGAGAAACTAGAGGACCGCGTTAAGGAAACATTACGAATAAAGATCTTAGGCAGAATTTACATACAAACCAATTCGAACATCTGACTTTGATAGCCTGCGGTGTGAAAAAAAATGTACTACGCATATCGTACCAATGAGTTTGAAAAGTTGCTTACAAGGAACATCACTCAAGTGCCCGTCATCCATTTTGTTGAAACTCATATGTGTGATGAAGCATTGAAAACTATTAGACCCGTATTTTTTTTATCTGCGGAAAAATGGTTTTAAAGGGCGAAACCAAATCTCAAAGAAAGGCGTGTCGGGGGGGTGGTTTTGCAGTTTCATCCACAAGCAGTCCACCGATCTGAATAAAACAAAATTCTTCTAATGTTAAGCGAGGAAAAGTCCACTATAGAATAATTGAAAAAAATTCAATTAAGTGATGACACGCTTTTCTTTGAGGGGTCGATTCCCTCCTTAAACACGTTTTTCCGCAGATAAAAAAAATACGTGTCTAATAGTTTTCAATGCTTCATCACATATGTGAGTTTCGACGAAATCGAAGGTGGACACTTAAGTGATGTTTCTTGTTAGTTATTGTCGATTCATATAATTTGTAGAAATGACATGCGAAAAACCAAAAAGAGATGATTTTTTTTCGAAAAAATAACATAAACTCACAATCTCGAAAACCGTGGGGCTTTTACTAAACTGAAACTCCAGCATTTGCTGGGACATGATCTCACCTATCGACTGTCGCAGGATGATCTATTCACAACAGGACACCCTGTATATATTTATATATTGATTGTTTATATTTATATATCTATTTCTATTTTATATTTCTATTTATATTTATATTAACTGTTTTGCAGGGACTTTTTATATTTGCGTAGTATTGGTGTACTCGTCCTAGGCTGGGGTGAAGCAATTGAGCCAAGCAATTGAAATTTAAGTATAACTTCGCTTGAGGACTGGCACACTTGACTGCCAACTTTTGTTAGCAGATGTACTGTCAACTTCATTATCACTGACGTGCTGTCAACTTTGTCGCGACTGGCGTGCTGTCAACTTTATTATAACTGACTTGCCATAAACTGTGTTATAACTGACGTGCTTCCATCTTTGTTATAACTGGTGTGATGCCAACTTCATTATAACTGACGTGCTGCCAACTTTGTTGTAACTGACGTGCTGCCAACTTTATTATAACCAACATACAGTCACTATATCATACCTGACGTGCCATCCACTTTTTTATGACTGACGTGCTGTCAACTCCGTCATAACTGACGTGTTGTCAATTTTATTATAACTGAGATGCTTTCACCTTTGGTACAATTGACTTGGTATCATCGTTAACATCACTAACGTCCTGACACTAACATCACTAACATCCTGTCAACTTTGTTGTGACGAACGTGCTGTCAATTTTTTTATAACTGACGTGTTGTCAATTTTATTATAACTGAGATGCTTTCACCTTTGGTATAATTGACTTGGTATCATCGTTAACATCACTAACGTCCTGACACTAACATCACTAACATCCTGTCAACTTTGTTGTGACTGACGTGCTGTCAATTTTTTTATAACTGACGTGATCTCAACTTTATGCTAACTGATGTGCTGTCAACTTTGTTATGATTGATTTGCTGCCAATTTTTCCATAACTGACGGGCTGTCAACCTTTTTATAAATAACGTGCTGTCAACTTCACCATAACTCAGGTGCGGTCAGCTTCATTATACCCGACGTATAATGATAATCATCAGAAGCCTCGGTTACAACCACAAGCCTTCAATTAAAAATAAAAGTAAATTAAAGCTGTCTCGGGAAGAAGCTTTGAAATAAAATAAAATTTCAGCTGTAAAATAAAAATCCGCCGTTCCATCAAGTGTTAAATGACACGTGTTTGCGGACAGCGAACGACTTGCATCCTGTATTGAGTCCATTATTCATTTTGATCGAGTGGCGAAAAAAGCCGAAATAAATGTACCTGCAAAGGGAGAGAGAAGGTCGCCGAAACTTCGTCGAATTTTCCATCGCCCCAAAAAATATAAAAACTTTCTCGCGGCTTTATGATCGTGAAATACACAATTGCGCCGTAGATAGACACAGCCGTTTGTAAATTTTCTCAAGCCACAAATACTCGTGAAGTTGGCTCTCCTGCTCGCGAAACTCTCCTTCGGACGAAGTTCTCGGGTACGTACGCCATAATCCCCATTGAGGAAAGAGGATCCGGTATATATACACACGATAACGATGTCTCAATAATGGCTCGCTTGACCGCACTCATCGGTTCAGCTTCGAAACTCCTGGCTGCTCTTCGCGTACTTAGATTGTACGTCGAGGGTTGTATATACGCGATGGTCGGGGGGCCCTTGTCGACATTTCCGGAAGCTGCACACGCGAATCGACGCAAGCTCCTCAACCGAAGGGGGTAATTCGACCGAGCCAACTCCGGGGAGCTTTGCGAACACATTTTGGCCTCGGGAACAAGAGATAGCTGGAGAGAAAGAGAGAGAGAGAGGGGGGGGGGAAAGATTGATTGATTAATTAATTGATTGGATTTATTTGTCATGGTTATACCTAGAGGCAAATTCACAACGAAAAATCATTAAATTTGTGTACATAGTAGCTGAGGAAAAAAGCAAATAAGTGAAAAGGAAATTAAACAAAAATCAAAAT
The DNA here is from genome assembly GCA_944452715.1 of Ophion slaviceki. Classification (NCBI taxonomy): domain Eukaryota; kingdom Metazoa; phylum Arthropoda; class Insecta; order Hymenoptera; family Ichneumonidae; genus Ophion; species Ophion slaviceki. Next base: position 5,937,676 of record OX101786.1, on the reverse strand, counting down.
AGTAAATAAATGAAGATGCTTTCGGAACAATCGAAAATACGATAAAAAATAAAATATACTGCATCGTTACTTAATTTAAAGCACGTGATAAATAATTTTGGAAATAAAAATAAAAAATAGAAATGGAACTAATTATGTGCTGTAGGGTGGAACGTCGATGACGTTTTGACTAATGAAAACTGTGTACCATTCCACCAGCGAGAGAGGAAGAAAAAAAGAGAGCGCTATAGGGAAGGAGATTGATCGATTGGTTGATTACATTTTTTGTATGACGCGGTTATATCTTGGGGCAAATTAATAACGAAAAATCATGAAATTTGTGTACATAGTAGCTGAGGAAAAAAGCAAATGAATGAAAAAGGAGTTAAACAAAAATAGAAAATAATCGGATATTCTCTCGTTGCGATCCGAAGTACGAGGAAAATAAAATAACTGCGCGATTGTTTGAACCTTCGTTGACACATTTATATTTGGTCACGATTTTGACTCACTGGGTCAATTTGACCCAGATAGTACTTCATCCACCTGCCATTAATAATCGTTCGGTCGGTTTTTAATGAAAAAATCAGGGATACACTTTAAATATTTTGTTAATGTGACTGCATAATTAAAATTTGGATAATATCATATGAAGCCGTTTACAAAAATTGCTGAAAATGTTCATTTTTAGAAAAGTGAGCACTTTACTAAAAATTCATCCTGCTCTAAATCGCCCAGTGTGTAAACGTAAGGTTAATTTAAAGCACGCGATACTAAATTGTGTAAAGAAATAAAAAAATAGACGTGGTAATAATTAAGTAGTAAGAATCGTTGGTGACGTACTGAGTAACGGAAATGTGTACTATTCCACTGGCGAGTGGCAGATAGTCAGAGAGTGAGAGAGGGACGGGGAGAGGGCGGAAGGGGGGTAGAAAACAAAACAAACAGCGAACAGAATATTTCGATTTAAATTAAAATTATATTTTTTTTATATTGAATAATTTGATAGTATTTTTAATTATTTTATCTCATTCTACACAATTTCCTTCTATTTCAAATGATTGTCTTAGACGTTTACTAGATTGAAATAATAATTCGGAAATTTAATTATCTCCTGATATTCTTCAATTATTATAATAAAAATGTCAAATTTAATCATCAGCCGCCCCAGTCCCGTCCTACCCAAATAAATTCGAATAAATCCTACTCGAAAATAAATCATATTCCGAATACATTTTCAACAAGCTAAAATTTATTGATCAAAGTAAATATATTTAAAAATAAATAATCCATTCAAATGAATCTAAATAAATTTTGTTCGAAGAAAAAATATTCAAATTTATTTTCACGAATCGATACTTTGGCAACAAAAAATCCACCTGATTTAGTAATTATGAATCAATTGTCAAATTGCACAATTCCAATTTCAATACCGGCAACACTAAATGTGATGCAAGTAGAAAAGGACGTCCTCTCAAATGAAAAGTAACCTCAACACTAGAACGAGATTTTCCGCATTACAGCCGTCGAGAACCTTGCAACATTTATTTTGCCAGATTGAATTGCATTTTTTGGTGAAAATGCATTTTTCAGCGGTTTCCGGGAGTCCGAGGGCGCAGGAATATTTTTTTTTTCGTTTTCACGGACGCTGAGCAATAGTTGGGAATTTTGAAACGGCCGACGAAAGAGCGCTCTCGAGCTGTCGCCAATTTTGTTTCGACTACTTTTCGTTCGTTTTGCAATCCAGCGTATTTCGTATGACGCTTTGTTACACGAAAAATTTACACGAGCTCGCGGAGCTTTCACATACATAATATAGACGCCGTAAATACAACGTGCGTATTCTTAACTTTTTTAACGTCCCATCAACATTATTCGTCCGCGTGACATTTTAATTATCCCCGTGTATAAATCTCTCACGAACGGGCGAGTGAGGAGCGCCGGATAGCCGAGTTACGGGGACGACGCTCGCCATTCACGGTTTATATTATTCTCACGTTCCATTTTTTTCCGCAGCGTTCGTTCTTTTTCGCTTCCTCCGTAACGCCGGATTTATAGGCTGTAAAAACAATCGTAATTTTTTCCAGCCCCTACCATCCGATGTGGCGAATTTATTTTGGATAATTTATTTTCGGAATTCTCGCAGTGGGATTGAAAATAAATGGAAAACGGATTATTTTCGGTGGATTTTTTTGTTGACGAAATATCGATTTGTGAAAATAAATCTGAATATTTTTTCTTCGAACAATATTTATTTAGATTCATTTGGATGGATTATTTATTTATAAATATATTTACTTTGATAAACACATTTAAGCTTATTGAAAAATTATTCAGAATATGATTTATTTTAAAATAGGATTTATTATAATTTATTTTGGCAGGACGAGACAGTGCAGCTGATGATTAAAGTTGACATTTTTATTATAATAATTGAAGAATGTTTTTAGATAATTAAATTGACGAATTGTTATTTCAATCTTGTCAACGTCTAAGACAATAATTTGAAATAGAAGGAAATTATGTAGAATTAGATCAAATGTTTTAAAATACAATCAAATTATTCAATAAAAAAAGAAAAATACTTTAATTTAAATCAAATCATTTTAATACTTTTGTCATAGAATAATACAACATAAAATAAAACAAATTCAAATAAAAATTAATAAAACCAAGATGAAACAATTTCTAATAAAATAAGAATTCTTTCAAATGCCGGTATTCCGCAGATCGAAATGAGATATTATCAATTCATGACATCCTGTTCGATTAATGAAATTGATGCACGTTAGTGCTCCCGATGTCATAAAAATATTGATCAAAGCATTTTACGTCCGACACGACGCGGGTGTACATTCTCGGCTTACACACGCGGCATTTTTAATACGCGGCAACGCTGAAAAAGTAGCTTCGACACGACGGAAAATGCACACGGGGGTGGGTGCAAGTGCCGACGCACCTTGAATTGCAACAGTCCTTTTTATTTCCGAAAAAAAAATCCTCGAAATTGGGGCGCACTCACTCTGGTTTAGTACTGCGAGGAACGTTGAGGTAATTTTTACAAAAATTCCGATTTTTTACGAAAATCTACAGGGCTATCGGTTATTGGTCACGACCCCGTAAAAGGGTTCGAGGACATTTTTTCCGTTATCAAGTAACCCAGTAATGCTTTATGCAAAAGTGAACCATTTTCGAGATATCATTATTATTTTTTTAAGTGAGCGGTGAGCAACTTTAAAAATTAATAAAAAATAAGCTATTGTACGAAATCAACAGTTTCTATCATTTGTAGTTTGAGGACAAAGTAACAAAGAAATATTAACAATCACGTAAGAATAATCTGCAAACGTTTTTTAATTAGGAGTCGAAAACTTCGCAAGCATTTTTGTGTCTCTTTGGATAGCTAATAATGTGTTGGTTGTTTTCGGATGAGCCGCACGCTCAGTAGCTTAGAGATTTTCAAAATAAAACCTGCATTTTTTTTCAAAGAAAATTACGAAAATAAGATCTGCAGGATTTTGGACCCCTAATTTACAATCGTTTGCAGATTATTCTCATTTTATTATGGATAATTCTTTGCTACTCTGTCCTCAAACTAAAAATAGTAAAAAAAAACGTTTGATTCCATACAGTTTTTAAAAAATAATTTTTTGTTACCCACCCCTTGCTTTAAAAAAAATAATAAAATGAATAATATCTCGAAAATGTTTCACTTCTGCATAAGGTCATTTGCTGATTTTTTCACCCTTAGACTCTAAGTCCTGAGTGTCGAGGTAATTGAGATATTTTTCTTTCCTTTTTTTAACTTTACTTAAAACTTTTTAATTTGTGGCTGTCATAGCACGTAATAACTTTTGTTATATTCTGCAACGTGTGCTTATTATGAATAAACCATTATTTGATAAAATTGGTTTCAAGAAAGTGACTCTTGAGCTTTCAATCTTAAAAATGTGTCAATGTATGAAAAATGTCTACTCCTAAATTCATTATAAAAAAATGATTTATTTACTTATTCTCTTTATTTTGACCACATAATCAATTATTTCTATGACATGTAGCATACCGTAGGAAAGGGTATAAACTAGAGAAGTTTTTAAAGAAAGCTACGTTCAAAATAGCTTTTAGTTTTTTTTGTGATGATTTAGAAGTTGACATTTTTCATGCATTTATGCATTTTTAAGACTTTTGAAGCTCATGAGTCATTTTCTTGAAACCAATTGTATCACATGATTATTTATTCATAATAAACATATATTGCAGAATACGACAAAAGTTATTTCGTGCTAATACAACGACAAACAAAAAAGTTATGATCATTTAATGGCGAAATTTCGGGTAATTAAAAAAAAACGGAAGAAAATCACATCTTAACCCTAGGACCCTACACTATCTGTACGAAACAAATAACCTACGTTGGGGTTACACCCCAGCACTTCAAATCAACGCTGCTAATGAACTGTTGGTCGTATAGAGATTTTTTTTTTGAAATCGAACGCTCGAGTACTGACGAATGGAATAAGCTTTGCGAGAAAAACCTAATATGCATTTTTCACCGTGAAAAATGCGATTAAACAAAACAAGAAAAATGATGTTAGCATTTCTCACTAATAATGTGGGGTTTGCGGTACCCATGTGTAGGGTCCTAGGGTTAATTACCGTGACACTTAGGACCAAGGGTCTAAGGGTGAAAAAAGTAGCAAATGCCCCTCCCCCAATCCCCGAAAAAAATGTGTCGGTCCATGTGCCAAACACCCTGTATATATTCATATATTATTTATAGTATATACATATTTATATATATATATATATACTACATTATTTAAATGTTTTATATATATGAGGTTTTTCACGTGAATTCGGTCGACTTTTTCCCTGACCCCGCCAAATTGATTTTTTAAAATCTAATTCCATTAACTTTTAAAGACTTCCTGCATTTTTTTACATTTTTCGAAACAACCCTTAATAAAAAAAAAAATTCTCCGAAAAAAACCCCCGATTTGAAAATCTGAAAAAAATCCCAAAAGTGCGTGATTATATGTAAAAATTTTAAAGCTATCACCCGCAGTGGAAGTATGATGAACATTTAAAAAAATCCGAAAAATTCAAGAACCGCTTTCTACGGGCAAATACTTAAATATTTTGATACCCACAATGAATTTTTCGGATTTTTTTAACGTTACTCGCTCAGAAAGCACAGAAAAAATCATGCTCTCACTGCGGGTGATAGCTTGAACATTTTTACATATAATCATGCATTTTTGGGAATTTTTTCAGATTATCAAATCGGGGTTTTTTTTCGGAGAATTTTTTTTTTGACTAAGGATTGTTTCGAAAAATGTAAAAAAAAATCAGGGTGTCTTTTAGAGTCAATGGAATATATATATATATATATATATATATATATATATATATATATATATATATATATATCAGGTTGATAAAAAAGTTTTGTCGCAAAAATTTTAAAAATGTCTTTTTACACATTGACGCAATATGACATCGAGCTATGTCGAGAATATTCTAGAATGTTTTCTACTCTTCTGCGTGACAGGGTATAAAAGGGCGAGCGCGCGTTCTAGTGGACAGAAATGGATTCGATCTCGCAGGAGCAACTTCGAGCGATCATTTTTTACGAGTGGCGGCGCGGCACGAACGCAAGCACAACTGCTAAAAATATACAGGATGCATTTAGCGAGAACGTAGTTTCTCATCGAACAGTCCAGCGTTGGTTCAATCGTTTTAAATCTGGAGACACAAGCCTTGAAGATAAGGAACGTTCCGGACGACCGTCGACCATCGATGATGAAGCATTACTCCGCTGCATCAAAGAAAAACCGGAAGCAAGTACGCACGAGCTAGCAAGAGAACTTGGCTGCACCCAACCGTCAATAGTCAATCACTTACACAACTTGGGATACAGGAAAGTTCTAGCTCAATGGATCCCACACCGTCTCACCGACGACAATAAGAACTGTGGCGTGACCATCTGCCAGTCTCTTCTGCTTCGCCACCATCGCAAGGAGTTTTTAGAAGATCTTGTGACGGGAGATGAAAGCTGGGTCTTGTATGATAACAGAACGCGTTTAGCCTATTGGCTTCCTATCGGAGAAAAACTGCCACACCAACCGAAATCTGATCGTCACTCACAAAAGGTTTTGTTGTGCTGTTTCTGGGACGCAAAGGGAATCCTGTTTCACAATTTTCTCCCTGTAGGTAAGACGATCTCCTCTACACGATACATCGAAAATCTCCAGGAATTGGCAAAAGCTATAAGAAAAAAACGGCCAAGACGCGCGACTGTGCACCTTCTCCACGACAACGCGAGACCCCATGCCGCAAAGGAAACCCACAAAACAATCACTGAGCTTCACTGGAATACCGTTCCAAATCCACCATACTCTCCCGACATCGCGCCATCTGACTACCATTTGTTCAGACATTTGAAGGCATATTTGAGAAACAAAACTTTCGAAAACGTCGACGATCTCAGAAGGGATATTTCAAATTTCTTTGAGTTCCAGCCGCCGCAGTTTTGGGCAAAGGGAATAAATGAGTTGCCAACTAGATGGTCGAGTGTCATAGAAACCGATGGCGAATATATTGTTGATTAGAAATCTTTTGTATAAGATATATAAATAAATAAATTATATTGAAATTATTGCGACAAAACTTTTTTATCAACCTGATATATATATATATATTTATTTATATTTATATATATTATACTAATCATTTGATGAGTTCCCATTTTTGAGATTTCGGAAATCCGGCACTGACACATATTTGCACGTGGATCTTATTTTGTCCCGATTGAATATTTCCAAAAAAATGATGCGATGGTCACGTTTTTATTTTCGAAAATTTACTCGAAAGACTCTTCCCACTCCTTTGCGGGCTTTTGCGTCCTTTCACTTTTGCGCTCCGGACTTGTCGTCGACAAACCGAATTTTTTGTTCCAATTTCCCCCCATGCGTCACGATCCCATTAATATTCCCGGGGCTAAAAGCACGGCGATCGTGTCGTTTGCTTGGATCTCTTTCGCGTTGGATTAACGTCAAGCTGATCGAAGGGGTTATCGAGAGCTCGGCTCGAGTTACATTGAGCGGAGGTTGGCGAAGTGAAAATAGGGGAAAAAAGGACGAGCTAAACTCGCTCGGGAATGTATAAAAGATGAGAACACAGATTTGTCTCGGTGCGATCGTTCGTTTTTTTTCCGTGCTGTTGCGCGCGAGCCAAGCATTTTGTTCGGACTTTTCCGATCACCGTAAAAAGGCCAGTAAAGAGAGAAACTTAAGAATGAGCAGGGAAAATAGGGGGAAAAAGGAGAATGCGAACGCGACGTGGTGTATCGGCTGCGTTGGGTCACGGACCGAGATTGACCATTGTCCGATAACCATCGGGAATCTCGTTGGAAAGAGCTTGCAAGGGGTTGACGAAGGGCTCGGTCTGTTGCGGGAGGGACGAGACACGAATGGATCGGAAAACGAGAGACGAAGAAGAAAGAGGGAGAGAGAAAGAGAGAAAGAGGTCCGTTGCTTTTTATACACGTCCAGATAATTGCGAAATTTAATTATAAGCCTTCGATTCAGAAATGTTACACGTCGAACATTCGTAATTTTCAATAAACCGATATTTGTAAAATTCTGTCGCTCCACGATCAACAATTTATAACGCAATTTTCCAAAAAACTATTTTGAAAATTTGTTGTACCCAATGAAACGTCAGAATTCGATATTGCATTTCAATGCAGCAGTTAATTATGAACTTTTAATCCACCAATGTTATACGTCAAGTATTCATAAATGTAAATTGACCGAAATTTGCGAAATTCCATTGCTGTATGGGCAACATTTTATACCGTTATTTTTAAACGATTTTTTAAATTTATTGTACGTGATGTGACGTCGAAATTCTATTTGGCCTGTAATTGCAGTATTTAATTATTAACTTTTAATCCAGCGACGTTATTCGTCAAGTATTCATAATTGTAAATAAACCGAAATTTCTCGAATTGTGGTGCTCCATGAGCAACATTTTGTAATGCAATTTTTGACAAACGATTTTTAAAATTGATTGCATATGATGTGTCGTCGAGATTCCATGTTGCTTGTAATTGCAATATTTAGTTATTAACTTTTAATCCAGCAATGTAATACGTCAAATATTCATAGTTGTTGATTAACCGAAATTTGTAAAATTTTGTTGCCACATGAGCATCATTTTAGTCCTCAATTTTTTTAAGCGATTCTTCCAGTTACTTCCACCTAATCAAACGTCAAAATTCAATATTGCATGTAAATGCAGTATTCGATTATTAACTTTTAATTCGACCTCGTTATACGTCAAATAGTCATAATTCTAAATAAATCGCAATGTGTAAAATTTTTCGGCCTCATAGGTACCAATTTATACCGCAATTTTTTCAAAAAGATTTAAAGAATGCATTGCCCGTGATGTGACGTCGAAATTAAATTGTGCCTGTACATGCGATATTTAATTATTAACTTTCAATCCAGCAATGTTACACGTCAAGTATTCATAATTGTAAATAAACCGATAATTGTCAAATTCTGTTGCTCCATCCACAACATTTTATATCATATTTTTAAAACGGATTTTGAAAATTTATCGCACCTGATGTCAATTTGATGCAATAAATGCACCAGACATCAATTCAATATTCCACGTGAACGCAATATTTAATTATCATCTTTCAATCCAGCAATATTATACGTCAAATACTCCGTCCGTAACAATTGACACTACAATTTTTTTTTTTAACAACTTGCTCCCACTCAATCATTCAATATTGCACGTGAATGCAATATTTAATTATTAACTTTCAATCCGGCAATGTTATACGTCAAGTATTCATAATTGTAAATAAACAGATAATTGTCAAATTCTGTTGCTCCATCCACAACAATTTATATCATATGTTTAAAAAGGATTATGAAAATTCATCGCAACCGATGTCAATGAGATGCAATAAATGCACCAGACGTCAATTCAATATTCCACGTGAACGCGATATTTAATTATCATCTTTCAATCCAGCAATGTCATACGTCAAATACTCCGTCCGTAACAATTGACACTACAATTTTTTTTTATCAACTTGCTCCCACTAAGACGTCAACATTCAATATTGCACGTGAATGCAATATTTAATTATTAACTTTCAATCCGGCAATGTTATACGTCAAGTATTCATAATTGTAAATAAACCGATAATTCTCAAATTCTGTTGCTCCATCCACAACAATTTATAGCATGTGTTTAAAAAGGATTATGAAAATTCATCGCACCCGATGTCAATGAGATGCAATAAATGCACCAGACGTCAATTCAATATTCCACGTAAATGCAATATTTAATTATCAACTTCAATCTTTCAATCTTCAATCTCCCCAAAAGCCAGTGCATCAATTCGTCCATTGAACAATAATATTTCACACCAAACAATTATCGATATTCAAGTAAACATTTTCGACCGTGTTTAAGGTTTTCATCTGTCAGTCTAAAGCCCGTCAAAAACTGTTCTTTTCTTTCCCCAAAAACCGTAATTTTCCAGTAGCTACGATATTCTTACACCACAGTACCCAGTGAATACTTTCTTCAATGAATTGTTCGTTTTTTTTCACCAACGATCTTTGAAATCGAAGTTTCCCAAGAATAGACGGAGTAGGTAAGGCACTTCCGGTGACAGGCGGAAAACGGAAGCGCCGAAATTACAAAAGTTCCATAAAAAGGGAGAGCAGAGTGCGCGAGATTTGGAACCTCCGAAGAGACGAAACGTCGGATGTTGCGGAATCTCGAGCGCGAACGTATTTCCGGCTCTTTCGATTTTCGATTTCGCGACTTCGCTGTACCCGAGTGTACACGTTAAAGATTGCGATAGCCTCTCGTCTTTCACCCCCTGCTCGACTTGCCGATATTTCTTTGCGGACGTACTCGAGGAATTTCGATCGTTTGGAAAGAACGTATCGAATTTTGAGGACGGGAAAAGGATGGCAGGGAGGCAAAAGTGCGGTCGTTCCTTTTGCTCGCCAATGTTTCCGAAGAAACTCCTTCGTTCGAGTGGCGTTTTCGGTGGCGACCAAAGAAAAACTCGCCCTTGCTTTTCACCACCGCCATTTCTCCCTTCCTCGCCCTTGTTCCCTTTCCAGCCGCGACAAAGACGCCGAAAAGTTTTTAGCGTACGAAGCCAGGCACCGCAGGATCTGCCCTCGTATACGAGCCTCTCGATTCCAGCGAGAACTTTCGGAACGAACAATTTCTTGGGGTGTATATCGTCTCTGTTACGGAATTTACTCTCAGCGCCCATGGATGACTTCGTGGGTGGATCCGTACGTGTGTGCAAAATTCACGAATGCGGAACTACACAATGCACGAAACGTCAAAGCGAGCTTTTCGCTTTCTTCACGTTTCCGGTGACGTGTGCGAAGTTCGAGTTATGGAATTTCGGTCAAACCGGAACTCAATGCTCGACGGCGAGCATTCAATAGCTCATTCAACTTCATTGATGACGTTAACGAGGATGTTGATCCATTGATTAATGAAGATCATGATAGAGTTGCTAATTAAATCACCCATGGAGTAATTAACGAACAATTGATATAGCTCGGCCTATCGCGAACTATTAAGTCCCAAAATTTCGACGAATTTAACGAAACACTACGAAAAATAACTCGCTCGGTTCTCAAGCGATGATAATGAATTACTTGAATTACCGGAGAAATCCTTCCGGAATCGGAAGGAGCTGGAGAAAGCCTTTCTCCGGATAAGCGAAAAGGGAGGATGGCTTTTCTTCACTTATGAAATAAATTCGACAGAAACTTCGTCGTTTTTCACGAGACGAACGGAAGTGTCCGGACTCAGAGTGGAAATCCATCACTGAACTCGCGTCTGACCCATTTTCGCTGTTTCTACTGCTGCACCGAAAAATCTCTCGAAATTTTCGCGGTCGAGGACAGAAAGAAACGATGTTGGATTCAGAGTGGCAATATGTACGGCGAAATTATCCGAGTCTGAGCTATTTTTCCGTTTCTACCGATGCACCGAAACTTTCGACTTTTTCGTGATTCGACGAACGAGAGAGATGGTCATTGGATTCACGCTGGAAATATATTGTCGAACGACGAAATTATCCGCGTCTGACCCATTTTATCCGTTTCTACTGACACATCGAAGTTTTCGCCTTTACAATTTTTCCCAAGCCTTTTTGTTTGCAATTTTTTAAACAAAAAAGTTTTCCAAGTTTGTTCTGCAATTCTTGGAAAACGTGAAGTTTTCCAAGTTTTTTTTTGGAATTCTTGGAAAACATGAGGTTTTTCAAGTTTGTTTTTCAATTCTTGGAAAACGGTTCTAGGACTCCAGGAGAATGGTAATCCAGGACTATCGTCATTTTCTAGCAGTCCAGGAGAATGTCCTCCAGAACTATTTTCCTCTCCTTGCAGTTCAGAAGAAAGGTCCTCCAGGACTATCCTCCTTTCCTAGCATTCAAGAAAAATGTCCTCCAGGACTATTTTCCTTTCCTAGCATTCCAGAAGAATATCCTCCAGGATCATTCTCCTTTCCTGGCATTCCAGGAGAATGTCCTCTACGACTTTTCTAGTAGGCCAGAAGAGTATCCTCCAGGACTATCCTCCTCTTCTAGCAGTCCAGAAAAAAGTCCTCCAGGACTATCCTCCATTCCCAGCAGTGCACGAGAAAGTCCTCCACGACAATCCTTCTTTTCTAGCAGTCCAGGAGAAACTCCTCCACGACAATCCTCCTTTTCTAGCAGTCCTGGAGAAAGACCTCCAGGACAATCCTCCTCTTCCATCAGTTCAGGAGAATGATCCTCCAGGACTATCCTCCTTTTCTAGCAGTCCAGGAGAAAGTCCTCCAGGACTATCCTCCTTTTCTAGCAGTCCAGGAGAAAGTCCTCCAGGACTATCCTCCTCTGCTGGAAGTCCAGGAAAAACCTCCAGGACTATCCTCCTCTCCTTAAAGTCCAGGAAAGTCCTCCAGGACTATCCTCCTCTCCTGGAAGTCCGGGAAAGTCCTCCAGACTATCCTCCTCTCCTGGAAGTCCGGGAAAGTCCTCCAGGACTATCCTCCTCTCCTGGAAGTCCAGGAAAGTCCTCCAGGACTATCCTCCTCTCCTGGAAGTCCGGGAAAGTCCTCCAGGACTGTCCAACTCCCCTGGAACACCAGGCAAGTCCTCCAGGATTCATTTTCAGACACCAAAAGTTCGATAGAACCGCAGATTTCCCCAAAACTTCCATTTTCCTTTCTCCACTTATTCCAGCCATAACTCATCTCCGAATGATCATTATCATTAATTTTTCTCGTTTTATCGCACCGACGCATTTTTTCCCGTCGTTTAATTTCTCTTCGCAGCCGTCAACGAAAAAAAAAATCACGTTGCTCCAGAACGAAGAAAAACGCCGTCGCGTCGAGGGTCGTGGGGGAAAAAATGGGGAAAATCGCTTACCGGCAATGGCTGCGAGAACGAGAGGAAGAAAAAGCCGGTGGGCATGTGAATAACGACGATTGTGCCGACGACGCGCTGTACTTTTCATGATTCCTCGGTTCTGTCACGGACGCCCGTACGTACAAGCGGAGAGCCTTACAAATCTCACACGCGTCGTTCTTCGAGCGCGGGACTTTCGAATCACACAAGGATCATAATACGGTATTGCGTAGCCGTGACACTTGGCACCGACACTCTTTCGAGCCACCCACGCGCACGCACAACGACCATACGACGAATCGACAAATCCTTCTTTTCTTTTTCGCTTCGCCCTCGCAACGAAACTTTCTTTATTTCTCCGCGTATCCTGGACAATTGTTTTTTATTATAATTCCCAGTGATCGCGAGGACATTTACTCTTGGGCACTTTCGTCGCGACAAAAAAAAAGAGCACGTATATTAATTTATTATACTTTGCGTAAAATCGAGGAAGAAAAGCTTGCAATATTTTTGCAAGCTTGCGAGCTTGCAATATTTTTTCGGAAAAACTCGTAATCCTTTTTCGAGACACTATCCTCACTGCGAGATTATAGAATCGTTCGGTAGGAAAAATCTTTTCCGATTTCGATCGGAAAAATCGACGATTGCAATTTTATTCGCGGCCAGTTTTTTTTCGTAGATTTTGGATTTTTTTGGTTTTTTTTTCGGTTTTCGTTGTCGCTAACTTCAAGAGAGAGGTAGCAACATCGTTGTTCCCGTTGCGTTATCGCGTGGACAAAATTGCTTTACGAGCTTGCGGTAAAAGCTCGAGTTTCTCACGACGCTCGAGCCGCAACTGAGGTCTCCCGCCGCAAGCGCCATCAGCCCCCAGTGCGTCGAATCGTCGCGCGTATACGCTCTCTGTAACGTCGTCGCACGGCCATTTCGGCGCCGAAAGCGCGCGACGTACGTTATCGTAGCTGCGCGAGAATCCGCCATCCAATTTTCTCTACGCGGACGCTCCGGGTATCGTGCATCCTCGAGACCTACACCCCTCGCGCGATGTGTATGTCCCGCGACATTACGCATGTACGTCGTATCGAGAGACCGACGTGAATATCGATACATCTGTGTGTGTCTATATGTACAGTAGCTTTCGTCCGCGTGGATCTCGAAATTTTTGTCGAAATACATTCCAACCCCTTAAGGCCTTAGGCCACAGTGACGGGTATAAAATCATGTGCGAATTTAACTTTTTTTTTCGTATGGAAAAGTGATTCACTCATTAAATTAATTACACATCTATTTAGTATGAATATCAAGCTGTTAGAAAATGTATATATTTTGTTTCGATGCACAAAATGGCCGACTAGTCGAAACTTCTCGCAACAGCTTTTTTCCAATTGGTGTGACAAGTAACTTCAACAATTTTCACTCGATTCACTTCAAGTTTTAAAGTTAAGGTCCTAATTGCATTTCGCTGAGAAGTACGTACGGAATTTCTGATTAATCGAAAACTTTTCATTTTATGAGCAGTTATAACGAAATTTTTCAATGAAAATTCATCTCTTAAGTTCAATGCCTACAACTTTTGAATAAAAGAATATTTTTTTAATTCCGTACGTACTTCTCTAGGTATTCTAATGTAGATTGACGGAAATTTTTGTTTTTTGTTCTCGGTAAAAAATTGTGGATGTTACATGTCACGCCACGGAGCACCTAAAAAAAGATAACAAAAGAAAATATTAGTAGTCGGCCATTTTGTACCCCCATGGAAATTTATATACGCAAAAGTATACTGCAAATTTATTTTATTAATAATTGGAATACATGTGAAATGTATGCCATATATTGAAAATGTATGTGCCAAATTCTAATTTTCGTAACGTTTTTATATATGAGATGTATATGCGTGGTATTACTGTATATCAATGTATCATATATCAATGACATATGTAGCATTTACCCTGCATATATACCACATATAAACAGATATGCGCAGCATATCTGTATATATATGCTTGTATGTAATAGTGTACTTTAACTGTAAGTTAAGTTTTTTTAAGTTTAAGTTTTAAGTTTTGTTAAGTTTAACTGTAATAGTTGTTTATACACGGTATATATTTCTTGTCAGGAATATGTATGAAAAATGTATGCGTCATATATGATACATAAATGACACATATATGAGTCATATATGACGCATACATTTTTTATATATTTTTCTGACAAAAAAATAGATTGAAAATATATCGAAAATATATGCGTCGTATATGCCTCATATATGCATCATATATAGTGTTCATACGTAGCATATATTTTTTTGGTCAAAAAAATATATCGAAAATATATGGGTCATATATGCGTCATATATTTGGTGCATATATACTGAATATACACGTATTATTCCATTTTTCGTCACTATATATGCGACCGATATGTATATATGTGTATATATATATATATATATATATATATATATATATATATATATATATATATATATATATATATATATATATATATGTAGCATATATTTTCTGCATATATTTTACATACATAAATTTCCATGGGGGGTACATCGAAAAAAAATATATATATATATTTTCTAACAGCTTGATATTCATACTAAATAGACGTGTAATTTATTTTATAAGTGAATCACTTTTCCATTAAAAAAAAAACAGTTGTTCAATTCATACATGATTTCATACCCGTTACTGTGGCCCAAGGCCTTAAGGTCGAGCGAGCGCGCTCCCTTTATTTCTATAAATTTGGTTCAAATTTTCGGGTGGGGATGGGAAATTCGAATGATCAATATTCAGAAGGACCGTAACTGTTTTTCATTACCCGAAAAGTCTCATTACATTGTCGATGCCATGAAAATGCACTTTGTGTAATATCTGTAGATTTTTAGTATGATAGTGAAACTTGAGTATGCCCGGATACGTTTTTGAAATTTTGAAAATTAGGCAAATGGCGAGCTGTAAAAATAAGTTCGATTTTCTATGAAAAATAACTAATAATTTGTTATTAATAAACGGATAAACTTACAAAAACATCATGAGGCACTACGATAGAAAATGTTATAACCATGCTCTGCCCGAATTTAAAGTGAATCGGACGAACAGGTTGTGTGATACGACTTATACAGTTGCACAAAACATAGTCGCGAGAAAAGCCTAAGAGAGGGTAAATCTCAGCTGGGCGGTTCGTCGTAGCGCAGCGAGTGATCTGACCCTATAGAAAAATCGTCATAATTCGGTCAATTTTTCGAATATTTAGAAAACTGCTATTGTAAATTAAAGCTCAGACTCGAGGCTATAAAACCATGCAATAAAAAAACTGCATTGAAAAAGTATCAAGCTCACGCAGACCCCTTAACTAAAACAAGTAGAAAAACCTTGTTTCAAAAAAGATAATTCTGTCGTCCGTACGTTCGTTCGCTAATAACTCGAGGACTACTGCATTGATTTCGATGAATCTTTCACAGAAACACAGACTGAAGTGTAAAACAGGAGTGAGGCTATTGAAAATAACGCTATCTAGGTAATGACAATTACAATGAGCAAGCATACAAACAAACATACATCATATCGAACAAATAAACAGCAACCAGAAACGAGCCCGAAGAAATAAACAAATGAACAAACAAGTACAAAATCACGAATAATTAAAAGTTCCGTGTATTTTCGATTTTTCGTAAACTGTCGCTGCAGATCGTTATTATTATTTTTCATAAGCGAAATATATGAAAAACAAAAATGTTCGAACAGAAAACAAATATCTATACAGGGTGTTAGGAAGTTCGATGCAAAGTGTTAAGGGGGTGATAGGTCACTTCGTTAGAAGCACATTTAACCTAAGTTACCTTAGTCCTAAGTCTAAGGATTTCGAGTTATCATGGTAAGTATGATTTTTGGCAAATGTTCCAAAATTAAGAATCTAAGTATATCTAAGTATATCTAAGATATACTTAGATATAAAAATATACTTAGATATACTTAGATTCCAAATTTTGGAAAATTTGCCAAAAATCATACGATGATAACTCGAAATCCTTAGACTTTGGACTAAGTAAATAAAATACCTCTAAGTATAAAAACATACTTAGAGGTATATTTGTATACTTAGATATCTCTAAGTATGTCCAAGTATGAAAGATGTACTAAGATAAACTTTAGATATACTTACATATATCTAAGTATATCTTACAGATATATGTAAGTATAGATAAAAACATACTTAGAGGTATAATTTTATACTTAGATATCTCTAAGTATGTCCAAGTATGAAAGATTAAGTACATCTTTCATACTTGGATATACTTAGAGATATCTAAGTATAAAAATGTACCTCTAAGTATGTTTTTATACTTGGAGGTATTTTTATTTTATGACAAGTTTTTAATTATTCAACACGTCCCATTTAGTTACTTGTGTGAATACAGATGATTGTATTGGTGTTTTTCGATTGAATACACATTAAGCTAAGACGCAAATAAGTTTTTAGTTGCCAATTATTGTCTGTTTGGACATTAGGAACGAGCGAGTACCTAATTTTGGGAATTTTTCTAAAGATCATCCTTACCATGATAACTCGAAATCCTTAGACTTTGGCCTAAGTTAGACTAGTAACCTAGTAACTTAGGTTAGATATGTTCCTGACGAGGTAACCTATCACCCCCTTAAGGCTTTGCATCGACCTTCCTAACACCCTGTGAATGCGGGTTTCCGTATAAATTTCAATATTTGGCAGTCTGAGTTATTGGCATCGGATACGCCCTTCTGACGACAATGCATCGATATATGCCTACATATATAATTAGTATGTGTGGTGAACGTATCAATTATAATACCATGCAAACCGACGATAGTGGATGTGCAGTCGGGCTTCAGCGCCAGCGATGCTTCGAGTTAAGTGGCGTTGCGCATGGCCGATACTCGGAGCGGTGATCGCTTAGTCATGGACGGGCTGGCGCATCAACCAGTCAGCGGACGGCGTATAATTCTGAGACCTTCGGGTAGATACTCGAGTAAAACCTCTGTGCACCAGAGAGTCAGAATATGGGCACGGGCTTTCCACACTTTCCCTGTACCCTCGGCAAATGCCAATAGTGTAGCCCAAGACGGCTGTGGACGCAGCGAAAGTTGGGTTAGAATATCGAAGTGCGGGTGGAGAGTTGGAAAGGATTCGATTCGGAAGGGTATACTTTGGAACTCACGAAATAAAAATAAAAAATAAGAAAAAATAATTATATATAACATATATATTTTTTTGGTATATCGAAAGGAAAAAAAATCAAATATAAGATGTTTGAATGCCACGTTGTATATAAGTATACGCGTATATACAATATAATTTGTCGTTTACTAACTAGTGTAAAAGAATCCGTAGTATAGTAATGTATACATGTGTGCATGTATAAATATCCCCCCCTCCCCTCGTCCGCACGCGCACACACATACACGCATATATATATACATATGCGTCTGCATGTGCGCGCGCGTAAAAACCCGCAAGGGTGTACGTTGGAACTTACGAAACAAAAAATAAAAAATAAACAATTACACATAACATATATATTTTTTTTGTATATCAAAAAGCAACAAAATACAAAGTAGATGTAAGATTTTTTAATATTATTTTGTGTATAAGTGTACGTGTATATACAAGTACCTATATAGTAATATATACATACATGCATGTATGAACACCCACCCACACACTCACACGCACCCACGAGCATATATATATATATATATATATATATATACATATACTATGCACTGTTTGGTCGATCGGATGCTCCAACCCGAGAATCACTCTCCATAGCGAGCGCTCGAGTGATTGATTGGCGCAGAAACTTTGCGACTGATTGAATCTTTTTTACGTTTCAATATCGATATCGCGCGCTCTCTCGTTCGCTCCGTTTTATCGTCACGGCGTCGCGTATATATGGGCCAGCTCTTCCCCCTTTTCGCTCCTTTCTCGCCCTTCTCTTCAATCACGCCGCCCTTTTTCATCCTGGGGTACCGGTTATTCCTTCCTCCGTACACCGGAAAACCAACGTGGATTATTGGGTGACGGTGCCGTATGTGCGGCACGGAGCATCTCTGGTCCTTCCAGACCTGGTCCTGGAAACGACCGCATGGCGATGATATACGAAAATACGATTTAGCGAGAGAGAAAGAGAGAGAGAGAGAGAGAGAGAGAGAGAGAGAGAGGGGGGTGGAAGTAGCGTAGTGGGGATTACCGTGGAGATGGCGGTGGAATGGGAGTTGGGGGTGAGGGAGGACTTGAGGAATGGTGGAGGATTTGCATATATCGTCAATGCGCATATCGACACGCTTGCAATTTCCCCGGGATCTTTTGATTGCTCTCAATGGACGATATTTCAAAGCAATGCGATAAAGTGAGCGGCGATGAACGCAATTTTTTTATTTTTCGGATATCTCTCCGAGTACACGAGCGAAAGGTGCAATTGCTTAATTTTAGCCTGTACAAAAATGTTCCGTTTTTTTTACCGCAATTTTTTTTTTCGAAACTTCGCGGAGAAACGTTCGATGCGTGTAGCAGCCATGTTGCACGTGAGAAATTAACCAAAATCCAATTAGCGTATATCGATGCTTAATTGAAAGCTGTAATTAAAATTGCCCACCTCGATAGCGCGATAATGAGTGTTCTGGTCAATCGAAGTCAAAACGGAAACGCACCTCCGGCGGTCTTATGTATCTTTGGGTCAATTAATTTTGTGCTGATTTTGCGAGGCCTTTGAGGGATCCGCGATTTCCACTTGAGGTGCGCAGATATCGGAGTACGAAGTGTTTGAATTTCATTTTTTTTTCTTCAATTTTTAACCCTTTAGCGCTTGTGAATAAAATGACATTTTGTATCTCTTTTGTTCACTCGCTTTTTTGCTCCCTCCCTCTCTCTCTCTCTCTCTCTCTCTCTGTCTCTCTCTCTCCCCCCCTCTCGTGGTCGCTCCCTCTCGAGATTCTGGAACAACGGCCATCGCCGGCACTGACGAAGGGATTGTGCTGCCTGATGAGTACCGGATCGTGTGAATGAGCCTCGGGCAATAGAAACCAGCTGCCAATCCGTGGCATCGGGTCACCCGGGTACTCCTGTGACATTAATTGATACCACGCCTCGTCTCCGCGCCGCATTTCCCATTCCTATGCACAGACCGACGAATCCGGAAAGGGTAAGGGGTGCTTTTATATCCGGTGCCGATTGCCGCTGATCGGTACACTCGTTACGAAATATCTCCACTTTTATTGCAAGCTCTTTTGGAATCGATATTATACGACGATGAACATGGACCGCAGTGTGTCCCTCGACGCTTAACTTCCAGTTCTACATATATGTGTGTGTGTGTGTATGTGTGCATGCGTGCGCGTGTGTGTGGCTGTGTACAGGGTGACCCAGAAAGTTCAGTTCTGAGACACCCTGTATGTGTGTGTGTGTGTGTATATATATAGGCACGCCCCGTAATTTTTTTATCAACACGTTCATTTCTCGTTTATCTCCAAATCGTTGGAACTTTAGGAGCCTTCGATTTCTTATAGAATACTGTACCTTAATTTTTTTTCTTTTTTCGCATCGAGTGAATTTTCCAATTCTTCATACAGAATATTTCTTAAAGATCTTAAGGCGTTACCCCACTTGTAGCGCAAAAAAGGCCTTTTTCATGAATTTTTTTAAAGAAAACTACAAAACTTTTTTAATCGATCAATATACCATTTTAAAGAACACATCTTAAAGAACTTAAGTAATTTTTTTATTGAAAAATATTACATTGTTTAGTGGCAAATGGCCGTCAATGAAATAATGTTTTTATATACACGGTTTGCGGTGACCAACATTGCGGCGAAGTGGATCATCTGAAAAAAAATGCGGATGGATTTAGTCAAATATAAGTATAAACTAGTCTTTAATCGAAGGATTTTAAAAAATATTCATTTTTCACAAAATGGCGGACAGTCAAAGTTAATGGTTCGATTTTAACGAAAAAAATCGAACGATTAAAGACTACATTTTTATGTATTAAATAAGCCTGCAAAATTTCAAGTAGATCGGTTCATTAGTGTTCGAGTAATCTTGGTCACCGACTTCAGAAATGCCATGTTGAGAAAAACGCGTTTAAAGTTTCAATTTCACAACGGATTCTTCTCTTTCAACGCTCATATCTCAGTCAATTTTGTTCGGATCGACTTGAAATTTTCAGGACATATTCTCAGATACTTGTACTTCAAAAAAATGCAATAAAAAATCGATTTTTTCAAAATCGCAAGTGGGGGTAACCCCTTAAGGGGGGATTGTCTTTTTTTTTCGCAAAATTTACCGCTTTTTGGGAATTTTTTTGTGAAGAAAGTATACAACGGAAAACTTGTGAAACTTGGCATATAGTTTTATTGATCTGTTTACTACATACAAAAAATTTTTTAAACAATTTCATCAAAAAATCCGCCTCCCACCCCCTCGACGCGCGATGGTCCTTTTTTGATGGTGTGTACGATTTCTCAAAAACAATTCAACCGATTGCCTTCAAATTTGGACAGAATGCTCAGCTGACATCCTTTTATCGTTTGATGAAGCAAAAAAGCAATACGTTTAATAGTTTTTTATTTATAACAAAAAATCGATCAATTTTTTTCGAAAAATCGATACTTCAAGTTCAAAACGTCACCAAATCGTCAATTTTTTTTCCCCCTTCATCGAACGATAGCTATATGTGTCTAAAGTAAAATGCTTTTTGGGTTTTTGTTGCAGGATGAACGTGAAGGCTGTAATCGTGCACACCATCAAAAAAGGACCATCGCGCGTCGAGGGGGGGGGGGAGGCGGATTTTTTGATGAAATTGTTTAAAAAATTTTTTGTATGTAGTAAACAGATCAATAAAACTATATGCCAAGTTGCACAAGTTTTCCGTTGTATACTTTCTTCACAAAAAAATTCCCAAAAAGCGGTAAATTTTGCGAAAAAAAAGACAATCCCCCGTTAAGAACAACGAAGGTATAATTCAGAGAAGAATTTCTCGAAACAAAAAATGCACTGATAAGAATATGCCTTCAGTTGCACACTTATTGTTATATTTATTATTACCGGACGGCATATTGTGACTTGAAATAGAATAATTAATACATAGTATATTTGAAATATCCATTTGATGTCATAAAAACGAATATACTTGATATAATAAAACTGATTAACGAATAATAATGTAGTGTGATAAATATAATAAAAGAAGTTAATATAATATAATGGGAAATATATTTGAAGTATATACTTAAAATGCAATGAAGTACGATAATATTATTATCGTAATTATTATCATTCTTATCCATATACTATAATATAAATAATGACAAACCATAATATATTATAATAACCATACATCATGGTTAATATCATTAATTAATTCTCTATTTTTAAATTGAATACAATAAAATTTACTTGGAACATATCTCTACTATCCTACTTATTTGTATTATTAATGGTGTTATTATTATTGTGGCCCTCACTATTGCATGCTGAATATCGAACTGCAAAATAAATCCTTTTTATTCCCCAGGGCTGAAGGATATAATTTGAGAACGAATGCCCATTACGATAAAATCTTTATTCCGCGACGGGAAAACAAGCGTTGATTCTCTCCGAATCTGAACGATTCTAAACAATGCAAAATTAATTCCAGCACTTATCTGCTTACACGTAGTACAAATAGTTGCAGTGTCGCGCGCCGAAAGCTTTCAACTCGCGTCGAAGTTAAAGGAGCGAGAGAGAGAGAGAGAGAGAGAGAGAGAGAGAGAGAGAGAGAGAGAGAGAGAGAGAGAGAGAGAGAGAGAGAGAGCGCGTGGGGGGGGGGGGGGGTGGTAAAAAAGAAAGAAAAAGGGAAAGAAAAAGGACCAGAAAAAGAGAGAAACTGAGAAAAAAAGAGAGAGAAAATGAGCACTCTTCGCAAGGTTTTTCCATCAGCAAGCCTTCACCCAGTGTTTCGCACATCGTTTTAAAGTGTCCGGAAGAAAATTTGCATAAAGTTGGAAAATGCGTTACGCAAAAGTTGCAGTTATACGCTGCAAATTTATTCTCGTCACGTTTTGGCCCCACTTTCGCGCGTTCTCTGCTCGCACACTCGGAGCTGGAGGTTAGAGTTTCAGCCTTGGCCAATATTGCGCGCCCCGCTCTGATTTATCCTCACGCCCCGCGCTCGCTTTCGAAACGTATCGCGGGCGGATAAAAAATGGCAATTTCCGAATACGAGAACGAGAGACGCGTGAGATGATGATTGGCCATCGTTAGCCTGATCGTTGCGGAGCGCGTTACGGCCACCTACCGACGTACGTTTTGTTCGGGCACACTTCTCGCAGGCTGACGGACTTTCAGCTCAACGTCTGCTCTAAACGAGGACCTTCGATCATTACGTATGTGTGGGGATAACGGAGAAGCTCGAAAAACCATTTTTCACTGGCTTCGACCTTTTTTCAGGCTTCCATAGCCACTACGAGCCTTTAGAATAATCGTTATGTCCGTCCATCCGTCATAGCAGTGTCCCCACACCATTTATTCTCGTGACCCAAGAATTACAAAATCCAAAATAATTCGTAGAAATAGCATTCAGCATGGATATTTTATTTAAATTATAACGATTACCGTATAACCATTAGTTTTGAGTCAAAAGAGAAACGCTTTTTAATTTGCCGAGATTCTACTCGCTATCTCTATTTTTGCGCCGCTGTTTAAAAAACTCTACACGTTAAATATTGATGGTTATTCGGGTTTGCATAAAACTATTTCTCGATAAGGGACCGATTGCCTTGAATAACGTCAAATTTATTTTCACTTACACCTTTATCTGCACCTTCACCTAGACCTTCACATAAATCTTCACCTACACCTATACTTTCACCTACACCTACACCTTTACCTACACCTTCACCCACACCTTCATCCACACCTTCACCCACACCTTCATCCACACCTTCAGCTACGCTTTCACCTTCACCTACACCTACACGTTCATCTACACCTTTACCTACACCTACACTTTCACCTTCACCTGCACCTTCACCTACACCTTCACCCACAACTTCGTCAATGCATATACTTTCGCTTACACCTACATCTTCACCTTCACCTACACCTATACTTTCACCTACACCTACACCTTTACCTTCACCTTCACCTTTACTTTCCCTATACCTACACGTTCATCTACACCTTCAGCTACACCTATACTTACACCTACACCTACAACTTCACCTACACCTCCATCTACATCTATACCTACTTTCACCTACACCTACTTACTTTCACCTACACCTACTACTTTCACCTACACGTTTATCTACACCGTCATCTACGCTTTCACCTTCACCTACACCTACACCTCCATCTACACCTATACCTACTTTCACCTACACCTACTTACTTTCACCTACACGTTTATCTACACCGTCACCTACACCTTCACCTGCACCTTCTCCTACACCTTGACCCACACCTTCATCCACACCTTCACCCACACCTTCGTCAACGCCTACACATTCACCTTCACCTACATCCTCACCTACACCTTCATCTACACCTATACATTCACCTACACTTACACCGTTACCTACACCCTCACTCACACCTTCACCTACACCTTCATCTACACCTTCACCTACATCTTCATCTACACCTTCACCTACACCTTCACCTACACCTTCACCTACACCTTCGAATTCATTTGTCTAGGCCGAACAGCCGTCAGCCTCGTTCGAGTTCGAGGCCCCGTCCGACGAATATCCCAATGAACGAGATCATTCTCGATCACGCTGAGTGATACGTCTGCGTTACCGTCGCCAGGCACTCATCGTGATGGCCCCGTCGTATAATCACGACAGGTCAGCATCTTTCGAAAATGTTCACGCAAGCGGACTCATCGCGCGCGACCGAATTAATTAAATACAGGCTGTCACAGAAGGCTTTGCGAAACGCGTAGCTTACGAATGGAAGAGCGGGCTAATACACCAAAACGTCACGTCGTACCGAGGCCAATATGAAACTTTGATGACGTTAACGAGCGTGTGTGCAGGGCGCTCTCCGCTTCAGAATTCCAATCAATGCGGACGCGCCAATTCTCGCGTATCCTCTCGTCGTCATAGGTAAGCGGAATCTTGCTCATGGTACGAAACCACCCGCTGCTGGGCTGTGCAACGTGTCGTCGTATACTATCGTGCAACTGTCGAATAACTCGGAATATAGCGCGAGGGACCGCTTGACTTCAGGCAGCGAGTATAATGTGGAACTTTGTCAAAGCACGTTTCATATATAGATATATAGGAAAAGGATATTTCGAACTCATTATAACTATGTGACGTTGATCATCAGCGCATATAGCTGTTTTTAATTAAATGTATGAAATTATTTAGTTTTTCAAATAATTGTCAACGAAAAGTCAAGTATATATATACAGGGTGTCCGGTTATGAATGGATAATCCTGCAACTGTCGATAGGCCGGATCGTGTCTGACTATGTGCTGGAATTTCAGTTTAGTTAAAGTCCCACGGTTGACGAGACAAAAATCATCTGCTTTTGGTTTTTTGCATGTCATTTTTACAAATGATCACTTTTTTTCACCCGGTTTTTTAAAAATACTCTTGGTTATTGCTTTTATGTAGAATAGTCTTCTTTTTAACGTTAAGAGTTAAGGAAAAGTTATGAAAAAAAATCTTCTGCAGAATTTTCATATACACCAATTTGAACATCTGACTTTGATAGACGGCGGTGTAAAAAAATGGGCCACGCATATCGTGCCAATTACTACAAAAAGTTGCTTAGTTATTGTCGATTCATTTCATTTGTAAAAAAGACATGCAAAAAACCAAAAGCAGAAGATTAAAAAAAAATAGCAGCATAAAGTCCAAAATCTCGAAAACCGTGGGACTTTTACTAAACTGAAATTCCAGTATATGGTAGGGCATAATCTATCGACAGTTGCAGGATTATCCATTCATAACAGGCCACCCTGTGTGCCTAGGGTACTCCAGCTCAACTCTGACAACTATTTGCCTCATCATCGTTGATTATCAGTTTCGTAGTGGACAACCTCACTTTTGGTGTAAAAAAAACGCCTAACTTTTTTCAAACTTTTTTCCCTACCTCTTGCCATTTTGCGGCTGCCAAAAATCGAAAAGTCCACTCGGGCAGATTTTTAAATTGATAAATAATTAGAATACGTTTTAGACCTGTTTTGTGGATTTTTCACCAAAGTTCAACTTGTACATCCGATAATTTTTTTTTTGTTGCGAAATGTCGATTTTGGGGATCATTGTTCAACACTTTGGAATTCGGAAGAGTACTTTTTCAGTCTTGCAATTACAAAAAAACTTCAAAAATACGATTTCAGATGAAATTAAGGGGAGGGGAGAGGTTTCAGCGTGAAAAAAAAACACTTTTTTGCGATTTTTTTTCATCTATATGGATAGAGTAAATTTATTGAAACCTTTTGTACATTGTTGAGTGTCATTTCAAGAACATTCTGTGAAATTTGTACGCGAAAATATCCACAAACAAGCCGGTGACAAAGCTTTTCCAAAAACGCCTTTGGAAAAACACGATTTGCGGTGTTCACTGTATCTCAGCTAGAAATTATCTGAAATCAAGTACCATCAAAATTTAGTCAAAGTATCATCAAATCCTCCCTCCAACGGTCTTTGATATTTTTTTTTATTTCTAAATTTTTGGTGGTCATGTAAAATGAAAAGTGCTATTTTTCACGAAAAATTCCGCCATTTTGGGGGTGGAAAACCCCCTCAATGTAAAAAAAATCTCAAACTAACCGTTGGGGGGCAGGGGTATTTTATATGTAGAAAGTGTGTACCAAGTTTGAAATAAATCGGTCATGTAGTTTTCAAATGGCAGTGAATACAGACTTTGAAAAAGTGGTTTCGAGAAAAACGCGGCACCGGCTTGTTTGTCAATATTTTCGCGTACAAATTTCACGGAATGTTCCTGAAATGACACTTACCAATGTACAAAAGGTTTCAATAAATTTACTCTATCCATATAGATGAAAAAAAATCGCAAAAAAGTTTTATTTTTTCACGCTGAAAATCCCTACTCTCCCCTTAAAATTGGATAGGATGTATATGTAGATATTTTTCTTTTTCATTTCAGACCACTCGAGTTGCCTGGACCAGCTACACTGATTGGCCATACAGCAACGCAGTAGTATGTTAAAATAATAAGAATTTCGTTGTTTATCAATATTCAGCAATAAAAACTCAAACATGGCAATAATATGCATTAATTGAATGTAAAATCCCGATCTCGTAATCTTAATATTCTGATCGGAAAAAAATATTGACAATTGACCTGTTTTTGAGCCTCGAGCTTACTTCAAATCAATTTATGTTTATCAGCATTTTTTATTTCGGCTACCACTGCCTAGGGTCTTCCGTACATCCTCAAAACTCAGTTGATGATTTCATAAATATAAATATAAATATAAATAAATAAATAAATAAATAAATAAATAAATAAATAAATAAATATATATATATCATTCAATTTTAAGGATGCACTGATGATAAACATTCAAAGCAAATGTAGGTAAAATTTAAAATGTTCGAATATATAAATAAATTTCCTTTAAACATGAGGCCCAAAAAACGTCAATTTTCAATATTATTCACAAGTTTAAATTGTGTACAAAAATATAGGAAAAGGATTTTTCGAACTAATTCAATATATGCAATGTTGACCATCAACACATAAAGCTGTTTTCAGTCAATAAATTTAATTAACTTATTTAACTTTCTAAATCATTTTAATCGAAACTTACATCTCATTTCATTCAATAGAGATGTTTTTTTTGGATAAACCTGCCTTTCAAATGAATATCATATAAAAATGCCTACATTTATGGAAAGGTAATCTTGAGCACATTGGGGTATTTCATTATGTTCGGTATGGCGACCATGGACGACTAAGACGACGATCCTCGGAGTCGAATTTCCTCAAAATCACTTTTATATACATAAATATGCAATGTTGACCATCAACACATGAATCTGTTTTCAGTCAGTGAAATTAATTAACTTATTTATCTTTTCCAATTATTTTAATCGAAACTTATATCTCATTTTATTCAAACGAAATGTTTATTTTTGGGATAAAACTGCCCTCCAAATGAATTTCATATACATATGCCTACATTTATGGAAAGGTAATCTTGAGCACATTGGGGTTTTTCATAATGTTTGGTATGGCGACCATGGACCTCTAAGACGACGGTCCTCGGAGTCGAATGTCTTCAAAATAACTTATATATATATATATATATATATATATATATATATATATATATATATATATATATATATATATATACATGCAAGGACGATGTGACAAACCGGATAGGCGATTCGACCGAAGTTCTTGTACCGTACAGCTATACGACAAAACACACCGAGAGTTTCTGCTGCTTTCAGAGGCTCGATGTTGCACCCTGGCGCATGTACATAAATGTACAAGTTGTCACTTATCCTACTATGTGTATGTGGGTGAGTCCATATATATATATATATATATATACATGTACCCACATACAGCTAGGCAATCGTCAGGATTCGGAAGTACGTTCATCGGCTAGAGTCGAGACTCTCGAAAAGTTGACAAGCTTTGAAGCGCGACCCCCTCCTCGCTTCCTCGACACTCCACCTACTCGATATTCCACGATGTATCGTACGTGTGTTAAGGTCAATTTGTCGAGACCTAAGTTCGATTGTTGAGAAGCGAGCAGAGCACTTGGACGAGGCACTTGAAAGCGCGGGTCGGAAATCCCGTCAATAAATAAAGCACCTTTGGAGTGAGTTGTGAGCTTTCGGTTGGTGCAAAACATACGTATATCCCGTACATGAACCCGATCGATGAAGGGTGGCGAAGTTTTGAGTCCCGGGATTGCGGCGACATTGAGTTTTATTTTATTTTTCAAATTTTTCTGTCGTTAATTTTCTTCTTTTATTTTCCCATTGTTTTTCAAACTTGATGTTGTTAATTTTGTTCTTTAATTTTTAATTCATCGTATTGAATTTCGATCTTGTTTATTTTCGTTTTTATGTTATTCTTCCAATTGTTATATTGTTTTTATTTTATTTTTATATTGTTTTGTTCATTTTTATATTGGTTTTCAAAAGTTTTATGTACTTTTTCAACAATTACAAAAATTTTGAAGTGAATTTCGAATGGATTGGAATTAGGCTCGGGTAGCTCGAAATTAATTGAGGCAATGAGGTGTTTGGTATTGCGAAGGGGGGGGGGACGAGAAGAGAAAATTAGGCGGACATGGATCGTTGCAATTGTTCTCGGACGAGAGAGCGCACAACGACTAGAGGGAAATTCTACTGTACACGTGGACGACCGTCCGCTCAGACGAGGACGACGACGGTGACAATCACGAGGATGGATCGCCCGTTGACTAATGAGGAATCTCGCGTGTACGAGCGAAATGCGTATTGTGCGCTTGAGATGCGTGCATCGCGTTGACTGTTGCTCCGTTGACGCGGAGCTAGAAATAGTTCGCTGACTAGTCGACCAAGGTAATATCGCGGAGGAAAATCAGGACAAGTCCACGAGCTTGGTGAATTGCGAATGAAGGGAGGAAAGAAAAAAATTGCGGAAGGCGGGGGGGGGGGGGGTGCAAGAAAAAAGGGCAAAAATTGATAGGCCTGGAACAAAGCCAAATGAAAATGAAGAGAAGGAAGGGAAAAGGGAGAGGGAGAATATATTTGAGGGGTCAGCTAAAGCTTGAAATTTCGAAAAAAACGATCTTGTTTTACTGACGAGAAACGACACTGTGTTCGCCTTCGATATTGTTGAAACTCCCATATGCCACGAAGCATTGAAAACTATTACGTACGATTTTTTGTAGGCGGAAAAACGGTTTTTAGAAGGGAAACCACCCCTCTAATCAAATCGGCGGGAAACAAAGAAAGGCGCGTCAGCCCTTAATTTAATTTTTTTTTCAATACGTCTATATTGGATTTTTGATCGCTTTACATTAGAAAATGTTTCATTTTCATTCAGACAGCTGCTCGTATGGGTGAAAATGCAAAATCACCCCTCGATACGCCTTCCTTTGAGGGGTGGTTTCTTCCTTTGAAAACGCTTTTGCACCGGTAAAAAAAAATACACGTCTCATTGTTTTTAAGGGGTTTTCTCACTTTAGACGCTAAAAAAGCCTATTTTCATGAATTTTTTTAATAGGTTTATAGTATAGATATTGATATAAAAGTTGTTACACTTAATAAATACGATTTCGAAATACATTAAAAAAAATTTGTATGTATTTATGTAACCCAATCAAACTTAAAACGCCTTTTTTATCGAAACAATGTTTTTCGACGGCTTGTTGATAAAATCTTCGAAACTACTGAACCGATCCTCATGAAATTTTAACCACATATTCTTTACAACTATAGTTATAGCGTACATCAAGGATTTTTTTAAATTTTGAAATTGACTTTTTTTTGCCAAAAACGGTGAACAAAAACACGTTTTTTTTCGAAAAATGTCCGCAATTTTGTTATTTTTGCATATATAAAAAATCGTATATTTCGCGCAATAGCCATTAACATACTGACTCTAAAACCGTTTGATTTTTTTGTTTCGTATGATCCATCTCCGAGATTTCATCAACAGCGCAGACCTACAATTTTCAGGACATTTTTTTAACTACCATTTTCGTCTATATATAGTGAATTAAAGAATTTTTTTTTGTTGATGTTTATGTTTTACATCAATATCTATAATATAAACGTATCAAAGAAATTCATGAAACTAGCCTTTTTTAGCGTCTAAAGTGAGAAGACCCCTTAATGCTTTATCACATATACGAGTTTGGTCTTACCTTCACATATATACAAATATTACATATATCAGCCTATGGTCTTTAACTTGCAACTGAGATTTTGTTTGGGTTTTGTAAAGATTTAAAAAATTGACCGATCTGGGTCAAATTGACCCAATCCATTTTCAAATTATTGGTACGCGAAACCCATCAGTCGGAGACCATGAAAAAGTTCATGAACGTACTTTAAATATTGCATAATATGTGCCAAAAATTATTATATAAAAAATCACATAGCAATACGCAAAAAAATCGTCAAATGAGAAATCTTAAGGGGAAAAGTCGCAAAAAAACTTTTTTACTAAAAAAGCCGTCGTCAATTCTTATTTATTGTTCCTAATATTTTCTGGCTACTACGCACGAGATATGGTCCTTCAAGAAAAAAATCCCTTAGTGGGCGTTCCAAAAAATATATTTATTCGGGAATTTGAAGCCACTGGGTCCACCTAGATAAGACGTTCTAAGGTCAATGTACATTTTAGAGAGAGCCCCATTGAATACCAAATAAGGACACGTATTTGGCGCTAAAATTGAACGCTGGGTCGTTTAGACCCACAGTGAGAACGAACGGTTAAAACTTGATTACTGTAAAAAGTTGGAAAACTAATTTGTTATTTATCGAACAATGATATATTACAAGTCGACATTTATCAATATATTAATGACAAAATTTGTCGAACAGCCTCAAAAACATTACAGATAAAATGTTGTCCAATGAAGAACCGTTTTGCTCAATATTTCCTCCCAAACTATTTATTTGACAGTGCCCAAGATGATTCTACTCGCGAATACTCAGTAAATACCATAATCACGAATTATTTACGGATGTTTTCATCAAACTCAAAAAAGCGAACTTACCGTTTAATGGAAAATCGTCCACATTACTACGTCCAAATACACGAGGAATATCGGCAATATTGAAAGAGGTATGGAATTCATTGTTGGAGCAAAAATCATTCAATTCAAGGGTAATAAAAAATCGACACAGGTTTTTAAAAAATACAAGAACGAAACATTTATTATATATTTACATTGTGAACAATATCGTGTGCATACGTATTACAAATAAATGTATCAAACATGTAATATTATTGTGTAGATTATGTCACCCCGCCCTCCACCCCCGCCCCTCGTTATGTCTTAATCTTTTCGAAACTCAAAGCTGGTTAATGCAAGTCGATTTTATTTTATGTTGTTACATGGAAATCCTCACCGGGGCGATTGGTTAAATTTAAATAATGTTACACTAACATGAAAATAAACAAACAGAAATCAGGGACTGAGAGAGAGAGAGAGGGAGAGAGAGAGAGAGAGAGAGAGAGAGAGAGAGAGAGAGAGAGAGAGAGAGAGAGAGAGAGAACGCGAAGGGATTGTTATTTTTTTGTAACGTTAGTACGAGAACTTTGTGATGTTATAAACTAATCGTAGATTAAGGGGTTATGTCTGGTTGTAAAAGTCGAAAAATCACTTTTTTCAAAAACATATTTTGACAGTATATCATCTTATATATGATCCTTGGAAATGTTAAGGTGATCTGGAAAAAAACAGATTTATAGGCTGTCATGTTGAGGCCCGTCGGAACGCTCGGAGCATCGTTCGAAACTTTAAACGCTTTTTTTTCTCGAAAGTACATTTTCAAAGTCGGCGAGGAAAATATCTAAAAAAAACTACTGCGTCGATCTTTCTGAATTTTTTAGGGTTTCTTCTCTCGATGTAAAAATATAATATTTGATCGAAGAATTTTTTCCGATCTATACATCCGGTTTGATAAACAAAAAATGCCAATTTATACTAAAAAATCAAGACTCTTTTTGAACACGCGCCATTTTTTTTTAATTAGATATTTCGGAAATTTCTTCGATCAATGATAGGATAAACTAATATACCAACAAAATCTGTTACATTTTTGGTATTAGATAACCTGGTTCAGATGGGCATTGCGCACTGCAAAATGTGAAATCGGCTGTGAATCGATTATAATTATATATTTTTTAACGAAAAAATTAGTTTTTTTTTCAAACACACACTTTTTTAAATACCTAATTTTTTCATAATTTTATCATCGCGATTTTCTATTAAAAAATCCCAAAACTAAGCTGGTTTCGACTGTTACAACGAGGAATAACCCGTTAATAAAAAAAAAATAAAAAATCAATGATGCAATAATTGCGCAAACTTATCATTAGGATATATTGCTCTTGTATTAAATTATACGCGGACAAACGGCAAGAAAAAATTATCAATCGTTGCAGGCGATCGCGAATGATCGTTAAACGCCATCGCCTTCGAGCGCGATATAGTGTCCCGTTTGAAGTGTCGAACGCCGTTGTCTCGAGAAGACATTGCGATAAAGGAGGTTTCAAATAATAGTCTTCCGTTTCCGAGGGAGCAAAAAGGTAGCATTCTCAATTTGACCTTGGCCGTAAATGCCAAGGTCGTGCGAAGGTCAATGCCAAACTTTTAAATAGGAATCCACAAGAAGCGGAATTGTTATGAAGCGTTCTAGAGTCGACCTTCACGTGACCTTGGCGGCTCTGAGGTCGAACTGAGAGCTTTTTGGCGCCCCAGGACCCAAAATATTTTATTCGAAACGTTTTTTGACCACAATTTGCAAATATGGAATTTACCTCGGCCGAAAAAAAATTCAAATTTCAAATCACTAACGCTTTTTTTAGTGTGCTTTATCGAGACAACGTACGACGATGATAATTTACGAATTGCGAATCATTATTCGTAATTATTGCGGCGATATTGACGAAAAAGGAGCAAGCCGCATAATTCTGAAAAGTTCAAGCTTCACGAGGCTACGAAGGCCGTGTAAAGAAAAAAATTGTCACCATGCAATTTTTTTTCAAAATTCTTCCTCATAACCTTATAAGAAAGCTATTCTTTCTTTTGCCTCGTTCGATTGAACGCCGAATATGAAAAAAAAGCGCGAGTGAGCTTTTCACTTTCATCGATCACGTGGGCTGCGCAATTGCTTTTTTTTTGATAATATTGAGCTCGTTGAAAAGTACGTTATAATATTTCGAAGACGAATTTTTGTTCTGCTGATTCTTAATTTATCAGCGGCACGTTCTGCACCCCGAGGCATTTTTTATCTCCCTCGTATTACATCGAAGCTGGAGTCGAATGGAGTTTTCCATTCCGCTGTTTTTTGCCATCAATAGTGGTGAATTATTTTTAAAATGTGGACGATTTCAGAACAATTTAAGGATGTAGTACCAAAAAGGGCATACCTCCCATTAATTTGGAATTTCGTGTACCCATGTATTTTGACTAGCTGATTACGAATATGATAGTGAAAATACCCGCAAATTCGACTTTCAAGGTAAAAAATCCCAAAAACGGATTTAAAAAATGTTTTTCTACTTTATTTTAATACATGTTGATTTAGAGCAAAATGTTTCTCACAAAAGTTGTAACGTATGCAAATATTCATCTTTTATGTCCCATATAGTTTTTGTTTAAAACCATTCTGCTTAGAGAAAAAATGGATAATGCTTTAATAAGTACATTTTGCTAAACTCCAGTAGTTTCGATATTATCTACTTGTTCATTTTACCACGGGAAGGTTGGAGTTTGTTTGGGTTTGTTTGTTGTGTTATGTTGTGTATTGTTGGGGTTTGTTTAGGTTTGTTTGTTGTGTGTAGTTTGTTGTTTGGGTATGCGTATAGTATTAAAGATCAAACTGCAACCTTCCCGCGGTAAAGTGAGTAAGTAAATAATATCGAAACTAATGGAATTTATGAAAATGAAATTATTGGAGCATTATCCTATTTTTCTCGAAACATATTGGTTTCAGACAAAACTTGTATAGAACATAAAAGGTTAATCTTTTTATAGGCTACAAATTTTGCAGCAAATATTTTTCTCTAAGATCAACATTTATTACAATAAAACAGAATTTAAAAAATCAGTTTTTGTGAGTGTTAACGTTGAAAACAAAATTTGCAGGCGTTTTCACCATCATATTCGTGATCAGCGAGTAAAAATACCCGAGTGCACAAATTTCCAAACTTATCGGAGGTATGTCCTTTTCGGAACTTTATCCAAATTCAATTAATTGTCCGTTCATTTCTGCACACCAAAAAAAAAGCGTCTCAAGCCCGAATTTCGACGACTCTAAAAGAACTTTCGATATTAAGACCCAAATGTACATTTATTCCTTTGCCAATAGCAATAAACGAGGAAGCCTTCTGTCAAAATGTATCCTAATTCATCGTTTCTCACCTTCGTTGTAAGACGCTCGACAAAATCGATCGATACATTAATTACCGAAGCCATCTTAATAACAATTTTAAATATAGATAACTTTTCGATTAATTTACTTGGACTACTGCGCTTTCGGGATTGGGAAACGTGCGGTAAATCCCTGAAAAAATCCTGGCTTTATGCTCCGATGACTTTGTTAAGAAAAAAAGTAGAAATAAAAACTTTTTTCGTTAGTGCTACTTCATGTGATGGCTTTTTCGGAGTGGAAGGTCACGTACGATTTCGATTTTTCGTGGTGTTGCAAGCGATGTACCTGCTGATACACTGGTGGCCTTAGGCCACTCTAGAGGCCGAAAAATAGACTTTTTTGGATTTTTTTTCAGAAAAACTACAAAATAAGTCGTGATTACAAAAAAGGGTGTTTATAATACATATCACTGACTGTATAGAGTAATTTTTTTGCAGCGATTAATTTCTAAATGGCGACTGTGCAGCGCTTATCTCAAAACTGCATTTTTTAAGTTGGCCGGAAACATAACTCGAACAATTTTCAACCGATTCACTTGAAATGTTGAATATATCTTGAAAAATACATTGTCTATGGAAGTACGTAGGATTTTTTTTTATATTCTATAGTTCATTTGTTATTAAAAATTATCTGACGATTTTTAGGCAAGTTTTTGGAAAGTGAAAAATTTGCCTAAAAAATCGTCAGATAATTGTTAACAACAAATGAACTATGCAATATAAAAAAAATCCTACCTACTTCCATAGACAATGTATTTTTTAAGATATATTCAACATTTCAAGTGAATCGGTTGAAAATTGTCTGAGTTATGTTTCCGGCCAGCTTAAAAATGCAGTTTTGAGATAAACGCTGCACAGCCGCCATTCTGAAATTAATCGCTGCAAAAAAATTATTGTATACAATCACTGATATGTATGATAAACACCCTTTTTGTAATCTCGATTAATTTTGTAGTTTTTCTGAAAAAAAAAATCCCCAAAAAGCCTATTTTCCGGCCTGTAGAGTGGCCTAATCCCTTAATGACGGTCATCGATGTTATGGATCACTTGTCACTCCTTATTATGACTATATATATATATATATATATACATACACCATTCCAGCCTAAGTTGATAAATATTCGTCGCCAACCCTTAAGGGTCACCACTGTGACGGGGAAAAAATAGTTTTTTTTTGCATTTTCTTAACGTATACATATTCTAGAATATATGAAAAAAATGTCAAGTTCAAGTATTGAATATTGACCAAGTTACGGATGATGTAGGTTGAGCAGATAGCGCAACGATTTACGTATATAAAAACTTACAATCGCGTTTTTCTCGAAATGACTTTTTTCGACCTGGCTGGAACTCTAGATACAATTGCCCGATTTTCAATTTAAAAAAACTTGAATTTCCGTCGTAGCATCAGCTATCGTTGTAGGTAGCCGGTTTTTTTGTTTGCAATTTAGTATTCTTAAAGCCCCCCAATATAAGTAATAATGTCGCAAAAACTACACGTTTTTAACACCCGCTATTTTGTGATTGTTTTTCTTCGAATAACGACTGCGTACAATGAGAAATACGTTAATATGGATCATAAAACTTTTATATTTTCATCTTTCAGATCAATCATTGTCACATTTCTTTTAGAGAGACTTTATGCCTCAATAACGTTGTTGATTATAGCTTTTTGCCAAATCTTAAATAAATAATCTGGTAAACAACAAAAAATCGACCTTTTTCGGCCCGTCACAGTGGTGTCCTCCCTTCATTATTACACCCCCAATTCGTTACATCGACGTACCCACAGCAATATAAAAAGAAAAAATTCCTTCTCCAAAACCTTCGGCTCGATTTATTTTATATATTTTAAATTCCGTCCCTGGTTTCGTAATCCAAACAAAATCAAAAATCAACTCGAATCACACATTTTTCAAAAGATGAGCTGAATTTTTTTTTACTTAAAAACGATTTACAATATTTTTTGCATTACGGTCTTATTTTTAGATTGAGTCGATGCGAACTTCAAATTTTTGGTGGATCGGAATGAACCAAAAAAAAAACGAAAAAAGTTTTATCGAAGCGGGGGAAAAATTTAACGAATCATGGACGATGTATCAAGGGCTTCGATGGTGGACCACACTTATCTGGAATGGCATATATATATATATATGGAAAATCCATGGTGGTTATGATAAATGTCTATGGTAAAAGATCCCACAGTTAAATGAATTACAGTTAATGAGCAGGCTAATTAATATTAATACACAAACACATGTATATATATATGTATATATATACATATGATATATATAATTAATTATCAAAAAGGTATGACAGCTGTTTTATGATACTCTGTAAATAAACTGTAAGTAATTTTATTGTACTGTCTTTCAACGTAGGCGTATATTGTAAATACCATGGACTTGTCTCAGAAGGTGTATATATATATATATATATATATATATATATATATATATTTCATTATTTATTTATTTAACATAGAAACAACCATTTTACTGTTTAATTTTATTGTGCTTATTTTTTTTATATTTTAGGATTACGGTATCGTTGCAGTTGTCATCATCGAGCTCGGCGCTGAAAATACCATGCTCAATGACTTGATTAGCCGTCTAAAAAATGCGCGGTCCGCAACTACCGAGCGATTTTCCCGCAATAGGAAAGACAAACCAACAATAAAAAAAAAATCATTTCAACGTTCCGCACGAAAAATGTTTTGAGGATATTTAATTATTTACACGCCACCGTAAAGTTCCGTTTGGATGGAGCTGCCACGAAAAGACTTTTGGGCAATAGATGTATATTGCGGCGAACGTTTGAACGAGCGCGCAGCTAAAACGGACCCGAATCGAAAAAGAATTACCGATCGGCAAAGCTTCGCGATCCATGCGAAACCGGCATTTTACGTACGAGGATTTCCGTAATTTTTTTTTCTCCCGTCATTTTTAGTAGTTTTTTTAAATTTATTTGCCTTCTTGCAATATATAAACGTTATTAATGGTAATTCGTTCGATGGCGGAATTTTTTTATTGAATTTCGAGACTTTTATTGAGGTTCTCATTACGCGCATTGATTCGTTCGTTTTTATTGATTTTTTTTTATTCGTTACTCATATTCGGTAATATCGTATCGAGAAGCGTTCGAGGGTTCGCGACGATGAGGCTTTTTCTTCGATCGTAAGAAAATTTATGGTGGTGTAGTAGTCGTCGTCGTTGATTTTGCAGGCGACGAGAAAGAAAATGTTGAGCCGGACCATGCGAACGTACGAGACGCTCTTGTGCTTTCCTTTCACTCGACACGATCACTCGTCCTGTCAAACGTGATCGCCCCAAACGGTGGCGATCTTGACGCGATCCACCGACGCCAGGTAAGTGCCGTGCGGATGCCAAGCGACGGCCGTCACTGCCGATCTGAAAAAAGACCAGGAGACATCCCTTCGTCAATAAGTTATTGGGCATTTTATGGCGGATGTTTCTGCGAACGCGCGGACGTGGAAAATAATCGAGTAAAAATTGCCTTATGGAAAATAATTTATTATGCACGCGCGCAGAGCTTCGCGCTGCGCATGTACAGGGTGGTCCGTTGAAGAAAACGAAAGGGGGAAACTAGTGGTGGGTATGGTGTAGACGTTTTTTTTTTTTTTTTCGAAAATTCCTGAAAGTTTCAACGAATGGGCGCTGTGAAAAATAGGGTATTAGAAAATAAAGTACTATTTTTTTTTCACGCAGGCCGACAATTATCGGAATCGTCGCACAGCGGAAATTTTGGAAAAGGATTTTTGATTATGTCGTTTTATAGCCTAGGGCCGGAACTTTAGGGGGTCTTCTCACTTTAGACGCTAAAAAAGCCTATTTTCATGAATTTTTTTGATAGGTTTATATTATAGATATTGATATAAAAGTTGGTACACTTAATAAATACACTTTCGAAATACATAAAAAATATTTTTTATGTATTTATGTCACCCAGATAAACTTTAAACGCGTTTTTCTCGAAACAACATTTTTCGACGGCTTGTTGATAAAATCTTCGAAACTACTGAACCGTTCCTTATGAAATTTTAACCACATATTCTTTACAAATATAAATATAGCGCATATCCCATATAGGGTCGCCTGTCGTAACAAAAATGCCAGCATTCAGCCATTAAACGGTTTGCTGATAATCGGCCAATAATTCGTCGACCAGCATTGGGGTACTGTAGGCGGATGAACGGCTTGCCAGATCTATGCCAGCCATTCGTGGGCCAATACTATCGCACCGATAATATGGCAATCAGCATTGGGGCATCGTAGGCGGATGAACGGCTTGCGAGATCTATTCCAGCCATTGATGGTTTGTTTTTGGGCGTTTTGCAAATGCAGGTCGTTAAATTCTAACACGTAAAAACAAGGGATAAGGTTTCGAAAAGCATATCCCACTGATGAAGCTGAAATTTTGCACCGACCTTCTTTTCAATATTTTAAGAGAACCTTTAAAAGGATATTGGCGACTAGCAATAGTTTTCGATATGTCGTATATTGAAAGTTATTTATTGTACTGCGCTTCTACTATATTAAATAAATCCAAACAAAGCCATCCCACATGGCAAGTGGTATGCACATACGGGCGAGCACTGTTTGCCAGGAAGCAGCGCGGCCGGCGGAGTGGGGGGTATCTATCGGATAAATAGATATACTCGTATGGCGTGAAATAATAAACTTTGCAATGCGATAAATGGAAAACTATTGCTAGTCGTCAAAAATCCGTTAACGGTTTCTCTTAGGATAATGAGAGGAAGTTCGGTGCAAAATTTCAGCTCGATCAGAGGAGTATGCTTTTCGGAACTTCACCCAAAACGAGCGAGTTATTTTTACAGGCTAAATGGACCAAAAAAATTGTCGGTAAACTTTAATGTCACGAATAAAATTATCGGCATCAAAGTAAGAAACGAACAAACGATGGATTCTGTAAGTGTTAGAATGGCTAAGTGGGTAGAGCGCTCGACACTAGAACGAAAGGCGCAGGTTCGATCCCGATGAAAGGTAAAAACTTGAACAATGCAGAAAGCGTTTTTAATGCAATTATTCTATGTACATGGACATAAGTAAAGCAGAAGAAAACAAATAAGATACTACTAGAATTTTTATATTCATAATTCGTCAATTTTTTGTTTTTCATTTCCGGCAGAAGATCCGGCAGCTGTTGCTGGGCCAATATGGGCGTATGATAGTTGGCCCAGTCTTAGCAGCCATTCATGGTTTACCATTACCAACCATGCATGGTGCGGATCTGGCCCGTTTGTATAGCCATTACCGCGCCATCGTTTGTTCTCTGGCAACCAGTCGTGGGCCATTACTGTGCCGATTGTAAAACCCTATTTGGGATGGAGGATTTTTTTTTACAAAACGGTGAAAAAAAAACACGTTGTATTTTGTTTTTTCGAAAAATGTCTGCCATTTTGTTATTTTTGCATATATCAAAAATCGTATGATATGCGCTGTAGCCATTAACATGCTGAATCTAAAACCGTTTGATTTTTTCGTTTCGGATGATCCATCTCCGAGATTTCATCAACACCGCAGACCTACAATCTTTTTAGGACATTTTTTCAACTACCATTTTCGTCTATAAATAGTGACATAAATAAATAAATAAATAAAATTAAATGTATTTCGAAAGTGTATTTCTTAAGATAACAACTTTTATATCAATATTTATAATATAAACATATCAAAAAATTCATCAAAATAGCCTTTTTTGCATCTAAAGTGAGAATACCCCCTTAATTGGCAAAAAGTATTTTGGAAAAATCCTAAAAATTGGCCGAGCTATGAGGATTTTTGTGAAGGGTCAGATCGCCTTTTTGTAAAGCGTCAGAACGGATTCTTGTGAAAGGTCGGATCGGACTGAGCATGGTTTATAACATTTTTTATTGTGTGATCAGATTTTTTATTTCGAGCAGGCCGACAATTCTTGGAGTCGTTGCACAGTCGCGTAATTTTACTTCTTTGAGGGGTCTGCAGAAGTGGGAAATTTTGAAAAGGATTTTTTTTCTTGTAATTGTACAGCCTAGGGCTGTTTTTGGGAATTGTTGTGTGTATTTTTTGGGAAATATTTCCCAAAAAATATTTTGGGAAAATTCTAAAAATTGACCGAGTTATGACGATTTTTGTGAAGGTTAGATCGGTTTTTTGGAAAGGGTCAGAAGGGATGCTTGTGGAGGATCAGATCAGACAAAGCATAGCTTATAACATTGTCTATCGTATAACCTGATCATTTTTTTATATGTTTATCCACTTGTTAACAACAAATGATTAAATCAATTTTTTGTCGACAATCTACTTTTTTCGACAGATCGCGATTTTCGTAATTTTCAAAATTTAGAAAAAGTTTTTGTTCAAACGCAAGTTTATCATTATACTAAAAGTATATTTTTCCAGCTACACCGTTGACAATGCAGCAACGGAAGCACTTTGTTTAAATAATAATAAATCCATAGCTTATCAATATTTTTCAATAAAAAATTCAAATTTGGCAAGATTATGTATTAACCTTGTATAAAATCTCCACCTCTTTATCCCAATACTCTCATCAGAAAAAAATCTTGTAAATCGACCAGTTTTTTGGACCCCAAGAAAAATGATTTTGGTTCGACCTTCTTCTGGACCACCGATTCAGCTTTTTTCTCTTCTTTGGGACACCCTATATATTCAACGATTCGGGCCCGGGGACAGTAAAAAATGAAGTCTTGATTCGTCATAATGATCACGCAGGGACACGCGATTAATTTTAATGAAAGAGTGGCTTCATCCGTTTTTATAACCTTGTTTTATAGGTTCGATCGTACTTGCGTTGCTCATTACAACCTACAGATCTTTAAACTAACGAACGTTCTTTCGGAGGAATCGAAGCGTGCGTAGTACATCACGAAATCATTGCGGATCTTCACGTCATATGAGCCTGTTTCGCTTCGGGAAAATGAATGGGTGGAAATATATATATATATATATATATATATATATATATATATATATTAGGGTGATTCTTTTTAGGGTAACTTTTTTTCTGACCCATCGTGCCCGAAAACCTTTAGTTGGTACCCAAAAACGAAGTTTCGTGAAAGGGGGGTGTTGTCAAAAAATATTTGGAGGTCGCGAATCAAAATTGAAGGTTTCCCATTTGATTAACATTGAAAAAAATGTTTTTCTCATTATTAGTGTTACCATTCCGCGAATTTTGATATCGCGATATTTTCCAAGTGGGTTCTCATAGGAAATATGATACTTTACAATAAAGTTCATTGAGCTATGTCCGTAAATTCAACCGTTTCAGCGGTATCATTATTTCAAGTGAATATTGTATGAAAATATCTATTCAAACGGCTGTAACGCCTAAGCTATTAGATATATCGAAAAAAATTCAAATGAGAACTATGTTGAGAAAGTAATTTGCTACAAAAAAGTCTTATAAGCCGAGCCCGTAAATTCAACTCTTTCTCAGCTATAGGTGGATGAAGTAAATGAAGTATAGATTTATTTTGTTTAAAAAGAATCTATTTATTTTACTTCATCAACCTATAGCTGAGAAAGAGTTGAATTTTCGGGCTCGGCTTATAAGACTTTTTTGTAGAAAATTACTTTCTCTACAAAGTTCTCATCTGAATTTTTTTCGATATATCTAATAGCTTAGGCGTTACAGCCGTTTGAATAGATATTTTGCACAGTATTCACTTGAAATAATGATGCCGCTGAAACGGTTGAATTTACGGCCATGGCTCAATCAACTTTATTGTGGAGTATCATATTTCCTATGAGAACCCACTTGGAAAATATCGCGACATCAAAATTCGCGGAATGGTAACACTAATAATGAGAAAAACATTTTTTTCAATGTTAATCAAATGGGAAACCTTCAATTTTGATTCGCGACCTCTAAATATTTTTTGGCAACACCCCCCTTTCACGAAAGTTCGTTTTTGGGTACCAACTAAAGGTTTTCGGGCACGATGGATAAAAAAAAAAGTTGCCCTGAAACGAATCACCCTAATATATATATATATATATATATATATATATATATATATATATATATATATATACATATATAATTATATTGACGCTGCAAAAAGTGTATTTTAATTTATTTCGCGAAAACGGATTGCTAAATTCATCCTTTTACTGAATCTTATTTTATTCCTTCAGGAATTCCTTTAGGAACCGATATTGTTTCTTTCGGTAGCGATTTCCTGTTTTTCGGAACCGATTTTCTTTCTTTTGATCTGAACTTCAAACTACCAACAAAACTGCAATAATCCAATTTCATTCCAACGTCAGCCTGTTGAATCGTCGACTCCAAAAAAATTACATCAAATCCTGGACTGTTTCAAAAAATGAACAAAGCAGAGATCGAGTAAAGTAGAATTTTTCAAAAATTCGAAATTCTGAACAACATAAAATTTGTAGAAGAAAAAATCCGATAATTTTATTATTCAACTGTCGGATGCAAACGAGGGCCCGGAGGCTACTTTATTCGTCCCACCGATAGAATGTCGTTTCCCATTAGCAACGAAAACAGACCTTACGATCCGAATCTCGCATGGCCGAAACGCACACGATCAGCTTGAAAAGAAACCAATTTGTACAAATTCACAAAAATCCCGAATCTCCAAGCGTATACTCGTAAAAAAGTCTGCACCCGGAAGTTTCTCCCAAAGTGTGACAAAAAGCCCGTTCGTAATTTTCCATCAGCGTCGCCTCCAGCGATTTGCATCAGCGAAATTTTCCCCGCTTCGACGAAAATTATCCGTGAAAATATATACACGTACGCAGGAGCGCATCGGCTAAAGAGCTCGTTCCGAGCTCGTCCGTTTGAGAGTCCGCGGGCATATAACTTAGGATATTACGCACCTCGTGACACGCCTATTCTCGATATTTTTCTCAACTCGCGGATACAACGTGTATTATATATATATAATATATATAGACACATATGTATACTTCGTACCCACGGCTCGCCGCGGAGATAAATACGGTCATTTGAATCCGCGCGCGAGGATTGAGAAAAATCGATTTTTGCGCCGCGGGTCGGCTACATATACAGGGTGATTCACAACCGACAAGCTTCTCTCTGTGAGTATATACGATATATCATATACGATATATAGTATATACGATATATCATATACGATATAGTATATACGATATATCATATACAGGGTGATTCACAACCGACAAGCTTCTCTCTGTGAGTATATACGATATATCATTACGAGCCAAAGGATTTTTCAAGCTGGGACACCACTGTAAAGGCTAAAAAATGGATTTTTTTTGCATTTTCTTAAAGTATACATATTGAAGAATATGTGAAAAAAATGTCAAGCTAAAACTTTGAAAATTGACCCAGTTACAGACGATTTGATGGAAGCAGAAAAAAAGGCTATTTTCATGGTTTTTTTATAGCTTTATATTATAGATATTGATATACAAGTTGTTACAGTTAACAAATACATTTTTGAAATAAATTTTTTTAAAGTGTATTTATTTAAGTCACTATTTATAGACGAAAATGGTGGTTGAGAAACTGTCCTAAAAAATGGTAGGTCTGCGCTGTTGATGAAATCTCGGAGATGGATCATCCGAAACAAAAGAATCGAACGGTTTTGGATTCAGTGTGTTAATGGCTATAGCGCATATCATACGATTTCTGATATATGCAAAAATAACAAAATGGGGGATATTTTTCGATTAAAACAAAAACGCGTTTTTACCGTTTGTGGCAACAAAAAAGTAAATATCAATTTTTTTTTAAATCCTTGATGTGTGTTTTAGTTATAGTTGTAAAGAATATGTGGTTAAAATTTCATAAGGATCGGTTCAGTAGTTTCGGAGATTTTATCAACAAGCCGTCGAAAACGGTTGTTACGCGAAAAATGCGTTTAAAGTTTGTTTGGGTTACATAAATACATTTAAAAAATATAATGTATGTCGAAAGTGTATTTATTAAGGGTAACATCTTTTATATCAGTATCTATAATATAAATTTAAAAAAAAATCATGAAAATAACTTTTTTTAGCGTCTAAAGTGAGATAACCCCTTAAGGCCCCTTAAGACCCCTTA
The DNA here is from genome assembly GCA_944452715.1 of Ophion slaviceki. Classification (NCBI taxonomy): domain Eukaryota; kingdom Metazoa; phylum Arthropoda; class Insecta; order Hymenoptera; family Ichneumonidae; genus Ophion; species Ophion slaviceki. The sequence goes on along the minus strand of OX101786.1, from coordinate 5,893,015 downwards.
TTCCTTTAACGAGCATGAATATTAATGTACCGATTTTTGTTTATTATGAAGTAAAAATACATTCTAGTATACTGATGAAATTTCAATCCAAGTTACCGAACGTTTAACGAAAAATTACGACTCTCAAAATCGTCTCATTCATACGGTGCTTTAGGGAGATGACACGCCAGCCACATTTTTATCTAATAATTTCTACACTAAATAATTCTAGATGCTTGATATAGACTCCTCTCGCGTGTAAAAAAATCTAAAGATTCCACAATGACGATAAAAATAGGTCGCCGAATGTTTAGAGAAAATATTAATGATAAAACTTAGAACAATGTTACTAACGGAAGAATTATCGTGGCCGTGAGTTTACAGAGAATATGTGAAAATGTCGAAATCTACTAAATTTGCGCGAATTTTTTTAATTCCATTTTATCGTTGGGTATGACAACTGATTGTGACTTTTTTATTGAGCGCTACTGTAATTTAACCAATGATTCGTAAGGGCCCTTCTGATGCCCCCATAAAACACGGCCCTCCGCGGAAGCAATTCCTTAATAAACTTTCAATCGCGCTTTTTTCGAAACGTCATTTTTCGATCTGGCCGGAATCATAACTCTAGCTATAAATGTCGGATTTTTAATTTAAAAACAAAAACAAAATGTTCGCAATTGCAGTAGCTATCGTTGTACGTAACCATTTGTTTAATTTAGAATTTTAATTTTTTAAATTTAGTATTTGAACACGCGTTAATTTGTGTTTTTTTAAACGAAAAAACGCTCTCTGTATACCTCGATATCATTGTTAATTTTTAATTTATTTAATCTTTCCTTGACGCACTTATTTATGGCCACGATTTTGATACACTGGGTCAATTTGACCCGCATAGCACTTCATCCTCCTGCCATTGACAATCCTTCGGTCGATTTTTATTGAGGAAAATCAGGGATCTACTTCAAACATTTCTTGATACGTCTGCATAATTAAAATTCGCAAAACATCAAATTAAATGGTTAAAACATGTTTTCGAAAACTTTCAATTTTGGCAAAGTGAGCATTTTACTGAAAACTCATCCGGGTGAAAGTGATCCAGTGTGTCAACGTAGGGCTGAATAAAAATGTACACGAAGTAAGTTCAATGTGTGCTTAATAACATACCTTTTTCGAAATCCCAAAAAATTAATGAAAACCCACAAAATAAATAGGCAAAACGACCTTTTTTCGGCCCGTCACAGTGGTGTCCCTTAAAAATAGTGTGCGAAAAAAATTGGCCCAGACATTCGCGTTCAACGTGAAGGTAGTAAGCGATGGCGAAAAATAATGGACACGGAGACTCGCTTTGCAAATCGATAATATGCTTCAATAATATTCGTTAACTATTTAAGGGAGGAGGTCTCATTGGACGAGGAAAAAATAGCTGATTTTCATGATTTTTTTGTAAAGGGAAACATTTCTTGACCATTTTTGAAACTTTTAGGGTATGTTTTATGGCTACTTTTGGGTGTTACATAGTATTTTTTCATTAATCTTTCAAAATTGCGGGGGTATAGCACGGTCTTCTAAACTGCATTTTCGAAACTGGCGTGACGTATAGCTTAAAAACTGATCAACTTATTCTGATGAAATTTGGTATAAATATTTCTAGCCTTATTGTCCAAAACATTACCCTCAATGTTAAAAAAAGTGTTGTTTTATTGCAAAATGTAACCATTTCTTTCGGAAAATTTAATCTTTTCGTTTGAAAGCGTGCAATTTCGTCAATTTTCAACATTTCTCACTTTTTCTTGGTTCATATTCAGCGTATGAGTGTCGATAAAAGAAAAATCTTCGTTAGTTTTTTTTCAGATAAATCCCCTCAACGCTACATGTCACGCCGTCTGACAACATCCGCCGCAACTCGTTTAAAAGACCGTGTCATAGCTCCGCCATTTTTGAAGAATAGTAAATTTTAAAAATACCATGTATCAACCAAAAGTAGCAATAAAACATACCCTAAGTCTCAAAAATGGTAAAGAAATCGTTCCTTAAAAAAAAAATCATAAAAATAAAAAATGTTTTCCTCGTCTGAAGGCATCGCCCTCCTTAATACTTAGAAGAAAAAAACAAATCGAGCGTGAGAAAATATTGTGCGGCGTCGGACTTTGAAATCGAGTATCTCGGACGATTTTTCTCTCACATTTGAAAATAAAAAGCGTTTTGCTCGCAACGATTCGCTCGAAATGCTCGCCGAGGGAGCCCGAGTAGTTGTGAATCGCCCTGTATAAATACATGCAGAGTCTCATCGTGCGAGGAGCGAGTGCAGGATGTGTTGCCAGGAGCAGGAGGGATTACAGAGCCGCGAGGGGGGGGGGGACGGGTTACCCGTGAAATATTATACCGGAAGGAGAAGTGGAAGCTGCGGTGGTTTTAACGCGCTCACGGTTGCGTACGCGAGCTAAGCGTAATTACGAGAAGGCCCAATTATGCGAGTCTCGGGAATATATCGCTCGGGCGTGCGTGTGTGCGTGAAGAACGCGAGCGATTTAGGTAAACCGTGGAAAACATGTGGCGACGGAAAACGTTGGACAGATGAGGCAAAACGAGAACAACGTCTAGAACGAGGTGGAACGTCGAAGATTTTGTTATCGCAGATTAACATTTTTTAATTTCATTCGTGTAAGGCAATATGAGCTGAGGATTTTTGCAGTCGCCGAAATGCTGACATTTCGTCAGATGTAAATAAAATTCGACAACGGTTCGATAAAAAATGAAAAACAAAAAAAAAATGTTATAGATTTGCACCCCGCAAAAACTTTTTTCCGGTGGTCGGATAATTAATTTATTTGAATCTTCTTAAGAGCCTTAGTTTTTCACTGCAGCTGGAGTGATGATCCGATTTCGGCAGTCGCTGAAATGCTGACTTTTTTCGTGTTTAGCGAAAGGAGATTTCGCCAGATGTGAATAAAATTCGTCAACGGTTCGACAAAAAAAGAAAAAAAAATGTTGTGGATCTGCGACACGGAAAAAGTTTTTTCCGGTGGTCCGATAAATAACTAATTTCAATCGGCTTAAAAGCCTTCGTTTTTCACTACAGCCCGAGTACTGGTCCGATTTTTGCAGTCGCTAAAACGCTGACATTTTTCGTGTTTGGCGAAAGGAAATCTCGTCAGGTGTAAATAAAATTCAACAACGGTTCGATAAAAAATGAAAAATCAAATGTTATAGATTTCTACCCTGGAAAAGGTTTTTTCCGTTAGTCGGATAAATAATTAATTTTAATCTTCTTAAGGGATTGTACCAGTGTGAAAAGCTTCAGGCTCTCAGCAGGCATTATTCGAGGAAGAGGACGGTCCATTGTATGGGCCAGGTATAGCTGATTAGGAGTTTTTATGGTAAATATCATTTTATCTTGCAAAAATCGATAGCTAATCTTTAAACGCGTTTTTCTCAAAACGAGATTGTTCAAATTTGCTGACATTGTAACTTAAAGAGCCATTATCCGATTAACTTGGATTTTGAACTGAGTACTCTTGAATATATTTACTCTACAATGACGTAGGATATTTTTGATTGGATGAAAATTGTCGATTTGGCATTGAAAAAAACGACCATTTTATAAGCAAGAAAACAGACTTTTTTTCATAACTACGTCATTTTGTTAGATTTTGATATTTTTCGAAAATCCTACGTCATTGCACAGGAAATATCTTCCAGTTCAACGACATTTTTATCTTTTTCGGTTCCAGCCACTCAATTTGCCGGAATCATGTCAGCAGTGGAAGAACTTTTTTTTGGCGCCTCCAAAGGCAGCGCATACGTCGCTTGGATCTCAATATTTTTCGATGAAAAAATTATGTAATATAGGTCAAATACAGCCAAATATATTCTTAATTTTCTGAAACATTCAACCGAGTACTTTTCTTCCAAAAAATGCCCGAAATGCACCCAGCATCCCCGAGCCTTGAAATCTTCAAAAGTAGACTTTTTTCGTATCTATTTGACCGTGATCTAGATAGCTACTAAGCCCATCGTCCCCAGTCTTTCGCAGCAAAACAATACTAAAAATCTAGCAATGCTAGTTTTACAGATATAATCACCTTCGTAATTATTTTAATTACTTTTCATATTTTACTTTTCTATTTTATATCACTCATCTTAGGTTAATTTACTTATTACTTATATTCTTCGCTAAATTTAATACTCATGTTATGCTTATTTACTCATGATCGATTTTCATTTATATTAATTTTATATTTATAATATGTTTAGTTCTATTTTATACTATGTTAATTACCACGAACTGTACACAGTATGTAGCATATTGCCTAAAGGTTTCGACCAAGGCATAAAATATATATCAATCAATCAATCAATCAAATTTTCAGCGTTTATACTGGTATAGCCTCTTAAGTTACAGTAACTTTTTTCTGCCTTTTTTAACAATTGTTTGTTTAAGTTTCGGACTATTGAATTTGCCCCAGGCAGTTTCTCTAGGAATAAATATTTAAATAAACCCAAACAATCAATCGCTGGCCTCCATCTCCTTTCCCTCTCTCTCTCTCTCTCTCTCTCTCTCTCTCTCTCTCTCTCTCTCTCTCTCTCTCTCTCTCTCTCTCTCTCTCTCTCTCTCTCTCTCTCTCTCTCTCTCTCTTGCTCGTTTTTCCTCTCCTGGTCCCTCCGCCGTTTTCTCCAGCGATTAACGGTATCCCAACGAGCAGATCGTTCGCGAGGATTAGCTCGGTACGTGCCTCGTCATCCACGAGGGTGACATTAACTGATTTGGTGGCCTGAGGGGTAATCCATGGCCAATTATGACCCCCCCCCCCCGCCCGCAGGTCGCCATACCGATCGTGAGTGCACGCGCACACGTGTCTAAGACGGTAATTGACCGGGCGAATCGTCCCTATCGTGAACTATCCGACCATCCGACCGACTGTTACACGATAAGGCTGACATTTTGCCCATCGACCACGCGTATCTATATACGTGTGCAATCCACTCTGACTCGTCTTAATCGTAATCGCCACTTTCTCGGTCGCAAATTGTCCGATACAATTGTTTCCTCTATACTTTCACGCACGTACATATTTAACTTGACCTACATTGCGAAACGCAGACTTCTGATCGGAAGTCTTGTTTCCCCCAGAATTTACGAACTTGCGGTTCGACCAAAATTAGAGAAAATATTAATTTTTGCTTACCCACGTGTCTAACGTGACCTATAGTGAAAACGTTTATTTCTTACCGAGACTCGTATTTTTCTTTTTAGATTCGCGAGAGTGAAAAAAATGTAGAAAACAAAAATTAAAGAATATAAAAATTGGACAAAATAACAATTGATGCTCAAGACAGTTTTTGGAAAATTCAAGCACAGATATTTCGAAAGCGAAAAAAACTTCTTCGAAAATTCGTATGCGCTGGGTAAAATCGGAGAATTTATTTCATACGAAAATAAGTATCAAAACTTTTCTCGCGATGGCCATAATTTTTCTTCAATGATTTTGGGAAGCGTTTCGCCTTTTCCGATCGCAAATACATTTTTGTTTAAACGTCGATACGTCTAAGTACTTCATCAAAATTTCTACAATTCAAGTTTTCTCTACATTTTATTTTCGTCCGTTATTATTTTCTTCAATTTTTTAAGGTTGAACACCCTGAAAATCGTAGAAAATAAAAACGAAAGGAAATAAAATTAAAATGAAAGGAAGACAATAAAAATAAAAACAAACGAAAATAAAATTTAAAGAGAATTAAAATTGAAGAAAATATTTAACCGCGATCGGAACAGACGAAACGCTTTACAAAATCTTTGAAGAAAAATTACGGCCACCGCGAGAAAGGTTTCAATACTTGTATTCGTATGAAATAAATTCGTCGATTTTTCTCAGCCCTCACGAATTTTCGAAGAATTTTTTTTTCGATTTCGAAAAGTCGGTGTTTAAATTTTCAAAAAACTGTCTTAAGATCCCAATCTAAACGAATCCAAATAAATCCAAACGTGATAACTTCTCTATATCCAATTTCTCAGACACCGTTGTTGCCCGCAGCCATTTGTTACCTAAAAGAACTGCATCGCATTTGCAAGAGGTCACGGGGAAACTGAGGAAAACCATCAGTATAATTGAGTTTCAGTTGCGTTACAAACCGCAATTCGGTAAAAGTACAGCCTGCTCGACGATCGATGCGGCTAAGCGGTCACCCACCGAGTATTGGCCCGAGCCGCCACTGCTTGACATTCGAGAACTTCGAGAAACCGCGAAAATTACCTTTACCCTGAGGGACGAAATTTTAGGGGCGCCTTTTTCCCCTTCCCAATTCCGCTGTCTCGTCGTAAAGGGATGAGCTTGTACGCCCCGTATAAGTCGTAAAATTACGAGGGTTGCTGCAAGCAAGAGTGCATCTTACGTTTATGAGCCGGCCGAGAGGTCCGCTGGATATACGACACGACCATATACCGTCGTGGAGAGAGAGGAGAGAGGGAGGGAGTGAGAAAAAGGGGGGCAAAGAGAGAGAGAGAGAGAGAGAGAGAGAGAGAGAGAGAGAGAGAGAGAGAGAGAGAGAGAGAGAGAGAGAGAGAGAGGAGCAGAGAGCGAGAGAGAGAGAGAGAGAGAGAGAGAGGAGCAGAGAGCGAGAGAGAGAGAGAGATACTTAAGGGTTGAAACAGGGGGTGGTCTAGTACGAAATTGAAGTGGAGCGTCCGTCTAGACTTCCGAAGTACCGATCGCTCGGACCCTCCTCCCAAACGGTCCAGACTTCAAAATACACACACACAGTTTGATGCGAAAAATTTATTGCAATCGTAAGAGACAGCGGGCGAAAAATATCCGTATTTCTTTTACGGGGGATCGAGCCACGTTGCAAGTACTTTGTGACGAGTCTCGTTAGTCGTAGAAATTGTTGTAGTCTCTCGAAGTAAAACGTTTGCACTCGGCTCGTTCCTTCCGAACATCCAGGCATATAGAGCTGCCGCACTGAATGAAAATGCCTCAGTCTGGCTGAATCCGTCACTGGGGGATACCACCGAATTATTTATTGTAGAAACTGAACACTAGGTTATTTTAAGAATTATTCATTGTATGTAAGTACCAAGTACTCGAAATAATAAAATGTTTCATGCTTCCTCTCAATATTTTCGAGATCATGTTGAAGTTTGCTTCATTTGAATACAACGAAAATTCGTTTTTTTTAAATTTCCTTACTTTTATTACTGTACTGAAGGTTTTATGCAATTTTCGAAAGCAGATCTCCAAAGGAACACAATAAAAAATGATTCAGTGATTTTAGTAGCTAAAATCTGTCGAAAGAATTTTAAGAAAGAAAAAAGGCATTTTCGTGGCACTCCAATCATGCAATATTTAATCTCACGGGTTCGAGTCTTCCCGAATGGGGACCTTTAAGCCTTTGATCGTATTAATTGATAAATAATATTAATATTGTTAATATTGATAATATTAACAATATTGATAAATAATTTTAAAAAAAATGAAGTGCATTGACAAAAAGATGTATATCAAATAGCTGACGGTCTCCGCCAGGTACCCGATACCCAACACTTGGATGGGTGACCGTCCAAGTATTGGTCCCATCAGGAGCCAGCGTCACCGACTTCCCAATGGCGAACGCGCCTGAAACTCAGCCACAACATAGCCTCCTACATGGGTATTTCCCACTTTCCCTGTGCCCTCGTGCACCCTCGATACAGCAGTGCGCCGGGAAACGAGTGACTATCAGCGAACCGGAAATATCATAGTGACAAGTGTGGGGCAAGCTGAAAGGGATTCTAAAAGTGGCACAACCCAGGCCCCCAAGAAGTACGCAAGGTTCATCCTTAAGCCTTTCTCGAGGACCTGAAAAAAGGTCGGGCGCTGGAAGTAGGGGTGGATCATCGAGTGTTGAGTGGAGCCCGCGAGGAGAATCGCAGCACTCGGGCGATACCTCGGGTTTTGCTTCACACGTATATGAAGGACGAAAATATGGTCTCGACTCGCCGCGGCATAGAGAGAGCACCCTTCGGGAGTGCACTTCGTTCATAGGAACGATTTCAAGGGATGGGAAGAGGGCACCGACGATCGCGAGCTCGTAGCTTAATGCGCCAGGGCGAACGACTACGTTCGATTGCGAAGAGAGAGGGGGGAGGAGAGAGAGAGAGAGAGAGAGAGAGAGAGAGAGAGAGAAATAAAACGAGGTTAAAGTGGGACGATGGAGAACAGTTTTCTTTCAATATTTTCAATGGCCACTATAGAGAGGGCAAAAAGACCAAATAAAGGAGAAGAGAGGAAAGAAAATGAAGGGAATGGAAAAAGATGGTACGTGCCGCGGCAAGAGAGGGTTTCATCCTGGTGAGGTACCGCGTATAGTAGTGTGAATTAAGGTGGACGACGGTAAGAAGTATTCCATCAGGGTGAGACCTTCTGCAGGACTTTACAACGGACACCCGACGACGGGTTGGGGACCGTCGAGGAAACGACGTCCCCACGGACCTCCTCGGTATATTTATCCATATACAGGGTGACCCAGAACTCAATGCGTTTCCTGAAATGAGGGTTTAGGGGTGAAATTCTGAGTCGATTGATATAAGCATGTGTGGGTCTCAGATCAACCCCTGAATTATTATTCATTTTTAAAGGCGGGCCAATCAGGTGCGCTCGATAAGCCAGCGTACGTCGGTGGGCAATACGCTGGTTTATCGAGCGCACCTGATTGGCCCGCCTTTGAAAATGAATAATAATTCAGGGGTTGATCTGAGACCCACACATGCATATATCAATCGACTCAGAATTTTACCCCCAATCTCCCATTTCAGGGAACGTATTTAATTCTGGGACACCCTGTATAATAGAACTGTAGGGTTCGTATGTTTGTTCGTCTATAACTCGAGAACTACTGAATCGATCACAGAAACACAGCTAGAAGTCTGAAAGAGGATTCAGGCTAATGGGTATTATGCTGTAATTAATTACAATTACAAATAAGCAAACACAAAAAGGTCATATTCAACCCTTCGTTGACACACTTATATTTGGCCACGATTTTGACGCACTGGGTCATTTTGAACTGGACAGTACTTTCCCCACCTGCCATTAACAACCCTCTAGTCGATTTTTATTGATAATGATTTATTCATAACAAACATACATCGCAGAATACAACAAAAGTCATTTCGTGCTATTACAATCACAAATAAAAAAGTTATAACAATTTAAAGGCGAAATTTCGGGAAATTAAAAAAAAAAGGAACAAAATCATATCTTAATTACCGTGACACTTAGGACGTAGGGTCTAAGGGTGAAACCGTAACAATTGACCCTTTCAATCCTCAAAAAAATTGTGTCGGTCCATGTGCCAAACATCCGGTATATCAACGCTGCTTACGAAAAGTAGCATGTTTCAGAATTCTTACGAAAGCAAGCACGTTTGATTTCACCGCGAAAATTAGCATGTTTCGGCTTCCGACACGAAAACTAGCAAGTTTCGGTTTTCGCCACGAAAACTGGCACCTTTTGATATTTAAGGGGTTACCCCCACTTGCGATTTTGAAAAAAGCGATTGTTTTTATTGCATTTTTTTGAAGTGCAATTTGAAGTGCAGTTTTTTTTTGTTGCCCGGAATAGATGACTTTATGTAAGGTTACAAAAAAAAATATTTTCTTCGTGTAAACTGAAATTGAAACTTTAAACGCGTTTTTCTCAAAATGGCATTTCTGAAGTCGGTGACGAAGATTACTCGAACACTAATGAATCGATCTTCTTGAAATTTTGCAGGCTTATTTAATACATAAAAATGTAGTCTTCAATCGTTCGATTTTTTTTTCGAAAAAAATGGCCATTTTATAGCCAAAAAACGGCCGTTTTTTTCGTTAAAATCGAACCATTAACTTTGACTGTCCGCCATTTTGTAAAAAATGAATATTTTTTAAAAATCCTTCGATTAAAGACTAGTTTATACTTATATTTGACTAAATCCATCCGCATTTTTTTTTCAGATGATCCACTTCGCCGCAATGTTGGTCACCGCAAACCGTGTATATAAAAACATTATTTCATTGACAGCCATTTGCCACTAAACAATGTAATATTTTTCAATAAAGAAATTACTGAAAGTTCTTCAAGATGTGTTCTTTAAGATGGTATATTGATCGATTAAAAAAGTTTTGTAGTTTTGTTTAAAAAAATTCATGAAAAAGGCCTTTTTTGCGCTACAAGTGGGGGTAACGCCTTAACGCGAAAATTAGCACGTTTCGGCTTTCACCACGAAAAGAAGCAGATTTTGATATTCACCGCGAAAATTAACATGTTTCAGTAACACTGGAATTGTTTCCGACATTTCTCCCATGCTTTTTTACGCCTTGCCTCTATTTTTTTACTCCAATTCCATTGATCGCAATTAGAAATTGACGATTTTTTAGACCTCCCAAAAAATTTTAATTGGACTTCAATTAAAATTGCAAGTATTCGGGAAATATCGATTCAACCTTACGTCGATACAATCCGCTTGAAACATGATTTTGACCAAGAAGAACGAGGGATGAAAATCTTTTTAAAAAACAAAAACATGGATAATATTCGAACGTTCCAATTAAATCAGACGTCAGATAAAAATTGCCTCTTGCACCAAGAAAAAAAGGTTCACAGGCCATGCTTGACAGAGGTTTAATTCCAATCGAACATCAGCAAGATTTTTCAAACATATTCGATGATACCCATCTGTAAGATTACAGTAAATTTGTTGAATGATATTTTCAATAACGTTATTTTTTTAATAGCAAATCACAATTAATCGTTCATTATATTTACAATTCCGATATTCTTTTTTTTTAATTGCTACTATCTCTTTCAATGAATGATTATTAACAAAATGTTAATAAAAGCAACGAGTATAAAATAAAAATGTAATTACGCAAAAAATGGTCATATTAAAAAAAAAAATACTAATGATTTGTTTCTCCAGATTTTTACCCGAGCACGAAGGACTTTAAATTCTCACCAAAACTCTTTTTGGTTATATTGTACGAGCGATGAGATCCTTAAGGTTTTAAACTTACTCCTTTTACGCTAGTTTTTACAGTGACAATCAAACAAGCTAGTTTTCGCGGTGAATATGGAAACGTGCTAGTTTCCATGGCGAAAGCATAATCATGCTAGTTTTCGTAAGAACTTTAAAATCGTGTTACTTTTCGTAAGCAGCGTCGATATAATTTAATATTCATACATAATATAATATTCGTAAATAATATAATATTTGTATGTATATAATAAAACACTTATAATACAAACGAACTTTTATATCCATAAATACACATGTGTACCTACTCTGACCGCGTTCATCGGCGATACGAAATTGCCCGTTTTCTTCATCAACGCGTT